>OV884003.1:59853404-60380904 GCA_930367185.1 Myathropa florea
TCTTACAAATACACTCATCTTTGGACTGGCAAATCGACAAATTTTGCTCAAACGTGTTTTCTTCCAACACTAAAATATTTGGCATTCTACTAAGCGCATCTACATGCTGCATCCTAGATCCATTGCGGTGTTCTAGCTTATACTCATAATTCTGCAGTTCCAGAGCCCATCTAGCTATCCTAGGGTTTATCTCTCTTTTGTTTAACGTTAAGGCCAATGAGTTACAGTCTGTAACTATTTTAAATTGAGTTCCCTGAAGGTATATTATGAATCTTTTGAGAGCATATATGATGGCTAAAGTCTCCAGCTCAAAGCTGTGATATTTTGCATCTTGTTCTGTCGTTCGTTTCAAAAAATATAACATGGGGTGAAACTTCCCGTCTGCTTTTTTCTGCATCAAAATAGCACCAAAACCGAGAGAACTTGCATCACAGTGGAGTTCAATCTCATCCCGTGGATCAATAATAGCCAATAGAGGTGCTTCCATTAGTTTTTGCTTCAACCGTTCAAATCAGTTCATTTCATCTTCACCGAATTTGAACTTAGCATCCTTTCTGATGAGTTTGTATAAAGGTTCGGCCAAAAGTGAAAAATCTTTAATAAATCTTCTGCAATTTGAACAGAGGCCTAGAAAACTATGAACAGCCTTTACATTTTGTGGCACAGGAAAACTCTTCACTGACGCTATACCAGTGATGTTCAAATCTGTGTAAAAAAAAAACGTAAAAATCAAGTAAAAAACGTAAAAATCCCATAAAAAACGTAAAAAACTCGTAAAAAGGTAAAGAAGAGGTAAATAAAGTCAATTACTGAGAAAAAAGAGGAAACATAGGAGGCATTGTAATATCTGCCAAATTTAAATAAATGAAGAGAATTTTGCAATCGTTCGTTCAGTGTCGTTT
This sequence comes from Myathropa florea, assembly GCA_930367185.1. NCBI lineage: Eukaryota > Metazoa > Arthropoda > Insecta > Diptera > Syrphidae > Myathropa > Myathropa florea. The sequence goes on from OV884003.1 coordinate 59,854,307, forward strand.
TCAGTTTAGTTTTTTTGGGCACCGCGAGCATTTATCACCCTCAAGTGTCATCTTTAGCTTTGAAGCTTCTGAAAATACCAGCATCTACCGCGCAGATTGAAAGGGTTTTCTCAAACTGGGCTCAAATACATAGTCCTTTAAGAAATCGACTGACCTTTGAAAGAAATCGACTGACCTTTGAAAGGTCTTAAAAAACTCGTTCATATATATTTTTCACTGAATTCAACTAATGTTGACTGTATAGATATTGAAACAGAAGAACAATAAATATCTTTCATTGTTAAAAAATTAAAATTTTTCTCGTTTTTTATTTTGTCAGAATTTATTATTTTATTTCAAGAATACAGTATATTTTATAATACCGGGGTTATTCCTGGGGTCCGCATTCCGCATACGCTTAAAGATTGAGAAACTTTGAATTACGGAATTTGTTTTCAACAAATCGAGCTTTTCAATTTAGTCGAAAAGAAAATAGAAACCCAATATGTTTTTGGATACCGCACATATTAATCAGATACAACTCTCATCTTCTATTTTGAAGGTTCCAATTTGGATTAATTATTTTCCATGTTTTTTTTTACTTTTTTACATTTTTTTCGTTTTTTTTACATAAGCATAGTAAAAATTGAGCATGTAAAAAAACTAATGTAGAAAACCGTAAAAAAAACTAAGTAAAAAACGCAAAGTAAATAGTCGACAACACTGCGCTATACCCTTTTCATCTGGTTATACGCCCTCATTAGAATTGTATAACCTAACCTAAAGTATTTCGGACTTGAGAAACCGGCATTCTTCTAACCTTAATTCCAACCTATTACTCACGAGTCGATCGAAAACTTCTTTCAGTATACTCAAGTGTCTTTCAGTATACTCTATAGTCGTCGTGACCACCATTAAATCATCTAAATATAAATTAATACAACGTTCTTTCACCTATGGTCATCGTACACGAAGTGCCGCTTTATTCGTTTTTCATCTTAAACCTAACTTAACAATTTTGATAATAAATGCTTACTTAATTAAAAATGTTCGTTGCACTGCGTACGGCGGGAATGCTGAATGCGCTGCTTGTTGAGTAGGTCGTGCTGTTGTGGAAATGTTGAATGGGTTCTTGGACTGGATGGGTTTAATGTTTGTGGCGGATATGCTGAATGTGCTGTTTACGTTGAGTTGTGAAAATGTTGATTGGGTTATTGCACTATGTACAACAGGAATTATTTCGTACAGTTTGCATGTTTCTGTAACTGAAGATATTTTAATTAAATAAAAAAAAATAGTTCTTCGTAAAGATACAATTTAACATAGGCAACATTAACCCATTCGACCCCAACTTTTTTCCTGTAGTTAGAAATTTTTTTTTTAGTTTTGATCTATTTGTATTCATTCAATAAGTATTAGGCCAAAATTTGAAGTCGCCACGCCTATCGGTTTGGGCGCTACTAGACGTTGCTTGTGAGCAACGTTGGGCAATAAACGTGTGTAAAAAAGAAATTTTTCTTTGAAAACAGCTTACAGTTATTTTTATTTATTTTGAAAAGTTATGTATGGTAGGATGAAAAACAATTTCATTCATATACTCGTATTTAAATATTTTCAAATTTTTTTGGTAACTCTTCCGAATTTCACAAAAATATATTTCTACTACGCGCGTGCAGTCTATTGCAAATAACTTCGCTAAATGATCTTCAAATGTGTTTCTTTTTGCTCACATTTCGAGTAGACAAATAAAACTACTCTTATCATTAAGAATCAACAGACAAAAACAAAAGGAACGCCGTTAGCCGTAAGGCAACAGAAATTGCTCTCAGGCAACCTTGGGGTCGAATGGGTTAAGTAAGTCATTTAACTTGGAAGCAACATACTCTTTAGAATTCAGTAATTTAATCTTATCTACACAACAATAATGGATTTATTATTATGCTTTGCTAAAACTAGCGCATATTAAATTATTCCTTAAATTTTTAACTACAATTCTATTTTTTGTCGTCATTAACATTGTAAGCAAATCAAGATTGACTCTTACATCGATATTGTTGATTTTTTATACTATTTGTAATCTCATTAAGCTGATTTTCAATTTCTTTGTTTATCTAATGTTATTTTTATGTACCTGTCTTCCGTCAACGAGTACAGCTGTCCCTAAATCAGCTTGCACTGTTTTCTGATTGTAAAGTTTGGAAAATTTGTTTCCAATTCTTTTATTCGTTTTCAGATAGACTTTATCACCTGGTTTAAATTGTTTATGATTTGTATTATGGTTGTGATATCTTAAGTCTTTACTCTGTTTGACTGTTAGCTTAAAAATTATTTCATTTCTCATTTCCTCAGATATATTATGAAAAACATCGACAGGCTTGTGTTCTGTTACTGAGTGAATTGAGTTATTGTATTTGTGAGTCGAGAGTAGTAATAGTTCGATCTTATCGAAAATGTTATTTTTATTTCTATTTGTATATGTAGAAATGTTAAATTCGTTTTTTAATAGAGCCTGAGTTGCGACAGATGTGAACGCGCCTCCATTATCGATCAGTATCAGTCTTGGGTTTTTGAATTGCGAAATTATTTCTATAAGGGGCTTTCTTATACCAGCGGAGTTTCTAGACACAATGTGCTTTATAATAGCAAACTTTGAAAATTTATCGACACAGGTAATAAAATTGTTCTTTCCCGTGTTGTAAATGTCTAAATGAAGTATTTCTCCTACATAAGTTGGAATTGGAGTTGCACCAATGGGATGTTGAGTTGGTCTACGTTCGTATTTGTTCTCTTTGCATATTCTACACGTGGCCGCGAAATCTTTACATAATTTTTTTATAATTGAAAAATAGTAATCAGCGATCATTTGTTTGTAATTTTCTAAGTATCCCCTGTGTGCTCTGTTATGTTCATTAGCTATTATTTCGTCTTGGTCATTTTTGTTAAAAACATCCTGTACGAGTTTATAGGTATGTCTCATTTTAACTTGTGGAAAGGAGTTAATTAAATCATTCTGTATTTTTGCTAATGTTTCAAGGTTACAGTACATCCCGTTGTATGAGTTTGAGTTGAGTACTTCACTCATTATTTTTATTAGCTCTGGCATAGATGCAAATGTTACTGTATGTCGTATTTGCTTTTGAAAAACAACTTTTTTTTTTTTACAGCTACTTGTACCTGGATGAATAGGTAGGTAGGTAGGTAAAAGTGGCGGTGGACATACAGATCCTGTTTTCGCACCCAATTAGCGCCATGAAATCGCCGTTTTGATACCACATCCTTCATAGGATACCTAATTTGTGAGATGGGGGTGAAAAAGAGTGTGTATTCACTCAGATTAGCCTAATTTTGAAACCACTTTGTGGAATTTATGAAGGCTAGCAGACTGTGAATGTTTGCTTCTGAGAGATTATTATGGGTGTTGAAGAAGGCTTTGCCCAGAGTGCGTTGTCTGACTCTAGCTAGAGCGGGACATTTGCACAGAAAGTGCTCGGGGGTTTCTGACTCAGTTTCCACCCGGCAACTACGGCAGTGCGAGTTAAATGGTATGCCTAGTCTTTCAGCATGCCTGCCAACAGCCCAGTGTCCAGTGCAGACCGCTATGATTCTAGATATATTTCTTCCACTGTTGTTAAGCAGGTCTTTTGTTTTCTTTTGGTTGTAGTTGGGCCATAAGCTTCTGGATAGGACACATGTTTCCAGCTTGGTCCATCTTTCATTGGCGATCTTGAGGAAGTGATTGTAGATGTTATTTTTTTACGAAGCCTAGTGGAGCCTGGATTTGTTCCACAACGAGACTATCGAGTTTGGATCCCTGTCTGGCTAGCTCGTCTGCTGCTTCGTTTCCTATTATACCCGTGTGCCCGGCAACCCAGATCAAAGAGACCGGGCTGCGTTCACCTATAATGGATAGTTCCTTGCAGCAGCAATCTACTAGTTTTGACGTTGTGGTTATGGATGTGGTTAGAGCCTTGATAGCAGCTTGACTATCTGAAAAGATTGCTATCCGCTGTGTTAGTTCTGTTTTGTTTTTAATTTCAAGACACGCATCATATATTGCAAGCACTTCTGCCTGGAAAATGCTTGCAAAGCTTGGTAGCTTGAGTGACTTTGATATCTTGAGGGCTTCGGAGAAGATTCCAGCGCCCACTCCAGAGTCCATCTTCGAACCGTCTGTGAAGATGGCTATGTCATGGTTTTGGAAGACTCTATCGCTTTTCCACTCAGTTCTGGTTGGAAAGTATGCCCTATAGTTTTTATTGAAATTTAGCTTTGGGATAAGGTAATCAGTATGACTCAGTATCGCCTGTTGTGGTAGTGAGTTAAGGATGTTATCATGTCCATAAGTTCTGCTATTCCAGCAGTTTGACTCTCTGAGTCTAAGTGCACTACATGTGGCCATGAACGTTGCGTGTAGATCTGGAGGTAGAAGGTGCAAGTTAACTGTAAGCGCATCTGTGGCAGTCGTTCGTAGGGCGCCAGTAACACCTATACATGCAGTTCTTTGTACCTTGTTTAGTTTTGTAATATTGTACGCTTTGGCTAAAGCTGGCCACCAGACTAAGGAGCCGTAGGGGAGAATAGGACGTATTACAGCAGTATACATCCAAAGTGTTATCTTCGGTCGAAGTCCCCAGCTTTTGCCAAGAGTTTTGTTGCAAGCGTATAAGGCTATGCATACCTTTTTAACTCTTTGCTCTATGTTAGTTTTCTAATTTAGTTTTGTGTCAAGAATAGTGCCTAAGCACCTGGCAGTTGAAGACAGAGTGAGGGTTTGATTGGCTAGTCTAGGAAGGGGAAAGTTTGGTATTTTGGTTTTCGTCGTAAAAAGCATCAGTTCGGTTTTGCTTGGGTTCGTGTTTAGGCCACAACTGGTAGCCCATCTATTAACCTTATTAACGCCCCCTCCATGATTTCACTAATCACTGAGAGAAACTGGCCTGATACTAAAATCACAACGTCGTCCGCACACGCAACAACTTTGATTCCTTCCCGGTCTAGTTCTTCTAATAGGTTGTTAATGACTAGTATCCATAACAATGGGAAAATAACCCCTCCCTGAAGAGTTCCCCTAGTTACATACTTTGTTTGTTGGCTATTTCCTAGCGTGGATTGTATAATTCTAGTTTTGAGCATAGAAACTATCCATTTTACTAGCATCTCCTCTACCCCCTGGGCGATAAGAGATTCTTGGATAGCTTCTGTGTGGACGTTATTGAAGGCCCCTTCTATGTCTAGAAAGGCGGCCATGGTATATTGTCTGTAGTGAATGGTTTTCTCAATGGTGCCGACCACCTCGTTCAGAGCTGTATCAGTGGATTTACCCTTGATGTAGGCATGTTGAGATTTGGAGAGAGACTTCCCCTCTAGCTTGAGCCTGATGTGTGTATCTATAATGCGTTCCAGGGCTTTAAGCATGAAAGACGATAGGCTAATTGGTCTGAAATCCTTCGCGGTTTCATGACCCCGACGGCCTATTTTTGGTATGAAGACTACTCGAACCCGTCTCCACGACTGGGGGATGTAATTGAGTAGTAAACAGTTTCTATACATTGCTTTGAGCCAAGGGGTTGCTACATCTTGTAGCTTTTGTAGCATTATGGGTAAGATGCCATCAGGGCCTGGGGACTTGTAGGGAGAATAACTATTGACCGACCAGATTATCTTTTCTTCTGTAACTATCCGATCGATTTCTACAATGGATGTTGGCACTGGTTCCTGTTGGTGGTCGACCTCACAATGGTCTTTACACCCAGGAAAGTGTGTAAGTAAGAGTGTATCTAGGGATTCTTTTGGGGATTCAGTCCAGGTTCCATCCTGTCTCTTAAGGAGAGAGGGATTGGAATGTTCTTTGGACAGAATTTTGCTGAGCCTCGAAGAGTCCTTGATGTTGTCGATCGATTCACAGAAATACTTCCAAGATTGCTTCTTTGCTATGCTTATGGATTTCTTGTAGATTCTTAAGCAGTCTTTATATGGTTGCCAGAAATTATATTTATGGCAGATATTAAAAATGACCCTGGTCATCTTTCTAAGGTTAGAGAGGTCTTCTGTCCACCAAGGAGGAAGTTTCATCTTGCCTCGTTTGATAGGACACGATATATTAAAGGATGAGTTGAGCGCTTTCTCGAAAATTTCTATTGTTTTTTCCAACTTACTAATATTGCTTATATTGGAGAGCGGTGTTCTACAAAGTTTTTTCTTGGCAATGGTAACGAACTTTTGCCAGTCTGCGCATTTGGGATTTCTATGTGGTACCTGGATATGAGTCTTCAGATTGATGTTGAAGGTGATCAATTTATGATCCGAGAAGGAATTGGACTTGGATACTCTCCAACTGTCTATCTGAGTATCGTTAAAGTTAAGACTGAGGGTAACATCTAAGACTTCCTCCCAACCCCTATAGTTTTCCGAACTGGGAAAAGTAAAAGCGGGAGTGGAGCCGATGTTACATACATTTATATTATTTATTATTATAAAATCAAACAATGACTCACCTCTTTCGTTGACTTCTGAGCTTCCCCATAGCGTATGTCTGGCATTGGCGTCGCAGCCCATCAGAAGGTGTGTCTTGTTGTTTTTGGCGTGTTGTACCACCTTCCGCAATTCTTCTGGTGGTGTCTCATGATCGTGTGCCATGTAGGTCGATACTATCAGAAGCGAGCTTTCCACAGCTTCAAGTCTGACGACTGTTTGGCCGGATGAGCTTAGGTTGGGACAGAGGAAAGCGTTAAGATGTTTCTTAATTAGAACACACGTTCTGGGCTTACCATCGTTGTTTAGGTAGAAGATGTTGTAATTGTTGTCTTTGAGCCCTGTGATTTTTGAACATCTAGTCCATGGCTCCTGCACTATCCCGATGTCGAAATCCTCTTCCTTGAGGAATATCAACAGATTGTCTGAAGCACACTTAGAGTGGTGCAGATTAATCTGTACGACTTTCAACATCGGGAATAGGTGGGTCTAAAGTTATAGGGTCAATCGCCATACCGTCGAACAGCTTGTCCGCGGCGTCGACATCGTCTGTGTCATCACCCGGGTTTGACGATTGGAATATTTTTAGTTTGGCGTATCTTACGCAACCTTGGCGTCTGGGTTTTGGTTTGAGGCAGGGTGATACTATGACAGGTACTATGATGGTACTGCTGGAGTCTGTTGGGGGGATAGTCTCCTGACTGGAGGCTAGAAGCTCGTCTTCCGACGATGGGCCGATTGGCTCATTTGCTTCTTTTTCTTTTGTTTTTTAATTTTTTTGTTTGTTCATTTTTATTTTTTTAGGTAGGTCCAACGAGTGCCGCGAGAAGTAATGGGGTCCGCCATACCAGAGCTCCGGATTAGTATGGTAAGGCTAACTGAAATGAGGCCTCGCCTGTGCACCTCAAGTCCTCAAACTTGCGACTAGTCAACCCACTAGCCATGCATCCCTCGGCGCTTGATGTTCCACCTTGGATTGGGGGATTTTTTCGGGATTTCTTTCATTCATTCTTCTTGCATTCTCACACTCAACACAAACATTCACTCATTCACACCCAGGAAGTTAACCTTCTTCCCGCCTGCTATGTTAGCCAATCCGCCAGTAGAGACATGACCTGCTGGTCGAATTGTTACCGGTGGCCACCACTAGAAGGTCATAGCTAGACTTCCATAGAAAACAATAGTTACGGCACGTGCAACTTTCAGGTTCCTACATGTGATTCCCCCTATTGTAATCCACGGCAGACCACCACCTGCGACTTTATTTTCCTTTCCTGGTTTGTAATGATAGTATTCTTTAATAAATGCTCTCCATCTTTTGAGTTTGGTATTAGGATTTTTGTCAGAAATAGAAAATATAAGTGGCTGATGATCAGTGAAAATATTGATAGCAGGAGCACCATAAACGTAATTTCTTCGTGATTTCAATGCCCACACTATTGCCAACATCTCCCTTTCATTCGTAGCGTAGTTCTCTTCTGCCTTACTTAATGTTCGGGATATCATTGTGATGTGCCTGCTGGCTTGAAAAAGGACTGCTCCTAATGCTTGGGATGAAGCATCAGTGGTCAAATCAAAAGGCTTTCGGAAGTCAGGATACAGGAATAGGACATCTTCCAATGCCAAGATATTCTTTATTCTATTGAAAGCTCCTATAGCTTCTGCATCTAGTCGAATTTTAACATTTTTTTGACCGATTTGCACATATGTGCCCATTTTCTCCTCTGAGGTACTTTGTTAGAGGTTTTGTAATTTGGGCGTAGTCTTTTACAAAACGACGGTAGTATCCAGAAAGTCCAACGTCCAAGATCTTAACGCTCTGAGAGATTCGGGTATTTCGTAATTAACAATATCATTTATTTTGTTAGGGCAGGTTTTTATTCCTTCACCAGAAACGACAAATCCTAAGAATTCTACTTCTGTTTTGAAGAACTTACACTTTTCAGAAGAAATTCGCATGTTTGCTTCAAAGAGTTTTGAAAAAATAATACTTATATCCTCTAAATGTTTTTCTTTAGTTGAAGAGAATATAATTACGTCGTCGATGTATACGTGACAATTTTTACCTATTTTGCTTCTAAGCACGTCGTCGGTTGCGCGTTGAAATATGCTAGGGGCATTCTTTAACCCAAAGGGTAATCTGCAAGACTCATATTTTCCATTGTTCATAGAAAATTCAGTTTCTTCCATATCTTATTCTTCCAAAAGTATCTGGTGAAAACCAGATTTGAGGTCTATCGTCGTGAACTACTTAGCTTGACCTAAGTTGGATAGGATAACAGAAGTTTCCGGAATTGGATAGTTGTCCGGAATAGTACGTTCATTCAATTTTCTATAATCAAAAACGAGCCTAGATTTAGGAGTGCCATCGTCATTTATTCTATTTTTTTAACAACCAGTATGGGAGTATTGTATGGGGAACGCGATGGTCGAATTACATTATCATCTAACAACCTTTTTGTTTCTTGATTGGCAAATGGCGCAGCTGATATATTATATGGCCTCGGTTTAGAAAAAATTGGATCTGAATCTATTGTCCGGATACATGCCCGTATGTTTGTGTTGAATGGCAGTTTCTCATCCGGTTGCGCAAAAACTTGTGAATATTTTATCAATGATTCCTTAAACTTTTCTTGCATGTCTTCGGGAATTGTATCTGTATCAACTGAAACATTGTTTACTTGTTCACATTTGCATAGTTTTATATGCTCTTGTCCTCCTTCGTATATTAGTAAGGACCGGTTAATGACAATTTTAGCCTTTATTTGATAAAGGAAATCATATTATTATTGCATCAAAGGTTGTGAGTTGAGGTAGAATAAAAAAATCTGTTGTTTTACCGCAAAAATGCATTTTTCATTTGTGCGAGATTTTATTTTCACCATTTAAGGTTTTGACGGTAAAGGGTTTACTACTTGCAGTTATGTTTTTTAAATGTGGCAAATTTTTAATGTAGTTTTTGGCTGTAACTGTCAGGATTCTCAATAAGGTTGAATTGTTCAGTCACTTTTCTACATAAGGTAAGGCCGAACTTATGCTTGAAAAATTAATTTCATCTTCATAGCTATATTTTGAATGAGAATCGACGAATTCACTATCGTATTGCTCATTCCTATATTTATGCTTTTTTTGCTGTTGCATACAGTTTATACGTTGCATTTTGGGAGCAGGTGCTCTATCTGAATCAGGTAGACGTTTAAAGGATTTTGAATTGTTATTAACATGAGAGGCATGGGAATTCTGTGTTATTCTAGCGCTTGATCTGTCAGGAAAAATTAAGTGAATATTGGTTTTGTGTTTGAACTATACGCTTAGAGTTATAGCGAAATTTAGAAGAGGAGGGATCAACATCAATGTATTCGATTTCCTTCTTATTTGGAAATGTGGTGGGTTCATTTTGAGTAACTCTCATTTATTGAGGGTTACTAGTGCTAAGATCTAATCTAATATTTTGATTATCGAAAGCACGAGCAAATCCGTAACGATGTTGGTTGGCTTCGGGCTCCTGTGCTTTCGCCAATGCAGAAGGTAAGTCTTCGCATCCAGTGGAGAAAAGTATATTACATAACGGCTTGTTAAGACCCGATATAAAAACCCGTAATGCATCTGTTCAATATTTTGCAGCTAAAGAATTTATTAACTCATTATTTCCAGAGTATTCCATTGATATTTTATTAATAATTAGAGTTAGGTTTTTTTCAATTTGATCGTAGTAATCGGAAATTGATTTTCGACCCTGACAGAGAATGCTCATTTGATTCTCTAGCACGTGTAGAGGCCTTTTATCACAATAAGTGTGATCTTGCCACAATGGCGTCAAAGTTCAGCACCGTATTAAAAGATGAAAGAAGCATATCGGCTGCTCCAGTTATTTTGTTTCTAATAATAGCAACGGCTTGATAGTAACGCTCTGTGCCAACATATGGCTGGAATAGCTGAATAGCAGTATGCGCAGCTTGTTGCCACAAAAGGTATCGAGATTGATCGCCTGCAAATTCAGATAATGATTTTACCAAATCCAGTGTAATAGGAAATTTCGCAACTGATGTAACAGCAATTAGTTTATAAGAGGTTACAGCTTCACTAGCGGGCTCTAAAATGCTTATTCTCTGCGTGAGTGTATTTATTTGCCCTAGTAATTCATTGAATTTTATAGCGTTGATGCTCTATTCATTTGCCTGAGGACGTTTTCGCAGGCAGACTCTACTGCGCCTTCTATTGCAGAAGCAAGAACACTGGAGGGTATTGTGGCAGGAAGTTGATTACCTGGATCTGCCATTTTTATAGTGAATTTGCAATGGAAATTAGGGCAAACGCTCTTGAAAATCACTCGGATCCACTTGATTCACACTTAATTTTAAACAATTAACAAAAGGGCTTAGTTATTTACTTATTACTATTGGACTTATTATGATACTATTCTTTTGACAAATAAAAATTTTAAATAAGAAGCTATTTTATTTTTTTTAGTGTTATCTATCGAGTTTTCTTAATAGTACTTAATTTTTTTTTTATGTGGCATTAACTTTACAATTAATTATTTACAATATTTAATTACAGAGATTTGATTTTTATTTTAATCTTACATCTACAAAATTTTTTCTTTTCTTTTTTCTTAATAGTACTACGAAAATGTCATCTAATCCATACGCTAGAATGATGGTTATGATGAACATCTCGTTTGTAGAATTTCTTGGGGACTTTGGTGTTTTTCAGTTGTTTTATCTCGGTCTTCAATTTATGTCTTCGCACTTTTCTTTATTTTTAGTTCAATATGTTTTGTGTTAAACTTGCACTTTAACTATGGTGATCGTACACGAAGTGCCGCTTTATTAGTTTTTCATCTTAAACCTAACTTAACAATTTTGATAATAAATGCTTACTTAATTAAAAATGTTCGTTGCACTGCGTACGGCGGAAATGCTGAATGCTGAATGAAATGTGGAAATGTTGAATGGGTTATTGGACTGGATGGGTTTAATGTTTGTGGCGGATATGCTGAATGTGCTGTTTACGTTGAGTATGAAAGTTGAGTTGTGAAAATGTTGATTGGGTTATTGCACTGGATGGGTTGAATGAGTGTGGCGGAAATGCTGAATGTTTTCTTATATGGCTACCTTCTCCGCACGAAGTAAATCATCAAAAACTTCATTGATGAAGCATTGCGCAGCCCGAAGGGCATCTTCAAAAACTCGTACTGACCCATGAGAGTTACGAATGATGTGTACCGAATCGAGTCTTCACTCATACACAACCTCAAAAAATTGCACATACACCGCATGAAATTGAGTGCAGTTTTTAATGTTTTATAAGTTGGAACAAATAGGTCATACCTGCCTTTTGTTTGGTAATTTTTTCCGATTATCACTGTCATGTAGAAGATATAAAACAAACCATAAAACACTTTTACACAGAAAAAATATTTTTATTTAATTTAAATGGATCCCTATCCACACCAAAAAATTGAACATACACCAAAAAATTGCACATACGAGTACAGGGCGGTAAAATTTTGTTGTGTGGTTTTACGATCAGGATATTCAAATCCTGCGCAGCAGTCCTATGATGTGTAAAAAGATCAGTGTTTCTTAAATTCGGTTAGTTTGTGCTAAAGTGTCTGTATCACACAAAAAGTTCCAGTAGACATAAAGAAAATGATCGTAAAGCTTACAGGTGAAGGAAAAAGTAAGTAAAAAGAAATATCAGAGATTGTGAATAGACCGCGTGCAACTATACAAAGCGTTATAAAAAATTACGAAAAAAATTCGATATCGCACCGGGAAGAGGTCGTAAAAAAGTGTTCGACAATTACTTAGATCGAACAATTTAAAGAATAGTTCAGAACAACCCCAAAACCAGTGCTCCAAAAATAGCTACGGAACTTGCCAAAGATGATAGAGTAACGGTAAACGCACAAAACGTACGGAATTTTCTGCACACAAAAGAATACCATAGAAGAGTGGCAAGGAAAAAACCGTACATATCCAAGGTAAATATAGCTAAGGGTTTAACGTACGCAAATGAATTTGTTAAGAAATCTGATGGCTTTTGGTAAAAAGTTATATTAGCAGACGAAAGCATGGGAGTCCACATCAGCTTAATATAATTTGGCAATTTTATAAGTTGATATCTGATTTCTGATATGAGCTCAGTGTTGTTGTTGGGGTTTTTGATAGCAGTGCGTACCGAAATGCTATCGGAACATATTATATGTTTACCTCGGCGTGTCACTACTATCTCCGTAGCTTGTAGGATTGCGAAGGCTTCAGCCGTACATATTGAAGCGAACTCGGGCAGATTACCAATGCAGAGAATGGATCCATTTTTCAGTGCGGCAGCAAATGATGTATTTTCCGTCGATTTCGAGCCATCAGTGAAAACTAAGTTCCACCCCTTAGACTTCATATTAGATGAGATGCTGGTGAAGAGTTGACAGTATGTTTTGTTACTGGTATTTGTTTTTTTATAATAAGCAAGTGTCATTATAATGGAGTAAGGATTTATTAGCCATGGGGGGTAGCGTGGAACGATAAAGTGCTAGTGCTTACGCTTATTTGGCAAATCTAGTAACGTTGCTTTTTCGAGGATAGTAGCGATTGCTGATGGTATCTTTTTACTTGTTTTGTGATGCGTTGCATTCTTGACGTCGTAATCGATTATGGAGTTTTTGGAGTACAGACGTTTTGCGTACAGTTTTAGGGTAATAGCGTCTTTACGTTCGCCAATGCTAGGAAGTCCTGCTTCTGCCAAAATATTTATGATGGGAGTAGTTGGAAATGTATTAAGACTACTTCTAACCGCTTTGTGGTAAACAGGTTCTATAATTTTGAGAATTGATGGTGGGCAATACCCATATATATATACAAACCATAGTAGATTTTACCTAGCCATATTAGGCGTTGGATCCATAGACGCCTTACTAGACTCATGTCGCTGTACAGCCCATACAGTTCGTGGTTGAATCTTCTCCTCCAAATGCCATCAACGCAAACAGGACCAAATATCGCGCGCAGAACTTTTCTATCGAAAAGACCAAGAGACTGTTCATCCGCTTGAGATATTGTCCATGCCTCTGCGCCGTACAGCAGGACTGGGATGATCAAGGTCTTATATAAAGTCAGCTTGGTCCTCCGAGAGAGGGCTCTACTACTCAATTGCCTTTTGAGCCCAAAAAAGCAGCGGTTGGCAAGAGTTATTCTGCGTTTGATCTCGGTACTGATGTTGTTTGTACTGTTTACCGCGGAGCCGAGGTAGACGAAGTCCTTCACTACCTCAAAGTTATAGCTGCCTATGGTGACGTTCTGGCCAAGTCGTCGATGTTGTCCGTCCTTTCTCGATGACAGCATATACTTTGTTTTGCCCTCGCTTACCGCCAGACCCATTTTAGCCGCTTCCGTTTCAATGCCAGCAAACGCGTCATTGACCGCTCGCTGTGTTCGCCCAATCAAGTCACGTCAATGTCATCCGCGTAAGCTAGCAGTTGAACGGACTTTTGGAATATCGTGCCTCTTGTGTTGGCCAGTGAGTTTTGCACGATCTTCTCAAGAACGATGTTAAAGAAATCACATGATAGCGTGTCGCCTTGTCTAAAACCTTTTTTGACATTGAAGGTATCGGTGAGTTCGTTACCGACCTTGATGGAGCAGCGAGAGTTTTCCATCGTCATCCTGCTCAGTCTGACGAGCTTTGCAGGAATGTCAAAACTAGACATGGCGATGTATAGCTCGTCTCTATACACGCTGTCATATGCGGTCTTGAAATCGACAAATAGTTGGTGTGTGCCAATTTGCATTTCTTGGGTCTTCTCCAGGATCTGCCGCAGTGTGAAGATTTGATCGATGGTGGACTTCCCGAGCCTGAAACCACACTGATAAGGACCTATCAGTTTGTTCACAAATGGTTTCACGCGTTCACACAAAACGGCAGAGAAGATCTTGTAGGCGATGTTAAGGAGACTCATCCTTCGATAGTTGGCGCAGTTAAAGGGGTCTCCTTTCTTGTGGATCGGGCAAACCATACTGAGATTCCACTCATCGGGCATGCTTTCCTCCGATCATATCTTACAGATGAGCTGGTGCATGCGCCCTACCAGATCATCTCCAGCTGCTTTAAACATTTCGGCGGGCAGACTATCTGCACCAGCAGCTTTATTAGACTTCAGTCTCGATATCGCTATCTTGACTTCGTCTAGGTCGGGGGGACGGTATTCTCTTCTATCACCGTCCGTTGTGTTGAGTGGAACATTCTGCCTGACAGCGGTATTTGTGTCCTCATCGCCGTTCAACAGTCTGCAGAAATGATTTTTCCAAATTCTCAGTATCGACTGCGAATCTACTACTAGCTGTCCATTTTCGTCCCGGCAAGCTTCTGTCCGAACTTTATACCCATTCGATAAAAGTTTTACCCTTTGGTAAAACGTTCGGACATCATTCCTGCCATAATACCTCTCCATCTCCTCGATCGCGCGCTTCTCGTGCTCTTCTTTTTTTTTTTCTGAGAAGCCAGTTCCCTTCCCTTCTTCTCTGTTCCTAGAACAGCTCTCGTGATTCGATGCAACGTTGCCCGGTAGGCTTCTTGCTTTGCTGCATGTGCCTGCCTGCACTCGTTGTCAAACCAGGGGTTTTTCCTGGGTGGTGTTTTAAAACCCAGCACATCAGTAGCGGCTTCTCTGATGGCTATTTGACAACTTTTCCATTCTTCGTCTATTGTTAGTGCAGGCGACGTCGAACTTTCGGAGAGTTTCAGGGAGACTCGATCGGCAAAGTTCCTGGCAGTCTGTTGGGATTGTAGCTTATCGACGTCCAACCGTGGTTGTCTTCCTCGACTCCGTACCTTGGTTTGGCTACAACAAGGAAATGGTCCGAGTCCATGTTGGCGCCTCGGAACGTTCGGACATCAAGAATACTGGAGGAGTGTCTGACGTCGATCGCAACGTGATCAATCTGGTTGACGGTTGAATGATCAGGGGACCGCCAGGTCCCTTTATGGATGTTGAGGTGTGGGAACCGCGTGCTAGCTACAGAGAGGTTTCGTGGTGTCGTGCAGGCTGTGTTTACCGATGACTCTAGCAAAGATGTCCTCTTTACCCAGCTTAGCGTTGAAATCTCCTAGAACGATCTTGGTGTCGTAGCTGGGGCATTGATCGTACGTTCTTTCTAGGAGATCATAGAAGTCATCCTTGCTATCGTCAGCCTTGTCCTCCGTTGGGGCGTGGGCGCAGATTAGGCTGATGTTGCCGAATTTAGCCTTGATGCGGATTGTTATGAGGCGCTCGCTTATGTACTTAAAGCCTAAGACTTTTTGCCTAAGTCTGCCTCGAACAACAAATCCACATCCAAATAATCGCTGCCATCGCTCTCTGTAACAGTCGCCGTAGTAGATATCGCATTTTCTCATCCTCTTTTTGCCCGGCCCATCCCATCGCACTTCCTGGATTGCGGTAACGTCTGCTTTATAGCAGTCTAGGGCCTCCGCGAGTTCATCGGCTGCACGTGGTCTGTTCAGGGACCTCACATTCCACGTGCAGAACCGAAAGTCATTGTCCTTATTCCGTTTGCTGGGGTCGTCAACAGTAAATCCGTCCATATCCGAGGCATATTGTTGCTTCTCAACTCGTATATTTTTTACGTGGTGAGGAAGTTAACCCCACGCACAACCTCCAACTAGGAGGACAGGTCCATTTGTTTAGCCCCCGGACAAAGGGGTCCGCAGAGATCCGGTGTCGGTAGCCTCTTGCAGGCTGTGAGCGCCGCCGTTGGCCCTAAAAGAAGGGCTCATCCGCCGCCATCTCTATTCCAAGGTACCGAACTTACCATGGAAACCAGGTAGCTCCTGCTGACTGGAGTTGTGGATGCCGCCGTTGGCCAATCAGCTGACAAGCTCCTCCGCCGCCATCCTTGTAGATTCACACTCCCCCCTCTCTCGTTTCCAGCCGCCCAGACGTCCCACGAGGGTTGGTTACCCCATCTTCTGTCGAGGGTACTCAGCTCCCGGATTTCACCACGGGGAGGTGAAAGTAGGAGTTCGTAAATAGAGGCTAGGTGCAGACGCTTATGTCTGCATGGTTCGCGTATTAACGCTTCGAAATCCGGTCTTATTTGCTAGTCTATCTAACAAATCATCTATAAGAGGAATCGGATAATTGTCTTTCAGCGTCACCTTATTGAGAGTTCGATAATCTACACACAACCGATTGTCGCCAGTTTTCTTTCTGACCAATACGATGGGAGACGCATACTCGGATTTACTAGGCCTAATGACCTGATTGAACTAACTCATCCAAAATATTACGCACTTTTTCTTTTTCTTCATCCGTCAATCTTATCTTCATCTCGTACCTGATCTTAGGCAAAACGGGACGCTCGCTGTACATATAACTCTCCTCGAATATTCTACTAAACCTATCCTTCCATCTAAAGTCAATTTCCTCAGTAACTGCATTAAAATCGTCAACGTACGTTTCAATATTCATTAATTCTTTATACTCTTCATCACATGTAGGTATAGCTACATCTCTCTTTATATTCTTTTCATTATTAGTTTTTATTAGTTTTACGTTAGCCTTCTCCAAAAAGTCCTTCCTTAATGTCATGGGACTTTGCATAGAATTATTGTCAACATCTAAAATCTCTAACTCAATATTTTCATTTTCATAATAAATAAAGCATTTTATTTTTCCGTATATTATAAGTGGGGTCTTATTAATCCCAAAATAACTAAAATTCATTTCAGCTTCTTTCTTCAATAAAACCTCTGGCACGAACTCTTGGCGCACTAAACTTATGGGACTGCCGGTATCTATTAACGTTACTAATGAAACAATATAATTATAATCTGATCTGTTAAAACAAAACTCTAAATTTCTTACATATTCATTTTTCGACTCCTCCACCTGAATCATATGCACCTGCTATGGCTTCCTCTTGGGACATTTGGCGGCGTAGTGACCCATTTCTGCGCAAACGTGGCAGGCTCCCATCTCTCGCTTCGATTTTCTGCACTCATCAGCTTTGTGCCCCATGGCGTTGCAGTTAAAGCATCTAAATGTTGCTTGTCGCCCCTCCACCGGCTGTCGACGTGAGGTCGATGGCAAGGACACATCGTAAAAGGCGTCGAGCACGTCAAGTTCGTCGCTGAACCTGTGCGTCTTAGCTTGCGCCCTCAGCGCTCAATCGGAGATCCCCTCGATGATACCCTCCAGCAGGTCTTCCTCGGCCTTAGAGCCCAGTGCAATTTGATTGTAGAAATAATCCGGGAACCTCTCATCTGGCGACCACGACCTGGATTCTTCGCCGAAGAATTGTGTTACTGGTCCGGTCGGAGAATATTTTTCTCATTTCGTCGAGAATGGTTTCAATTTCGATGTCAGTGACATCCGGTCTGACGTGAAACCACTCTAAAGTTCTCCTCTTCAACTTATTTGCGATCAGCAGCCTGGTGTTTAGTTCATCCAACTCATACGTATTTTTTATTTCACGCAATTGAGCCTCCCAGCGAACATATGATATATAGAGATACTCAACTCTTTCCCTTCTACCCTCATGACGTCATCTGACAGCGTTTTTTATAACATTTTTTCGTACAGTATCCGTGAATACGTGTGATTTGTTTTGAACAGCTGATTGACTTCCCCTCCAAACAAATTCATACAAGGCATACATTAATTATCTACATACATATGGGAAGACATCTATCAGCGGGTTGGCCATACCCCCACTCCTTTTTTTTTCAAACGCTATCACAAATCGTTTGCAATACGTGCACCACGAAAAGAAGGGGAAGTTCAACGAAAACTAAATGTTCAGTAAGAGCATTCATTTTACATAAATAATTACGACTGGAAGGACTATTGGAAACTATTAATTATCAGTTATTTTTAAATTGAAGTTTAAATTATTATATTATGAAATATATGGAACATAGGTTTGATATATATTTTGTTTATTCTAATTTCATTGGAAATAATGAAACAATCAGAGAGATAGGTGATAAATGTACTTATTGACGTTGAGCTTGAGAAAATCAAATAAAATAGTTAACAAAATTTAAATTCATCCTTAAGTATTGAAATGATCGAAGTATCTCCTTGTGGTCTTCAGATTTAAGAAAAAAACTGGTTAGGTTTTTCAAATTGTTCCTTTATTAAACGTTAATATTGAAATTCAGAAAATTTTTTTTGTTTTTGAATTCCATGGATTTATGCATTTATTTTAATTTTTTCGTGATAATGCATTAATGTTTCAAAACATCCTTAAAAAATACAATTTTATTTCCAACATTTTTATATTTTCCTTTGTTTAGGAATTCAAAGGCTATATTCACAAATAACTACGGATGAAATTCAACATGCATGAATCTATATAAGTATATGCAGTTATGTATACAACTTGTGTTTTTAATTTATTTGTACTTCTGCAATCGTGTTTTTTTTTATTTGAAGAATTAATTTTGTCATTTATATACAACAATGCAATGTAAATGTGAATAAATACGGAGTGATAATTATGAAATATCATCTTACATATATCCAAATATGCAACATATACAGTTTTTAGTATCAATATATTAAGCAAAATTTTTACAACAATATCCAACGTTTTTTTAATATTTGAAAAATGTTCGGCCTCATGAACACAACCAGTGCATTATTCCAGTAGTGGGCAAATTCGACAAAAAATGACGCTATCGTGAGCAAATGTCCGCCATTTTCGTGGGCAAATGTCCAAGGATATCGGGAGTTCGTTAAACTCTGTGGAAGTGTGCGTAAAAATTTGGCAGTGTGCGTAAAAATAAGGCAGTATGCGTGATTTTAACGAAAATATTGGAAAATCTGGAAAAATATTGGAAATGGACGGTGATAGGCGAGACGAAAAAAGCTCGAGAGTTGAGTATATTGCAGCTGATTTCTGCATATGAGCCATCACTTCCATCAAAATCACTCAATAACTCCTTGACATCGGTGAATCTCCCTCGTCTATCACTGCTCTCTTTAGTTTGTTCGGCACTCTTCCTATGCAGCAAGTCATATTTTTCCCTCAACAGCTCATTTTCTCTCTTTTGTAGCCCAAGCTCGCGTTTCATCAGTTCTACCTCCCTTTTCATTTGTTGGAATTCTTCTTCCCGTCTTCTGTGTGTCTGGCTTGTTACACTCTTTTTTTCAATCACCCTTTTCCCACTGGAGCACGGTTGTTCCTTCTCTTCAGTTGAAACTGCTTGATGTTTTTCTCTCGTCATTGTTGTGTGTGTTGTTTTTTCCTTCGCAGTCTTCGATCCTTGGCACTAATCAGATTTTTCGGCGCGATTCTCGTTCGTTTGTCATTCTTCTTTCGATGTCCGTTGTCTTGGAGTAGCGGTACCTTCGTCACTTGAACCGTTTGTTTGTTTTTGGTTCTTCTCCGAACTCGAACAATCATCCTCAGATTCCTCTGGGAACGTTCCCCGTTCGACTTCAGGAATTTCCAACAAACGGAGCACCAGCTCTTTTTTGCTGCCGCTAGTCTTCCTGCCCAAAATGCTCAGCCATCTCTTCAGCTGCGGCGCCGTGAGCGACTTCAACGTTTCTACACCGTTTGGCATTTCTTTTTTTTCACTATTATTTTTCGTTATTCTTTTTTTTTTCTTTTATGTCTTTTCACTCTTTTCTTTCGTTTTTCGCGTTTGGTCTCTATCCCACTTCTGATATTGTAAGCAGTTCACTCGTTCGCAAAATCAACTTCAAAACTCGTTCGACTTATGAAGTTTCAAATAAAACACTTTCCGTTTTTGATTCTTACTCTTTATTTCAGCCGACCGATCGCTATCGCTACTATTCACCAGAAATCATATAGTAAAGAGATATCCAATTTCGCCCAGAATTCCCCCTTGTCCGTGGTACAATATGTGACGTTTATCCCCGGAATTTTAAGAGAAACTGTGTTTTTGCTTGGGATCTATGCATACTATCACAAAATTTATGGATTCCTCCACGAAATTCGTGGATTTAAGAGAAAAAATTCATGGGTACACCACGAAAAGAGCGGAAATTCATGGATACAACACGAAAAGAGCGGAAAATTCGTGGATTTGCCCACGATTGAAATCATTCAGGGATAAGTTTCGCAATGTTTGCCAAATGTAAATAATGTGACGATTAGTATTGTTTAAAGAAATCTGTTTAAAATACTGATACGAATCAAGTTTCATGAAAAACCGGAAATATAATGCAAGCAAATCTTTCATTATTTCACGTGTGAATTATTACTTTCAAAGAAATCTGAAAATCAAAAAGCATTTGCTTGAATTGTTTTTTGTGAAAAAATGCAATTGATACAATGTTTTATTAATATTCTTATTAAATTTGTATTAATCAATTGAATACGTTTTAGGTTTGGCAACCGTTTCAAAATACGCGACTTTTCTACGCAATTACAGGCACAGAAATCTAAAACTCCAAATATCAGTAAAATATATGCACATTTTTTACACTCTTTATCCCATTTATAAAACCTGCGCTGTTCTACTATTATCGGTTAAATTCAATATATATGTATATACAATACACATCCATTAAACCGCTCTTCATTTACCTATTTTATAATTTTTCAATAATATATTCAAACAATAACGGATATTCAGTTTGTAATAAATAACAACATTGCAATAGCTCATGTGAATGCACCCTCTGCACTTATTTTCGTGTTGAAAACATGAATTTGAAATAATGGCTGAAACACAATAGTGCGTTGCGCTAGTCGACTTCACGTTACGGAGGGTGTGCGTTGACGCACTGCGTTAATAAGCTCCTCCCTCCCTCTCTCAAATACCAAATAAAAAATATTCCCTCAGCTGTTTTCATTTCTGAAATGTCAAATCAAAAAATATTCTGGTCAAACAATTCAACGTTAAAGAAATTGATTGCGGAAAATAAATGCCAAGAAAAGTTAAAAAAATTAAAAAAGTGATTCTTGTTGCTAATTTGGCGTATTCATTCAAATTAGTTTTGTCGTTGAAATAATTTTAGTCAGCTGTTTTCATTTCTCAAATGTCAGTTGCCACAAAATGTTCTCAATTTGGGAAAAAACTCTCAATTTGGGAAGCATTTCTCAATTTTGCTCTCACAGCGCATCCCTCTGTCAAAAAAATATGCAACATGATGAATAATGACGTGCGTTGGGATCAGAAATCAACTACAGAGAGATACTCAACTCTCGAGCTTTTTTCGTCTCGCCTATCACCGTCCATTTCCAATATTTTTCCAGATTTTCCAATATTTTCGTTAAAATCACGCATACTGCCTTATTTTTACGCACACTGCCAAATTTTTACGCACACTTCCACAGAGTTTAACGAACTCCCGTTATCCTGGGACATTTGCCCACGAAAATGGCGGACATTTGCCCACGATAGTGTCATTTTTTGTCAAATTTGCCCACTACTGGAATAATGCACTGGTTGTGTTCATGAGGCCGAACATTTTTCAAATATTAAAAAAACGTTGGATATTGTTGTAAAAATTTTGCTTAATATATTGATATTAAAAATTGTATATGTTGTATATTTGGATACTATTTAATTGTGTAAGATGATATTTCATAATTATCACTCCGTATTTATTCACATTTACACTGTATTGTTGTATATAAATAACAAAATTAATTCTTCAAATAAAAAAAAACACGATTGCAGAAGTACAAATAAATTAAAAAACAAGTTGTATACATAACTGCATATACTTATATAGATTCATGCATATTTAATTTCATCCGTAGTTATTTGTGAATATAGCCTTTGAATTCCTAAACAAAGGAAAATATAAAAATGTTGGAAATAAAATTGTCTTTTTTAAGGATGTTTTGAAACATTAATGCATTTTCACGAAAAAACTAAAATAAATGCATAAATCCATGGAATTCAAAACAAAAAAATTTTCTGAATTTCAATATTAACGTTTAATAAAGGAACTCTTTGAAAAAACAAACCAGTTTTTTCTTAAATCTGAAGACCACAAGGAGATACTTCGGTCATTTCAATACTTAAGGATGAATTTAAATTTTGTTAACTATTTTATTTGATTTTCTCAGGTTTTTACATTTATCACTTATCTCTCTGATCGTTTCAGTATTTCCAATGAAATTAGAATAAATAAAAAATATATCAAACCTATTTCCATATATTTCATAATATAATAATTTAAACTTCAATTTAAAAATAACCGATAATTAATAGTTTCCAATAGTCCTTCCAGTCGTAATTATTTATGTAAAATGAATGATCTTACTGAACATTTCGTTTTCGTTGAACTTCCCCTTCTTTTCGTGGTGAACGTATTGCAAAGGATTTGTGATAGCGTTTGGAAAAAAAGGAGAGTGGGGGTATGGCCAACCCCCTGATAGATTTCTTCGCATATGTATGTAGATAAGGAATGCATGTTTTGCATGAATTTGTTTGGAGGGGAAGTCAATCAGCTGTTCAAAACAAATCACACGTATTCACGGATATTGTACGAAAAAATTTTATAAAAAACGCTGTCAGATGACGTCATGAGGGTAGAAGGGAAAGAGTTGAGTATCTCTATGTAGCTGATTTCTGGTTGGGATTACGTTTTACGTTTTATTACGATCCTCTCATCTCTCTCATTTTTCATTTACGTAGCTTGCTGCAGTATTGTGTGCATGGCCATTGAATCGTGTGCGTTGAAAGACAGCGCTGACGCTGACGCACTATTGTGTTTCAGCCATAACGTTCAAGCATCGAACAGTTTTTCAAATAAGTGGCGTAGTTCACCTCTTTTGTTTGAATGTGTATGGTTATCAGCTGATTTGAGCAGCTCACATGGATTCACAGACACGGTATGAAAAATCGCATAAAAAACGCTGTTAGATGAAATCAAGGGCCAAGAGAGGTAGAAGTTGGATATCTCTTTACTATATGATTTCTGCTATTCACAAACTGTCCTTAAAATTAACTTATATAACTTATATATAACACTGACCCACGATATACAGAATACAAGGTATTATATTTCTCAAATTCGCGTGACGTCACACATAGCAGGGCAACTTCACATTGAATTCAAATTGTATGGAGAAACTTTCTGTAGCATTAATTAAATGAAAAACGATGGTTATAGTATAAATAATAGAAATGATTTTTGTTATTATTGGTGTTACAACCAAATACTGCACAGACTGCCATTTTTTAATCAAACTTTTCACAAATTTCACAAAATTAGTCACAAATGTTTTCACAACACTGTTCAAATTATTCGCGGCAAAACATATGTCATGATACGCATGACGTTCATAAGGTACGGCTTTACGAAGCCAGTGAAAGATTGTAGTGTAGAAGGATGTGAGTGCGCTTTCTACACTAGCTTGCGCGAGGTTGAAATTTGTGTTACTAAGCAGGTAATTAAACTTTACGAAGTCAGCTTTACGGAAATTAAAGCTGTATGAATTCGGAGTGTGGTTTTTTCGAATTAAATCACCGTTGGAAAAAGAGAGAAAGAGGGGTGGGTGGTACCAGTCTAGAATAGAGAGAAGATGATCACTTTCAGTAATAATACAATTATCTGTATACGAGTTGTATACCTAGGCAGTTGGTAATGCCACTAATTTGGTAAAGACCGGAATTAGAAAGGCAATCTACAAAGAGCGGTGTGACGAAGTGGGACTGATCATCGGATTGAACCCATTCAAGATAGGGAAGATTAAAATCACGTAAAACGATGACATCGTCATTAGGATCAATAACATTGAAAAATGAGTCTATGGCATCTACGGCGATAGCTTTTAATTGGTTGGGATAGGCGAATGTAGCAACAAAAAAGGAACAGGTTACGTTTGAGAATCGTAATTTTGGCGCAAATAAACTCAAAATTGGCGGTGTGCGAAGATTTAAAAAGTGAGACATCATATCATATTTTCGAGATATATTTCATATTTTTGTGCGCAATCCCCGAACGTTCTGGTAATAAATTGATAGATGTTTGACTCTAGAAACGAAAAAAGTTTTTATAGTTCGAACGAGTTTGTTGAAGATAAGCAATGCACTTCGATGCGATGTGAAAAGAGAAAGTGGGAAGATCATTTGCTACGTTATTGGGTGATATATCAAGACTCTCATGAAAACGGACGAAAATCTTTTTTTTAGTTCTAAGGGATCCGTTGGAAAGCCTTCTTGGTGAAGCGAGACCATGACATTAGTTTTAGTAATACCGTCGATACAAATAGAGTCGTCTTTATTATATAAGTAGGCTAAGTAGAGGCGGACGTTGTCGTAAATCTTGCGATCGCGTAAGAGTGATAGGACATATGAGCCTTCATTACTAGAATCGACAAGTTGCTTAGTGAGTTTGGCACTGGGAGTATATTGATGGAGTATAATCGGTCCGTAACTCTTTTGACTATTGGATATAGTCCAGAATAAGGTGGTTCCAGTGGTACGGACAGCATCGCAACGGAGAAATACTTGGCTGCACTTGTCCAAGCCCGGGAGCACGAAGATGTTGTTTTTGCTGTGGTGATGGGCTGCTGGAAGTGGTCGTATCTGTCGGATGTTCTGGCGATGGTTTTCCACGAAGACCTGAGGAGTACTAGGAGCTTTACCATTAGTATAGAACTCACCTGGGATTCGGAGTACGCCTTCGTATAACATTTCAGCTGGAGACGCTTTGATGTCATTTTTGCATGCGGTCCGAAGTCCCAGGAGTACGGTTGGGAGTGTTCTCGTCCATCTGGTGTTTGGGTGACATATGAGTGTTGCTTTGAGTAATCTGTGCCAGCACTCGATCATTCCAAGCAATTCCCTGTCGTAAGTGCAGTAGCGAGTTTGAGTGTCTGAAAACTTACATGAGAAGAATCCGATCGGCGCCAGCTGCAGTGTCGGAGACATCTGTTGTTAGGACCATTGGTCATTCAGGGTCAATGTGACTGAGTATTGCTGCTTTGCCGATACTCTCCTGACATTGATTGAAAGCATCCTCTGCCTGAGATGTCCATGGAATCTGCCGATGATCATTCTTCTTTGAGTTCTTCAGAAACTTGTTCAGGGGTGCTTGCATATGTGCGCACTTTGGGATGTATCGTCGATAATAATTGACGATCCCGAGGAAGCGCCGAAGCTGAGAAATATTGTTTGGCTTTGGATACTCCAAGATATCTCGAACCCTATCTTGTGGTGGTTTGTAGCCTGAACCATTTATTGGGTGTCCGAGAAAATTATATGCCGATAATCTTGGTGGTCTGTAAATCGCCAGAAAAGTAAATTCTTTGTTGTTTACTTTTGCGTGTATCTGTAGGTTTTCATAATTCACAGTTCTGTAGACGGTTCTTTTATAACGAATGTCTTTTCTCACAAACATAGCAATTCCACCACCACTTCTATATGGTCTATTTAGAAATTCAGAGTTAAAACCCGTCTAGTTGATATAGGCAATTTTCTTCATCGTAGATGTTTGTTTCCACCAGTATGATTATTTTAATACATTTAATTATATTATTTATGTTACACACAAAATTATTCCAGTGTTTTCTTAACTACCTTATATTCATGTACAAACAAAGCCAAACCAAATTTTCCACTTCATTTATATTTATGCCGGTAAACATATATACCCTATAATTCACACTTGACATTTGAAGACACCCATTTTCACTTTCATTGCTGTCATTTTTATTGTTGTCAAACATTTTGACGTTTTGATGTTTGTTCACTGTGTTTGACATGTGAAAGAAATTTGTTTTATATTATTTTGTTTATATCTTCAATATCAGTAATTCGTAGTACTGTTGCTCCTTCGTCTTTGCGTTCCAGTATTTTACAGTCAGTAACCCATACATATTTCCAACCGGCAGTTCTGGCCTTTGTTTTCGCCATAAAAGTTTTCTGTTTGTCGCCGTTAGTTGGCTATTTATATATATTTTGCTGTTTAATAGTTCAGGATTTCTTCTGCTCGGTCGACATCCCCCTGAAAGTTCTGGCTGTGATGGTGGTGCAGCCGAAGTGGAGTTTCATTGGGCAAGCGAAGCACTTGACACAATCACTCTCGCTGGAGATGTCTTCCTCACAGTTTGCACAACGTACCATTTCTTTCTTTTTTTTTACCAGCCAGGTATTTTATAATATATATATATATTCTGTTTGAAAATAAAAAAACCGATGACAGAGTTGAATTGAATTGATTGATTGAATTGAAATGATCCAGTTGTTGTGGAACTGGGCCTCCACTTGCACAAACCAGAGGGCTGGATCTAGTCGCCAAAGGGAAGGGAGACGTAAATTCCTGACGGCTAAGAGTTCCTGTATGTCGACTTGGCTTTCGATGCTGGAGAACTCTTCAGGTAATATTGCATGCTGCTTCGTTGCTTCGTTGCGACCAGTGTTCTGAATCGCAGATTGTTCGGTAGACATTTTTTTTGAAACGGAATGCAATTGTTTTTTTTTAATTGAAAAAAATAGCACTTGGACTTGGGCAATCACGTCGGGGTCACCAATTGTGGTTGTTGAAGAGAAACACACATTTTAAAGATAAACAAGAGAGTACTTTTTATTAACTATATTTGAAAATGCGTATCCGTTTTCTTCCTGTCGTCTGATGCTTCCATAACGTTCGAATTAACTTATTTGTGTGAGTGGTTGTCGTCCTCGTTTAGAGCGAAGTTGGAGGTGTTCAAGTAATGATGACGCTGGTAAGGTAGTATGTACAGTACTATCACAATACGTAAACAAACATGAAAACAAAGGTAGAGTAAGTAGCCTGTTGTGCCTTTTAATATGTTGCACTCTTTCTTCATACTACCTCACCGACTATTTGCGATATTTTGTCGACTAACTTATTTTCCTTAAACGAAGGTTAGTGTGTGTTGTGTCATATATAAACAAATAACATAAAATAAATTTTTACTCTCGTTTATAACGTCATTTAAAATACGAACGTCCAATTTATTTTACTGATCTAAATACGGATTTAAGAATTCCTGTAAAAGTAAATTCTTTGTCTATTGAAATCCTTTGGTAATATATACCACTACACTACATATAGAAAAAATAATAATAATAATATAATAATGGCGGCGCTACAGTCCGAGGTGGACCTGGGCCTAGCTTCTCAGCAACCACTCGTGTTGTGCTCACGTGTTGTTCTCTCACGAGTGGAGGGGACCTACATTTTAATGCCGACTCCGAACGGCAGCATATGTAGAGACGAGCTATACAGCGCCATGTCTAGTTTTGACATTTCTGCCAAACTCGTCAGACTGAGCAGGATGACGATGGAGAACTTTCGCTGCTCCATCAAGGTCGGTAACGAACTCACCGAGACCTTCAATATAAAATAATGGGTCTGGCGGTAAACGAGGGCAAAGCCAAATATATGCTGTCATTGAGAAAAGGCGCACAACATCGATGACTTTGAGGTAGGTAAGGACTTCGTCTACCTTGGCTCCGCGGTAAACAGTACAAACAATATCAGTACCGAGATCAAACTTGCGAACCGCTGTTTTTTTGGGCTCAAAAGGCAATTGAGTAATAGAGCCCTCCCTCGAAAGACCAAGTTGACTTTGTATAAGACCTTGATCATCCCAGTCCTGCTGTACGGCGCAGGGCCTGGACAATATCCCAAGCGGATGAAGAGTATCTTGGTCATTTCGATAGAAAAGTTCTGCGCGCGATCTTTGGTCCTGTTTGCGTTGATGTCATTTGGAGGAGAAGGTTCAACCACAAACTGTACAGCGATATGAGTCTAGCCAGGGTTCTACGGATCCAACGCCTAAGATGACTAGGCCATGTAGAGCGTATGGACAACTTAGCTCCGGCCCGAAGAGTTTTCGATTCTGAGCCTGTGGGACAACGCAAAAGAGGACGTCCACGTACAAGGCGGCGCACACAAGTCGAGGGGGACCTCGGCCGGCTTGGTGTGCGAAACTGGAGACAGCTGGCGAAAGATCGTGCTGGGTGGAGAGGCATGTTGAGTGAGGCCCAGGTCCATCTCGGTTTGTAGCGTCCTAAGAAGAAGAAGAAAAACAACGAAAGAAACCCCAAGCAGATTGTCATATGGAGTAGATCAGCGAGGCAAATTTATTGATGAACTCTCTGAATATTTAGAGGACAAATTAAATCATTGCGTAAGTCGTAACCGAGAAGAGATTAGGTCGAAGGCTTCCGAAGCCATCAAGAAATCATAGGAATATAATAAAACATAGTGGACCTGAGAAAGAATACGCTGTCGGGGACTTTCTGGTAATTACATACGCAAATACGACAGTCAGAGCTAAAAAAAATTCTTCCAGAAATACCGTATGTAGTAAAGAAAGTATTACCTAATGACCGTTACGTAATTACCGATATTGAAAATTGCCAACTGACACAGATGCCATACAATAACAAGAATAATCGCGAAAAGAATCTGTACGGATGAGAAAATGGTTGCCTGCGTTCGAAGACAATTAAGGGAAACAGCCAAAGAGTTGTCCAACGCCATTGGGGTTGTCCAAAACAGCGAACTTAAGGCTACTTTAATACAAACATTCCGCCAGCAATTGACTACACGTGACATCTATCGCCAGCTTGAGGGTCGCCGCATACATCGGCGTGCCTAGACCTATGAGGCCACTAGCGTCCAAAATATCAGTGCCGGAACGCGAGCTCGTCAGTTTTATTGTGGATGGATTCGGCGACGCCAGACCTATTGCTGAACTAATCGACCAACTGGACCGTTACGAAGACGAAGCGAACCGCCGCAGCTATGAAGAAACCTGCAGTTAGAAGTAAAGAAAAACCACCCGCCTCAGTAAGACCGAAGTCTACCGCCGTCCCAGCTAGAGCCAGACCAATGGAGCTGTCCAAAGTTAGATGCTACAACTGCTCACAGTGTGGGCATTATAAGAGAAGTTAATTTATAAACGTTAAAAAATTAAACAATAAATTCAATTTAAATAGAACAGATGGATTTGGTTCGATTCAATCAGATATTGTAAGTGAACACAATAGTCCGACACGTTCAAGTAGTAATAAATATCCAAGTACGAATAATTTATATGAAGCTTTTTCATTAGCTTTTCCTTCAACTACATTGTTTTGTTTTGTTTGAATTGACTTCGAGCTTTGCATTCAGTTCTCATAAGTAAGGTAAATAATAAGATAGATAGACAGAAAGATAGATAGATATTTATAGATATTTATTTATTTGTTTTTGTTTAGACATTGCATAAGGATATTCTAGTAACAAATAATTAGAAAAAATTAAAAAAACAAACATTTTATATGACATTCTATAATCTTAAAACAAGGAATAGTGTTGAATGTCATTTCAAAAGACTTTTACATTAAGAATTAAATTTTGGGTGGGGTGACCCTAAAGACCACAAAATGTATTGCAAGTGTATTTTGTGTTGAAAACAAGAAAAAGTGAGTCAAGAAAGTAAGATGTAAGATGACTAAACATTTTTTTTTATAACACAAGATGTACAATAAGAGCATTTTAATATGGAAGCAACATTAACATTAAACCAACATAATTATCATTAAACCAAAATATCAGAAATAAGAGATTCTGAGCTATCGTTGTCAAAATGGAAGATCCAGGTTCTTAAATGTTTTATAAATATTCCAGGTATTGATATAGTTCTGATTGATTGAGGAAGTTTGTTATATATATTTTTTTTTTTTTTTTTTTATTTTTGAAAACAACCTTTTTCAATAAAGTTCTCGATATACAAGGCTTAAGTCGTTTAATCAAATTTTTAGAGGGTATGTATGAGGAACAGGTGGAGATATGTTCTTTCAGGGAATAAACAAATATTGCAAAGGCCGCAGATGCATCACTGCAGTCATAAACATTTTCCCAAAACTCATAACCGAGTCGCCTCTTGAGTTCACAATAGTTTATATTAGATTTAACTTGGGAAGTAGATGGAATCTTGCAACCCTTGTTATCCGTAGCATTCACTAAGAGTCCCGTCATTGCGTGATCAGTAATCATCAAATCGAGGACAAATTTCTCGTACTCACTACAAGTCAAATTTTTGAAACGACTATAAATATGGTCTAGGCCTGGTTGGTTCGTTAATGAAACAAGCTATCCCATTAGAAGCTAGTATTGTCAAATAACTGGAGACGGTTTCACTATTGTCTAGAATATTAAAATTAAAGTCACATAGGATTATAAGGTTTTTTTGCTTTCTCCTTTTCAATCTGAATTTTTTTTAATGAACATAAGAACATTAAACATATGGAGTCTATACACATATAAAAAGATGAACATTTCACTGTCAATTTCAATACAAACTTTTAAAATATCAGCACTTAAAAGATCAACACAAAGAACATTGCAAATTTTATATTCCTCTTTAACAAAACAACCAATACCACCTGATGCATAATCTTCATTTGTGTTAGCAAAAAATGTAAACCCTGGTATAGAATAGTTCTCTATTTCATTATTATATAGGGTAACGGCTCTAGTCGTCGACCACTTAACTTTTTTTCACTTTGGTCCTCTCCAGTTACTAATGTTTTTGATGGAAAAAGTTTAAAAATTTATTGAATGCCTAAACGAATATTAATAGATAAAAGAAGAATTTTTAATCAAACCCTCACTGTTTTCAAGAAACTACCAAATTAATGAAAAAAGTCATATTGTGCTAGTGGTCGGCCGCCAAATTTTAGTGGTCGGCCATAAAAGTTCTAGTGGTCGGCCAGATCCAATTAATCAATGAAAAAGAACATATTCAATGATCATTTAAGGGTGTATTTGAAAGCAAAACATTTAATAAATAATATTTTATTATTTGTCATAGCATAGAATAAAAAAAGTCATAAAAAAAAAATAAAAGTTGGCACTAGGTTGTTGAAAGACTAGTTTAACAAAAAAGTAACTTCAAAAATGTCCGCATAGAGCGTAGGTAGATTTATAGTTAAATTTTAAATAAAAAAATATTTTAATTGCACAGTACTGGCAGATAAAATTTGAGTTTGATGCTTCTCCATAACTGAGGTCTTTAAAGGAAGTACATTTGAGGTGGAACTACGAAGGACAAGAATCACAAACTAAATTTTTCAAATTATCATCCCCAACATCTCTTATAAGTTCTTCAAAACAATTCTTGCAGATTTGTTTAGTTTTCGAGGCTGTTTTGAACTTTGTTTGGGTAGGATTCCTGTTTAAGCCACTTATCGACACAATTAGCCGCGTATTCAAAAAACGTCTCATTCTTCATCCACCCACTTTCGGTTCGACCCAAAAACCAATGTTCTGGCATGCTATTGACAATATTCTTTGATGGCCTAAGATATGGAAAAATTATCATGGGAGCGAGCATCTATCCATCCGCAGAAAATACAATAAGGACAGTGGTCATATCTTTTTCGTGAGCAGTACTTATTTGGTACAAATTTTTGTATCCTTTCGGTAATTTTGCCGGTTCTTGGACAAAGACAAAAGCTAGTTTTATCCCAATTTACTAAGCGAGACGGATCTTGCATCATATCTTCGGGTCCTGTATCCTTCAGATATTCTGTGAGCTATAAGAACCACGTTCGTAGAGATTCCTCAGAAATATTTGTTCTGGCTTTGCTTAATCCTTCAGCTTCCCTTGAAGCAAGTTCAGGATTTCGTTTTAAAAATAAAGAAAACCAAGTTTTTCCATGCCTGCAGTCTATGAAGGGTGTTTTATTTTTACTGTCTTTAGTTATTTCTTGAACAGTGTTAAGAAGATCATCTCTCTTCAGAGGGAAACCGCACTTACTTAGATTAGGTATTCATTCTGAGATTTTCTTTTCTTCAACTGCTGAAAGGTAAGATTCTGGTCCAAACCTCAAAACCTCTTCAGAAATTCTACCATGAAGGCGATGTTAAATTGTTGTCAATTCCGTAGGTTGCGGCGGCTTTTCTTATGCTCAAAATATTATTTCTTAAGTCACGAAGAGCCAATACCATTTTCTCTTATCTGAGACTTTATTTGACCTACTTGTAGTTTTTATTTTGCAACATATTTGATTTTGATTTATCTTCTGTCTTACATCCTTTTCCATTTTTTGATTTCTAAATTATATTTGAAATTGAAAGTACTTAAATAAGACAAATAGCCCGATACCAACGCTATAAACTTCAGTGGCCGAATACTAACTTCGTTATTTCAATTATCGGCCGGCAGTGCGCCGACAACTTTAGTACCTGGCCGAGCAACAAAATTTCTCATACATTTCTTTCCTTAACGTTGAAATTAAAATAAATTAATAAACTTTCAATATTGTTCGTTAAAAGATAAATTTAAGCTATAGTGCATTTCTTTAGTGCTCGGCCATCCCAGGCCGAGAACTGAAATTTGCATTAAATTGGGTGCTAGTAGTCGGCCACCCCATTATTTACACTGATATTAGTATTTTGTAATCTTTGAGCCACTAAATACATACCTTATGCTTTTAAGAACAAAACAAATTCATAAAAATGTTATCTTCCAAACGAATTGTAACATAAATTAAGACTTTTGCAAATACGCACTGCTAAAAAAAAAGGTGTATAGGACTGTAAACTATGAATCAAAAACTGAGGGAAGTTCAATTGCACTTAAGAGGCGAAGATGAGACCGATGATGCCCATAGAAATTCCTCCAACGATGAAAACAACCTGTATTCCAGAAAAATAATAATTTATTTGGTTACCAATTTTGATGTTTTCTCTGCTGTGGTCACGATCCAAATGGCAGAGAAATCAGTCGATAGAAAACTCTACCAAAAGAACCGCTTGCACATGTGAATCATAGATAACAATGCAGATTTGTGAATTACATATGAGTGAGAAAGATGGTATTACAATATAGAAATATGATTACAAAAGAGATAGGATTACAATATGCATAGATAGGATTGACCTTGAAATTGCTACAATCTCTGAATAATGTACATTCTCAGAGACAATAAACGAGAGGGAAATATAGGGTAAGTTTGCATTGTTCGGCAATGTTGAGCAAATTATACAATATCAAATTAACAAAATAGAAACAAACAGGAATAACAATTATGATGCATGTATATATATTATGTTCTTGAACACAAGGAATCACCACGTTTTTACACTTTCGCAAATGCGCACTGCCCGATATGTATCTAGCAGCTGCAGTATTTGGGTAATAATATTAAATTTGAGGGTAGATGTGTAGGACATGTATCTGCTTGCATCTGCATCTTTACATTAAGAAAATTCCTAACGGTATTTATATTACATGAAGAAAAGGGTTAAAGTGGCCGATCAACAGAGAGTGGCCGGCCACTAGTGTCATTACCCTAACCAAATTTCAGACACACACACGCACACAATATCTGGAACGCACGCAAGACAAGACTAGAAAAGTTTTTTCTCAGCCTTCTGATATTTTGGTGTACAATTAAAAGTTTTTTTTTTATCACAATAAGAGCTATTCGTAAATAAATTATCACAGTTCCGAGTATTATTGCAGTAGGGAATGCTATCACAGTTTGGAAGATGGGAAGAAAAGTTATCGTTTAGATCGTTTACAATATTCAAATTCAAGGTCATTTACTTTACTACAACACATTGCACTAAATAAGTGCAAGGTCATTGAACGATTTAATTGAAATAACTTTTCTACCCTCAGCCTTTCTAATAAGAATTTGATTACCCCTGTACCATACATATTTAAATCCTTTCTGCTTCTTAATGTCTTTTGCCTTCATGAATATCGCCTGTGTGTACTTCGTGAGGGAGTCATTGATATAAATATCGACACCACTATTACTGCTGCTGCTTCTGTTGGTGCTGCTATTTTTGTTGTTACCAGTACACTCAGTGCCAGTCACTTGTGTGTTGAGTTTATTTTTGTTGTTTCTCTTTGCTCACATTATTCGATGCTTCATTGATAAATTAGAGAATTTCACACAGATGATCGATTTCAGCATATTTGGAGACGATTTAGTCTTGATTTTTTTTTAAATAGCATTGCTGAATTTCATTGTCGCTGACATCAATGGACAAAGCTTTGCTGAATACTTGCTTAGCTTTGCTAGCAGCGTTAGTGTCATTGACATTTGACACGCCAACAATTTTAATGGAGTTGCTTAGAAGGCGTTGTTCCCAGTTAAGTTTACTCTGCAATTATTCACTTTAGATTTCAACTGTGCATTCTCAGTATGCAACTCATTGAGTTGCTGTAGAAAACAACAGTTAGTCTCTTCTAGATTGGAGAGTTTTTTGTATATCATCTGGAGAGTGCATTGACTCTCATCAAACGTTTTGCTTGGAGACGTGTCATCAGCTGTTGATTGTTTTTGTTTTTTTATTTTGTACTGCTTACTGTTCGATGGTTGTATCCGACTTTGGAGAGTTGATGCTGTCGTTAGCGAACACACTCGACGTAGGCAAGAGCCGAGAACTTGTTTGTACAGTTGCGATCAACTCTTAGTGACCATACCGAACAATTCATTTTGTATGTTATTTATTGATGCGCACCCTACGACACTCAAACACAAACAGTACCCCACGACACTCAAACTCAAACAGTGAAAATGTAAATTGGTGGTAAAATAAAAATACTGAGATACAAATACGAATAGGGCCGCTATTGGAAGCAATGTGTCGGTTGATTCGTAAAGTAAACCAATTCAAACCGATGTTCAGTTTCCGTCGGATGCTGTTTCGAAGCAGGCGCATTGCAAAGAACCTTTTGGGGATCCGATTTTCGCAATTGATATATTAGGGCAGGAGTCAGAAGTCCACGGTTAAACAAACCGTAAGTAGAAATGATAAGAGAGGTCATTAAACAAAACTATATAAATTCCGTGGGTGTTGAGTGTAAACAGAATGATTATGAAATGAAAATTAATCTAACAGACGACACACCCTTTCATTGTCAACCGAGACCGCTATCTGTATTGGAGAGGAAAGAAATTGCGAGAAGATAAAAGACATATTAGGCAGAAAGATAATCCAGCATAGCAAATATTTTATTGAATTTCGCGGAGTTAAACCTTGGTTCATCCTATTCGACTTGAAAGACGGTTTTAATCAAGTTAAAATGCATGAAGGTTCAGTACCTTTTACTTCTTTCGTCACACCAGACGAGCAATATGAATACCTTAAAATGCCGTTTGGATTAAAGAACGCGCCAGCGGTTTTCCAAGGAATTGTTAATGGAATTTTTCAGGGTTTGATTGAAATGGAAAATTAATTATTTATTTAGATGACATTTTAATTGCTACATCTGATTTTAATTCTAACGTAGAAATTTTTGGTGAAATGTTACGAAGGATCCATAAAAGGGGACTAGAATTCAGGATTAATAAGTTGTTTAATATTGTGTCTTTTATTATATTTATTTTATTTTATTATTTTTATTTTTTATTATATTAAATACTTCGGGGGTTTGTACAAAAATAACAAGAGTTAACAAATTAATAACAAATTTAATTTTAAAGAAAATTAAGAACATGCGTGCGTCTGAGCACTAATGAAAAATGCTAGTGCCGTTAACAAAAAAACGAAAAGCAAAAAAGAATGACAGCTTAATTGCCAGGTGTCGCAATCCATGTTGTCAATTCCTCGCTGCAGGACAGGGTGGTTCAGAATCCGAAACATCCTGCCCGGTCGAACCATTGGGTTCAAAACCAGTACCACATCCCCAATCATAACGTCTTCCCTACGCCTCTGCCATTTGTTACGGCTCTGCAAAGTCGAGAGGTACTCCTCGCTCTACCTTTGCCAGAAGTGTTGGTGAATTCTTCGTAACCACTGCCACTGTTTAAGACGATTGAAAAGTACTTCTCCGATGGCTGGCTCGGGAACAGCGACCAGTGGTGCTCCGATAAGAAAGTTTCTTCTGGATCAGCGTGTAAGGGTATAAGCGGACGAGAATTAAGGCATGCCTCTATGCGCACTGCCAAGGTTTGAAGCTGGTTATACCATAAACTCTGCCCTCCAACCAAACGAACTAAATGCCGCTTTGCGGACTTGATCGCAACCTCCCACAAACCACCCTGATGTGGGACGCGGGGAGTAATAAAGTGCCATGTGGTTCCCAGATGTGCCAATGACTGTTGAATATGCTCATTTCGCCAAGCCGCCAAATCCTATTAGCCCCAATGAATGCCGTACCATTGTCACTGTACAAGTCTTGGCAGGGACCGCGTCTGCCAATAAACCTTGTAAAAGCGTCCAGAAATGCTTGTGACGATAGGTCATCCACAACCTCCATATGAACTGCTTTCGTCGCCATACAAATAAAAACGGCTAGGTATGTCTTAACCGTTGAGCGAGATCTCTTTGTGCCAACGCGTAGCAAAAAAGGTCCACAATAATTCACTCCAGAAGCGATAAAAGGTCGCGCAGCGTGTCTCGGTAGCGAAGCCATTTGTTGGTTAAGTAAGGCATTACGATGGCGCCAACAGATAACACAATTATGAAAAAATGTCCGTATTGATTGTCTAGCGTTGAGTATCCAGTAACGAGAACGAAGGGCCTGCAACATTAGCTGCGTACCACCATGTAATGTCTTGTCATGAGCTTGTTTAATTATCAACCAGACCAATGTACTCTTCCTCGGCAAAATGATTAGAATTCGATGGTCATATGGAAGAAGCGCTTTATGAAGCCGACCACCAACACGCAAAACTCCATCTTCGTCAAGGTATGGGTTTAATGAAGCAACGGACTACTACTCAACAGATTTGATCCATCACGAAGTTGGCTGATGTCAGATTTGAATATCTCGAATTGTTCCATTTTGATGAGAGTCATTAATGCTGCTTTCAATTCATCCGCCGTAACTACGAGGGATCGAGATTGCCGTTTTGTCGGAAACCACCGCAGAATAAAGGCCACCGTACGTAAAAGCCGTGGAAGTGCACTAAAACGCCTCGTTAGGGGAATGACTTGACCGTCTCGTCTTCGGGTTTCCAGCTCACACCTAGTGGAAGTAATCATTACTCTTACCGACTTTTTCTCTTCAGCCTTGACCATATCCTGCTCGCTTTGGGTCAGCTGCCTGGGAGGTTTTATGTCCACAACATCGTCCATAAGCCATTCTGGGCCTTGAAGCCACAACTTGTGATTTAAAAGTTCGTCAGCTCCAATTCCTCGACTCGCGCAATCCGCAGGATTTAGCGTGGATTGAACGTGATGCCAACAATCAACCGACGTGATCTCCTGTATATGTTGTACTCTATTTGCAACGTAAGGCTTGAGAGTGGGCCATGATTTGCGAATCCAACATAATGCAATTGTCGAATCTGACCATAGAAAATAGGGGGTATCCATCAAACCCAATGCACTGCGAACGTTCTGTAGGGTTGATGCCAAGAGGTGCGCTGCACAAAGTTCTAAACGCGGGATGGTCGCACCCGTGATTGGAGCCACCTTCGTGCGAGCCGTTAGCAATGATACTCGAACGTTCCTGTCCAAACAAACGGTTCGCGTGTAATTAACTGCATCACAAAATCCGTGTAGGGTTGTTATTTCGCCATCCACCATTCCTGTCCATCGAGGTACACGGAAGCCATTTAGAACGTCGAGTCTATTTCGAAACTTGAACCAGGTAGAACATAGATCACTTCCAAATGATTCGCTGATAATTCCGATGTTGCGGTGCGACCAATACCTGCCGAAACATTTTTTCTATGTCGGCGGTTAGAGCAACGCGAAAGCGACGAAAACGAAACAAAATATTAATCAATGAGTCCTGGATTGTTGGACCAACTAATTGAACGTCATTCAGTGAAACACCTGTTCTCGCTGAAGCATTGAATACGACCCTAAATTTATCGGTAACGGCGTGATGAGGTATGTAGTAGCAGTCCGTTTGATCATCTGGTTGATCCAACTTCTCCATGTGTCCAAGTGCAGCATACTCGCGTAGAAACGCTACATACTTCTCCCGCAGGTCTGGATATATAACGCCCAATGGTACAATGGACCAGTCTTGAGTCTGAGTGCTCCAGTGTAGTGTAACAAAAAACCTACGACAAAAAAAAAAAATATAACGCCCATCTCTACTTCTACAATGTGTGGCAGAAAATATTTGCTCACATTCGTGGTCGGCAATAGGTTTACTCGGCACCTCTCCAAGTCTCCAAAAATTATGTACCAGCTTTTCTAATGACCTATCATTATCACTCACCTGAGCGTGGAAACTGAGTGGTTGCAGCACTGCTGTTGAGTTCGTTGACACGGGACCAAATACAACCCATTCCAGTTAAGTCTGTTGAGCATGTGGTTCTTCTGCATTACCACGAATTATACCATCCTTGATTATCTGATCCAATACGTCTGAGCCAAGAAGAATATCGATGCTGCCGGGTGTACCAAAATGGGGATCAACCAACTCAATTCCAAGCAAATGCGGCCATTGATCCACATTCATATGCACAGTCGGTAGTATTGAAGTGATTGACGAGATAACCAGGGCCTCTACCAATAGTACAAACGGGGAAATTGTTGATTGAAGCTTTAAAGGGACACTGTCCTTTGTATAGGTTTTTGTTTTTTTATAATTTGCGCGCCCAAAAGGGGTTACAAATACTCTTAAGTGTCCGGAATCAAGACACAGCACGGGCCGAAGGTATAGAAGGAGAAAGGGAGAGGAGGTACCTGTGCACATTGGTCTTAAATGTCTGTGGATTGTAGTGAGTGGGAAATATTTGGTTGGGAAGAGCATTCCATATTCGTGTGGTGCGGCTAAAAAACGACTCTCTAAACTTAACTGTACGTCCGAAAGCAGGCTTAAGGGTGCCGTGCTACCCTCCGACGCGTGCACATGTATTTTTTTGTTCGTCCTCAACGCGCTCGCAAAATTAAAAATAAAAATCAAAAATAAAAATTAAAAAATAAAAATTAAAAATTAAAATAAAAATTCAAATAAAAAATTAATAAAAAATAAAAATTAAAAATTAAAATAAAAATTCAAATAAAAATTTAATAAAAAAAAATTAATAATTCCGCGGACCGTCCAACACATCAACGCGCAAGTGTGAAATAATCAACAAAAAAAAAAAAAAAAGTTCAGTGCAGTGAAGTGATCCGGATCGAGTGCGCCTGGTCCGCTCCCTCTTGTCCCTTTCCTCCACAAACCACGGCTACGCATTCTCGGTCGCAACTCCCGTTTGATTTTATCAGGCGGGTGAGTGCAAAGACTGAGAGTGCGTAGCTTCTGACGTAGCGGAATCGGAGGTGCAAATTGTTGGTGGA
Organism: Myathropa florea; assembly: GCA_930367185.1. Classification (NCBI taxonomy): domain Eukaryota; kingdom Metazoa; phylum Arthropoda; class Insecta; order Diptera; family Syrphidae; genus Myathropa; species Myathropa florea. The sequence goes on from OV884003.1 coordinate 59,893,926, forward strand.
CCAACTCTAATCGGTGTATGGGCATAACACCTACATCGATTTGATGTTGGGAAGCTACTTAAATTTGCACTTCTCAATTCTGCTTTACCATCTGATGCAACGTCGGAGTTGGCTCTTTTGGTGTCTGTCTTTTTTGTTGTTGTAATGGGAAATTTTAGGGTTGACGTGAGCAACGTTCGTGGCCTAAGAGCGAATCTCTTCGCTGTGTACGTCCACCTGTCTAGATATAAACCAGCTGTCTTGGCACTGAGTGAAACACAGGTAGGTGAGAATACCGATTTATCGGATTTGAACCTGCCTGGATATAACTTAGTGCCTCTTTTCTTCTCTCACCGCGGTCTCGCCCTATATATACGTAGTGATGTAGCTTACCAACTTCAACCACAATACGGCCTCTGTTCCAATCCGGAATTTAATTTTCTGTGGTTAAAAATCCATGTCCGTAAGCATTTGATCCACTACTGTTTCATTTATAGAAGTCCAAACCTGGATAGCAATTCAACTTTTAATGAGTTTGATATGCTATCTGATTCCATAACAAGAATTGTATCCCTGTATCCTCACACCGAAATTGCCATTGCGGGCGATTTCAATGTACACAATTTTACTTGGCTTCGACATTCTGGCCAGACAACACCCGAAGGACGGTATGTTGAGATCTTCGCTGAGGTAAATAATCTGACCCAGCTTGTGAATGAGCCTACACGAATACCTGACATTGCAGATCATTCCGCCAACACCATAGACCTGTTTCTCACCTCTCATCCTGATAAATATTCTACTGACATATTGTCGCCTCTAGGCTCGTCTGACCACTGTGTCGTATCAGCTAATTTCTCGTATTCACTCCACACAGTTAGAGAACAAATTCCTAAAAGAACCGTATGGCTATACGAGAAAGCCAATTGGAGCGGCCTTAACGACTTCTTTAGGAATTTTAACTGGTCTCTATGTTTCCTCGATAGTGACGTGGATGCCGCTGCTGATACGATCACGAACATCATTCTGCTGGGTATGAGATCCTTCATTCCCCATAGAGTGAAGAGTATCAAACCCAAAGCAAATGCGTGGTATGACTTGAGTTGCAAAGAGGCTATTAGGTTGAGGGAGTTGAGTTTCCGGACTTACAAAGCCAACCCTACTGAGGAAAACCGGAAAAAGTTTAAACGGGCCAGAAATGACTGCAATGCACTAATAAGACGTGTGAAATTCGCATATGATCAATAGTTGAGGCAAAAAGTGCTACAATGTCCCAAGGGCAGCAAAAACTTTTGGTCATTTGTTAAAAATATAAGGAATTCAGCCTCATCTTCAATTCCCACGCTCATTTGCAATGACATTCCAGCTGTCAGCTCTTTAGACAAGGCCAATCTGCTTGCTGCGCATTTCGCGGCCAGCTCAACGCTGCCAGATTCGACCTCGTCTCCGCCTGTACTTGAGAGCGTCAATTGTACCATGGGACAAATCCATTTCCGCACTCGTACAGTTGCAAGAGTACTTAAAGATTTCAACGTGCATAAATCCGCTGGCCCGGATGGTATCTCCCCGATACCTCTGAAGAAGTGTTCTTCTGCGCTGGCAAAACCTCTGCGTAAGCTTTTTCATCTGTCCTACTCTTCTGGTCTCTTTCCGAGTGGATGGAAAACAGCATTTGTCCAGCCCGTCCCTAAAAAGGGCAAATCTTCGTCACCCTCCTCCTACCGACCCAGAGCACTAACGTCCCTTCTTTCCAAGGTCATGGAAACGCTGATTAACCGTCAGCTTATGAAATATCTTGATTCGCGGAAGCTTCTTAATGACCAGCAGTACGGTTTCCGCAGCAACAGGTCCACTGGTGATTTGATGGCATATCTCACCGAAAAGTGGAACCAATCTTTGCACAATGCTGGAGAAAGCAAGATCGTTGCGCTTGATATTTCAAAGGCATTTGACAGAGTTTGGCATCGAGCTCTCTTGTCGAAAATGCGTGCTTATGGCATCGATGAGTCTCTTCTTCAATGGATTAGAAATTACCTTTCGAACCGTTCAATTCAAGTTGTTTTGGATGGGTATTATGGGTTTCCACTGTTGAAAGGTTTTCGCCTAGAAATATGCTAGAGATTCGCCATGGTAGGTGGGCGTATGGGGGCTTGATCATGGCGTCGTTGTCCTCCCCAGGATAGTCAGGTGAAATTGGTAGCCTAGTGGGTTGGATGTTCGACTATGAGACTGGGAATGCTGGTTCGAGTACCGCCCCAACACTTTCAGTTTTTTTTTTTTTTGCTTGTATTTTGACTTCGGGTGGTTGGCTTTTGTTCCGCTTCTTCCTTATTGGACGTGATGCTAGCTGTGCCTAGGGTGGCGCGATGGAGAGATTGCGGGTTCCTTAGGAAGGGGAATGGTCGATCAGGCGATCGTACCGCGAGCTGGACGAAGGATCTGATCATCCGATCAACGATGTACGACGTGGCTAGGTAGGATAGGGGTTTAGCTGGCTTTGGAACAGGGAGTTGGTTTTTGACATCGGCTGGGTGCGGACGTTGAATTCTCGGTGGGTTGGCCGCGAGTGAGAGTTATCTGAGTCCTCGGTTTAGCACTGTCGCGTGGTTTAGCGCATAATACATCCGTTCGTAAATTGTTGAGAGAAATTATTAATAGAAAGATATATATAAATATATTAAAAGGTATTAATATAAATGAGATATCAATCTGACGACAGTAAATCAACCAAAAGAAGGAGTGAAGTGCGAGCAACAGTACAAGGGTGTAGTGAAGGATAGTGTCCAAGTGATTTACTTAGCTTACTCCCACGCTGTCTAAGACATAGATAAATAGTTTGCGCTATAGGATACAAAAAAAAAAGAAATTTTGAAGAGTGAACCAACCCTTAACTAAACGAAATGCATAAATTCTGGACCATATAAGTGAAAAAGTCAACAGCCAAGTCAAAAAAAAAAAAAAAATCTGTGAATTATATCGACTCAAAAAAAAAGAAAAAAAAGCAACCCAAAAGAAAAAAAAGGAAAACAAAAGTTTTTTTTTGAAAAAGTGTATTAGTTGCGGCCACAGCCAAGTTGAGTTGAAAGAAAAAGTGAGTTACAACGATCGAGAGATTTGTCGCCAGTGAAAAAAAAAAAGAAAATTGAAAGAGAAAGGTACAAGTGTGTAGATTGCCAAAAAAAAAAGAGAGAGATAACCCAAAAAAAAAAGGGGTTAGGTGAAGCAAGTGACAAACAAACCAAAAAAAAAAAGGAATAGTGAGCATTGAATGAAGTGCGGAAGGCGGTAAAGCGGAGAAGCGGGCGTAAGACGAGCGGGCGAACGAGGCCAGGAAGAGGGCAGGTGATCTCCTACCAATAGGGGAGTTTTTTTTGTTTATTTTTTTTTTATTTTCTTTCTTCTTTTGTTTTATTTTATTTAATTTTTTTTTATGGATATTATGGATTTTACTGATATATAAAAAAAAAAAAAAAAAAAAAAAAAAAAAACAAGAAAATCAACAACGAAAAGAGACATGCTTGGCTTATTATATTGTATAATTCATGAAATTTCCTTTGGTTCTTTTTTTTTCTTGTGCTAATTATCATACCTTAACAGTAGACCCTTTAAGTCGAAGATTAGTCGCCTATCGTTAAGCGTGTCTTTGGCATAGTTATCTGGAGGGAGCGAATCCGAGTTTCCGGTTCGTGCGCGTCGACCCGGGTTCGAGTATCGGGCGTTTTTTTTTTTGTTATTTTTTTTTATTTCCTCTTGTTTAGTGTGTCCCGTTTGTGGTGTCTCAGCGTAGGGTAGGCTTAAGTTGGAGTTAAAATTGAATCCTTGCCTTTGAACACTTGAAATTTTGTAAAAAAAAAATAAAAATTGTGAAAACAAGGCCCCAGTATTACTACAATTGTTAAGGTAGATACTAAGTAAATTCTAATAAAAATAGAAATAAAAAAAAAATCTATATTATACATTGGAAAAGTCGAGTCCGTTGTTCTGTCTTTTTTTGTGTTTACCTATCCTTCCTTGTGGATCGGGTTTTCCTATTGGGAATTGGATACCTCCCCCGTGTCGCAGTTCTTGGGAAGAGGTACGTTGAGCGGAAGGGCAACTGCGTGGCGCCCTAAAATAACACCTTTACTCACGGCCACCCTCCATTGAGCGGCCCGGCGTTCTTCCGCCCAACTCCAATCGATTTTGGGAAATCGCGCGGTGACATTTTGGCGCCCAACGTGGGGCATAGATAAGAAAAATATTATAAAAATCAATTATATTGTCAAGGTCGTTATCGCGAGCGTCCTATTTAATTGCTGGTTTTTTTTTTGTGTTGATTGTTCTCCTAAGGGTATCACTGCGGTCTTCCTTGTCTCGTTCAAAAGAAATCGTAAGATGGATGTCAACCGGTTGAGCGCGGAGGAATTGACGTACGAGTTGGACGTGCGGGGGCTAAAGGGTACTACGGTAGACGAAATGAGGAAGATGCTGCGTACAGCTATGCGAAGAGACGCAAGTTTCGTTCTACCGGAGTATCCTTTTAGCTTCGACGAGGATAAGGCGGCTGTTACCGCCAAGCTAGAGGAGATTCTAAGGCTGATAGGAGATTTTGTAGGCGACGAAAACTCAGGCGACTACAAAAAAATAGTCTCGAAAACCGATTGGGTGTTACGGCGTCTAGGTAGGTCAGTGTGCGAGTCTGTCGAAGACAAGGTATTTGTGGCAGACGCTAGGCAGCAAGTAGTAGGCCTTCTGTCGAACCTGGACGTTAAGGCAGCGGTAGAAGTAGGAGGTGCGGCCGAACCCGCGCAGGGACCACTGGCTCTCAACCTTGACGGGAGGCATAACGCTCCAGTAAGCCCAGTCATCTACCCAGCCCACCCGAGAGCCACGTCATCACCGACGTCATCACCGATCCTACCCGCGACGAAGAGGGTACCGGTCATGAAATGGGGCCTTACGTTTAGCGGCGATACGAGCCAGTCGGTCACTAGTTTCCTGGAAAGAGTGGAGGAGCTGAGAGAAGCCAGGGGGTTCACGCATGAGGAGGTCTACGGTTCTGCGTACGATTTGTTTGAGGGGAAGGCGGCCGTGTGGTATAGGGCGAACAAACTCCGTTTCCGGAATTGGCAGGGGCTGGTAGGTAGTTTGCGAGCCGAGTTTCTACCGCCGGGCTACGAGGAACGACTGTGGGCAGAGATCAGAGGTAGAACCCAGGGGCAGACGGAGACCATTGGTATCTACGTAAGTGTGATGCTGTGCCTTTTTGCCCGACTAAGTGAGCCGTGTAGCGAAGAGACGAAGCTGAAGCAGATTCGCCGAAACCTCTGCCCATTCTACCAGTCGCAAATGGCCTTGGTGGACATCAATTCGCTGGATCAGCTCGTCGAGGTGGGGCATCGTCTCGAAGCTACCCGCTTTTTAGTCGAAAGCTTCGCACCTCCGCCGAATCGGAGAACGGCTCTGCTCGAGCCCGATCTCGCCTACGTCGGGGTTACGGGCCAAGAGGAGGCACAGGCCATTGCCGGAACATCATCCAGGGCTCCGACGCCCCTCTCCTGCTTCAGATGCAAGGAACAGGGTCACATCGCAGCCAGGTGCCCACAACCGGTTCGATGTTACGGGTGTAACACTCCTGGGGTCATCCGCAGTCGTTGTCCACGTTGCTCTCCTCAGACGCCCACAGCGGGAAACGGGGTAGGGACTCAAGGACAGGCGGGTCGTTGAGTCAGGTGTCCGAATCCGCATGTCAAGCGCTCTTTCCACCTGCGGCGCTTGACTTTATGCTACAAAGCAGAGGAGGAGATCGTCGTCCTTATTTGAAGGTCGACATCTATGGAGTGGAGTTGTTGGGGTTGTTGGATTCTGGGGCATCCCGCACGATTCTTGGTGGGCCGGGTTGGGCATCGTTGAGGTCGTTGGGCTGCTCTGTATTCAAGGTTGACGTAGGGTCCGTGACAGTAGCGAATGGGGATGGGGTTGAGGTGTTAGGGGCAGTTAGCGTTCCTCTCAGGTTGGAGGGCAACGTGAAGGTGATGGAGGTGCTCATCATTCCGAAGTTAACGCACAGCCTTATTCTGGGGGCCGATTTTTGGGAACAGTTCGCCATTGTGCCAGATCTTTCCAAGAGAGTTTGGAATTTCGCCGACGAGGTGTGCGCCAGTGAAGGGCAGGAGAGACTGTCTTCAACGCAAAGGGAGGAGCTAGAAGTCTTGGTCGACCACATTTTCAAAACCATGGGTGAAGACCTAGGATGTACCAACCGAGTGGAGCACGTCATCAGAACCCACGCGGAACCCATCAAACAAAGGTACTATCCGGTTTCTCCGATCGTCCAGAAGCAGATCAACAAGGAAGTGGATGAGATGCTTCGAGCTGGGGTGATTGAGCCATCGTCCAGCCCTTGGTCTTCCCCTATCCTTCTTATTAAGAAGAAGGATGGGAAGTATCGCTTCTGCGTTGATTTTCGCAAGCTCAATCAGGTGACCGAACGCGATGCGTATCCCATTCCATACGTTTCTGCAACTCTCGACAAGCTACGAAATGCAAAATTTCTCTCCTCCTTGGATATTAAGTCCGCCTACTGGCAGATACCCATGGCCGAGTCTTCGAAGAGGTACACCGCGTTTACTATTCCCGGAAAGGGGTTGTATCAATTTTGCCGCATGCCCTTTGGGCTTCATAACGCTCCTGCGACATGGCAGCGTTTTATTGATACAACCATCGGAGCCGACCTCGAACCGAACGTGTTTGTGTACCTCGACGATGTCATTATTGTCACGGAGACTTTTGAGCGACATCTCGAAGTGCTAAGGGAAGTGTTGACGCGTATCCAGGAGGCGGGGCTTGTATTAAGCCGAGAAAAATGCGAGTTCTGCAAGTCGGAGTTGAAGTACTTGGGATACATCGTAAATAAAAATGGTCTTCTGGTCGATCCGGAGAAAGTACGGTGTATGGTGGAGTATCCAAGGCCCACGACGGTGTCGGGTGTGCGGAGGTTCATCGGTATGGTCTCCTGGTATCGTCGATTCGTCCACAACTTCTCCGACCTTCTTGCTCCGATCACTGAGCTGTTGAAGAAGAGACGGAAGTTCGAGTGGACCGATAAGTGTGAGGCGGCCTTCCGCACATTGAAGGACAGATTGGTACGTGCACCGATCCTAACTTGTCCGAACTTCGACCTACCCTTCATTGTCCACACCGATGCATCTGGCGTAGGTATAGGGGCTGTTCTTACTCAGGAGGTACCTGGCGAGGGAGAAAAGGTGGTTAGCTATCTGAGCCGTACGCTAACCAGAACTGAGCGTAACTTCTCTACGACGGAGCGAGAGTGTCTTGCTGTCATTTGGGCCATAGAGAAGCTTCGCCCATATCTGGAAGGTAGTCAGTTTACGGTAGTGACCGATCATCACTCTTTGGTCTGGCTGAACAATTTGAAAGACCCACAGGGTAGGTTGGCCCGGTGGGCGGTCAGATTGCAGCAGTTCGACTTCACCATCGTTCATCGGAAAGGTAAGGAGCATTTGGTACCCGATGCCCTATCTAGGGCAAATGAGGAAGCGGCAACGGTCACCGTTGCTACCCATGATCCTTGGTACCTCAAGATGTTGCAGATGGTGAATAAGAGTGGTGAGGAGTACCCGGATTGGCGCATCGATAGAGGAGCCCTTTTTAAACATGTGCCAACAAGATTTCCGAAGCTAGTGTCAGAGGAAGATCAGTGGAAACGCGTGATTCCAAAGGAAGGGAGAGCTGGGATCCTCCGGGAGTGCCACGACGACGTCCTAAGTGGACATGGCGGTGTCCAGAAGACCATGGACAAGGTATCCCGTCGGTACTATTGGCCACGAATGAGGCAGAGTATAAGGCGTTACGTGCGGGGGTGTGCGGTCTGCCAAGCAGTCAAGCCTGAACTGCAGAAACCCGCAGGACTGATGGCGTCGCGGTGCAATGTAACCAAGCCGTGGGAGATGGTGTGCGTGGACTTTGTGGGACCTTTGCCAAGATCCACGAGGGGATTTCAGTACATCCTTACCGTGGTGGATCATTTCTCCAAATTCCCACTGTTCTTCCCTGTTAGGTCGGCTACGGCCAAATCATTGAGGATGATTTTGGAGGAGCAGGTGTTCCTGGTGTTTGGTGTTCCAAGGTGGATTGTTTGTGACAACGGCGTGCAGTTTAAGAGTAAGGAGATGTCTGAGTTAGCGACTACGTACGGCGTTACGTTAGACTTCACGGCATTTTACCACCCACAGGCCAACCCTGCTGAGCGCTACAACCAGACGGTGAAAACAATGCTTCGTGCGTACGTGTCTGATAATCACCGCACTTGGGACACACTCCTACCGAAGGTTGCGTGCGCTATACGAAACTCAACGCACGAAGTCCTCAGAACTACTCCGTTCTTCGTGTTGTTTGGTAGGGATATGACGGTTCATGGGAGGGATTCTCCTATTCCCGCTGACGGTTATAGGACCGATCGGACAGGAGGCGTGGAAGCCCGCACTGAAGCGCCGAAGGAGCTTTTCGCCGATGTACGATGTCGGTTGCAGGCCGCTGCGCAGAAGTCCAAGACGTTTTATAACCTGAGGCGGAGGGACGTCAGTTACTACCCGAAGGACCTGGTTCTGAGGAGGAATTTTGTGTTGTCCGACGCGGCGAAATATTTTACTGCCAAACTCGCCCCGAAGTACATAGGACCGTTTGAGGTGACGCGGAAGGTGTCCCCCTGGACCTACGAACTGGCGGACAGTAAGGGGAAGTTAGCGGGGATATGGCACGCCAAGGATCTGAAACCATATCACCGCCAGACCGATGATCTGTAGGATATTCCTCGGCGAAAACCTTTCGAAAGGAAGGGAGGAATATTATGGGTTTCCACTGTTGAAAGGTTTTCGCCTAGAAATATGCTAGAGATTCGCCATGGTAGGTGGGCGTATGGGGGCTTGATCATGGCGTCGTTGTCCTCCCCAGGATAGTCAGGTGAAATTGGTAGCCTAGTGGGTTGGATGTTCGACTATGAGACTGGAAATGCTGGTTCGAGTACCGCCCCAACACTTTCAGTTTTTTTTTTTTTTGCTTGTATTTTGACTTCGGGTGGTTGGCTTTTGTTCCGCTTCTTCCTTATTGGACGTGATGCTAGCTGTGCCTAGGGTGGCGCGATGGAGAGATTGCGGGTTCCTTAGGAAGGGGAATGGTCGATCAGGCGATCGTACCGCGAGCTGGACGAAGGATCTGATCATCCGATCAACGATGTACGACGTGGCTAGGTAGGATAGGGGTTTAGCTGGCTTTGGAACAGGGAGTTGGTTTTTGACATCGGCTGGGTGCGGACGTTGAATTCTCGGTGGGTTGGCCGCGAGTGAGAGTTATCTGAGTCCTCGGTTTAGCACTGTCGCGTGGTTTAGCGCATAATACATCCGTTCGTAAATTGTTGAGAGAAATTATTAATAGAAAGATATATATAAATATATGTTTAGAATAAGAATCATAATATTTCCATAAGAAATATATATTCTCACCTGCCCTCATACAGTTCCATTTCCATAGCCTATCATTCCTTTCCCACAACCCATTTAGCACACTCATCAATAATTTGTACTGTGCATTCCACCGCTGTGTCAGTTTTCCAAGCGATAGCATTATATTTCGTCGGAGAATTTGGGCGAGGAAAACTGATATGCGGCAGTGGAATCACAATTAATTTTCCCACATTTTGTCAAAATAAGAATTGTATATAAACTGCATAATTTTAGAATAAAGATCACTTGTCTATCATCACTCACTCATTTAGTTTCATTAGCGAATCAAAAGAGATTCGCACATTTTTTGGTGACCCCGACGTGATTTTGCTTCCCCCCACCAGCGGTAAGGAGCAGATCATCACCTTCGACATAAGCGTGACCAGGGCTTCAGACACTGGTATCTACATACATACTTGATTTTGCTTCCCCCCACCAGCGGTAAGGAGCAGATCATCACCTTCGACATAAGCGTGACCAGGGCTTCAGACACTGGTATCTACATACATACTTGATTTTGCTTCCCCCATCAGCGGTAAGAGGCAGATCGTCGCCGTCGACATAAGCGTGACCAGGGCTTCAGACACTGGTATCTACATACAGACGTAATTTTGCTTCCCCCATCAGCGGTAAGAGGCAGATCGTCGCCGTCGACATAAGCGTGACCAGGGCTTCAGACACTGGTATCTACATACATACTTGATTTTGCCTTCCCCACCAGCAGTAAGGGGCAATTCACTACCCTCGACATAAGCGTTGCCTGGGCTTCAGACACTGATATTCAGCACTTCCTACTAGAATTATGGACACTCTTATCAAAGAGCAAGCAGGAATAGCCGAGAAGATCACTAAACTCTTCTCAAACTACAAGAAAGATGGTCCAAGCAGGCGAAGTATTTCCTATCTACAGTCTCGCTTGCAGAGACTCGAGTACGAATGGAAGGAATTCGAAACTCGTGATATAAAGCTGCAAGCATATAGAGAAGAAAGGCCAGATAGTTCCTATTTTACAAGGGACTACTATGGCCAAGTGGAGGGAGTCTACAAAGACTACAAGGCTGCAATTGTAATGGCTACAGGAGAATTGGAGCAAGCGCCAAGCCATAATCCAAAACCGGAGATAGCGAATCCGGTGGTACGGTTGGCGAGGCAGCAAAATGCAGAAATTAAGGCACTATTCACACTGTTAGATGCCACAGAAAGCGGAATAGAAAACGCTTCTTCAGCCTATTATAGGCAGAAAATCGCCGCTATCAACGACAGATGGTCAAACATCTCCAAACGTCATTTGGATATAATAGCAGAGGATGATACAGAAGGCTATCCAGCTGAAAACATTCAAGGTCTCGATGAAAGATGTCAATCTTTACTAATCCGCCTACAAGAGCAGTTAGATAAACAAAGGGTAGAAGCACCAGCACCGATCACGGCTACCCATGACTTGAACCCTCAAGGGTATAACAAAATAAAATTGCCCAAAATATCGTTACCAACATTTAGCGGGAATTACTTGCAATGGCAAGAGTTCCGCGATCTATATGTTCAGCTCATTCATCAGCAAACAATGAGCAAAGCAGAAAAAATGTTTTACCTCAAATCAAATTTATCTGGGGAGGCAGCAAAAATAATTCAACATCTCTCAGTTTCTGAAGAGAATTATGTCTCCGCATGGGCTACATTGGAACATCGCTATAATAATAAGCGATTGCTACTGACAGCATTGCTCAACAAGCTATTAGGGCAACCTGCTGTCACAGAGGATTCATCAAGCGCCGTCAAAAGGCTGCATGACACTACTAACGAGTGCCTTCTTGGGATCAGCAACCTGGGAGTTTCTATCGTAGAATGGGACCCAATACTGATCCACCTCATACTTCCGAAACTAGACAAGGAAACCCATAGGTTATATGAGCAAACCCTAAATAACCCTCGTGAACTCCAGTCGGTTAAGGAGTTGCTAAAGTTCCTCGAAGGACGGTTCCAGATGTTAGAGGCAGTAGGCAATAAAAATCGAGGTGAAACAAAACGACTAATTCGGGTTGCGCTCACCACAACCGCCAAGGAAAAATTATGCGTAATATGCAGGCAACCTAATCATTTCATATATAAATGCCCAACCTTTCTGCAACTAGGAATACATGAAAGGTTAAGCAAAATTAAACAATTGAAAAGATGCATCAACTGCCTAGGTTTTGGCCACCAGGCTGCAAATTGCAAATCCGGCCATTGTACCAAATGCGATAATTTTCATCATACCTTACTTCACCGAACGGATCTGCCATTAAAAATGGCCTCTACAACGCCAAAGATTGACAACAGGACTACATTATCTGCCATAAGTACACACAAGACAAATAGCTCACATTATGTTTTGTTGGGTACAGCGATCGTCAATGTCCTGAACAAAATAAATCATCCTATTAAGGCGAGAGCACTACTAGACTCAGGTTCCCAGATGAGCTTCGTCACTGAAAGGTTAGCCAATCAGCTAAAACTGACACAACATGACGAATCACTAGAAGTAGGCGGACTGGGGAACGAAAGAGTTAAAATAAGTAAAAAGGTTATGTTATGCCTTCAATCTCGGATCACAGGCTTTAGTACCACATTGGAAGTATATGTCTTGAAGACTATTACCTCACAACAGCCCCGAGAGTTTATTAACACAGACCAATGGAAAATACCAAAGAATATCCGATTGGCAGACTCAAGCTTTAATCAACCGCAACCAATAGATTTGTTGATTGGTGCCGAACTTTTCCCGAAACTTATCGCGGTAGGGCAAATTAAACTGCATGCCTTTCACAAATAATCCAGCTTGTCTCGGGGAATCCAGGGAACTTGCTGCGAGAAGATTATATAGTCTGGAGAAAAAACTATGAAAAAACCCAGAAATCCAAAAACAATATGTACAGTTCATGAAAGAATATATTCAGCTTAACCATATGACGGAAATTGATCTCAAAGCACACCCTAACAATGGACCTCATTACTACCTTCCGCATCATTGTGTCTTACGCCCAGAAAGTACTTCGAGCAAACTGCGGGTAGTTTTTGACGGTTCGGCGAAAACATCAACTAACCTTTCATTGAATGACGTTTTGCATTCCGGACCTTCGCTTCAAAACGACTTATTCGGAATTTTGTTACGGTTTAGATCCCACACTTACGTGTTTACGACGGATATTGCTAAGATGTATCGTCAAATCTTGGTGGACGACACAAGCAAACAATTCCAACTAATACTGTGGAGAGAATTCCAGAACCAACCTATCAGAGTGTATCAACTAAATACAGTGACCTATGGTACTAAATCAGCACCATACTTAGCCATCAAATGTCTTCGAACTTTGGCTCAACAGGCAGACAATAAACACGAAATGGGAGCTACGATTATTGAACGAGATACATACATGGACGATATTCTCACAGGTAGCAATAATCTACAAACGGCACAACAGATGCAGAAGCAGCTAATAGAACTGTTACAAAGCGGACAATTTGAACTACGAAAATGGTGCTCAAATTCCAAGGCACTTCTCCAATATATCCCGAAGGAATACTGTGAAACTGAAGTCATACTTCCAGAACAGAATGAAGGGGCGATTAAGACTCTTGGACTAACTTGGATACCAGCGTCCGACCAATTTATTATTAAAACCAATTGGTCAGAAATCCCTAGAGTAACCAAGAGAACAATTTTATCCGACATCGCTCATCTGTTTGACCCATTAGGGATTGTGAGCCCAGTAATCACCTTGGCAAAAATCTTTCTCCAGGAATTGTGGAGATCTAAACTAGATTGGGATGCCGCAGTGCCAATGGAGACGCACACGAAATGGATAAATTTTCGAAAGGAATTGTCGCAATTAAACAACTTACGAGTTCCCCGGCATATGATCCTACCAGATCCTGTTGACATACAGCTTCATTGTTTTTCGGACGCCTCACAGCGAGCCTATGGAGCTGTAATATATATAAAATCAACCAACAGACAGGGAGACACCAACGTCCGGTTAGTCTGCTCGAAATCCCGAGTAGCACCAGTCAAACAACAGACAATTCCTAGACTCGAACTTTGCGCCGCTAAACTGATGGTTCAACTGACGAAGACTGTGAAAACTAACCTAGCGATGGATATTCATAAAACAACGTACTGGACAGATTCACAAATTGTTTTAGCTTGGATCAACGCTGAAGCTCCGCTACAAACGTTTGTAGCTAATCGAATATCCGCCATACTAGAAGAAACAAAAAAGAGCCAGTGGAAGTACATTAATTCCGAATTAAATCCAGCTGACGTTTTGTCGCGGGGAGTATTTCCGGATCAACTGATAAAAATGTCATCTTGGTTTAAAGGTCCCGACTTTCTGGAGCAACCCCAATCCGAATGGCCGTTGCAACCAACTATTATGAATACCGATAATATACCTGAAGTTAAATTGATGAAAACTGTTTTATTAACGGTAAAACAAGATCATTTCATTGAAGACATCAACCATCGGAATTCTTATATAACACTACGTCGTGTAACCGCTTACCTTATACGTTTTATCAGCAATCTGAAGAGAGCGAAGTCTTATCGCCTAGTTGAAAACTATCTAACAGTGCAGGAATTGAAGGCAGCTGACTTAACCATAGCCAAATACGTTCAAGAGTCAGTATTTGCAGAGGACATCAAGGCGATTAAGAAAAACGGGCTGGTAGCTGAGAACAGCCGTCTTAGTTCATTATCTCCATTTATTGACGAAAGAGGGATTATACGCGTTGGAGGTCGACTGGAAGCTTCCAATCTAGATTACAATACAAAACATCAAATCATCTTGCCTGGCTCTCATCCCATTACAAAGTTGTTAATGTCATACTTGCATTATAAGAATCTACACGTAGGGCCACGAGCGTTAGTTGCTGCAGCACGACAAACTTATTGGATACTTAGGGGAAAACAACTCGCCCAAAGTATTGTTCATAATTGTATACGCTGCTTCAGAATGAAGCCAAAGTGCCTTGAACAACTTATGGGAAATCTCCCACAAGAACGAGTACAGCCAGCCAGGCCGTTTACAAACGTTGGAGTTGATTTTCTCGGTCCAATATACATTCATTACCAAATCCGAGGAAAACGACCAACCAAGGCATATGTTTCCGTGTTTGTTTGTTTTTCTACCAAGGCAGTGCATTTAGAGTTGGTTACTGATCTTACCACAAATGCATTCATGGGAGCCCTTAAACGGTTCATAGCTCGACGTGGCTTACCAGCAAAAATCTTTTCGGACAATGCTACAAATTTTATGGGAGCTCGCAATGAACTAAGGGAGCTCTATGAAAATGTGCAAAATGAGGAAGGCCAGGAATTCATCTCAAATCAGTGCGCTGAAAAAGGTATTCAATGGAAGCTAATTCCTCCTCGATCCCCACATTTCGGAGGTTTATGGGAGGCTGCAGTGAAATCTGCCAAATACCACCTGAAGCGGATCCTCAGTGGAACATCACTTACGCAAGACGAACTGACGACAGCATTGGCTCAAATAGAGGCAATACTGAATTCGCGACCGATGACACCTATTTCTAACAATCCTCAAGATCTAGAGGCATTGACACCAGGACACTTCCTAGTTGGCGCTCCATTGACAACAATACCTGATCCTGATTGGAAATTAAATAACTTATTCACCGCAGCAAGATGGAACCTGGTCACCTCTATTCATAGAGAATTTTGGCGTCGATGGACTCAAGAATATTTACAAGAAATGCAAACTCGATACAAGTGGAAACATCCCCAGGAAGACGTACCAATAGGAACCTTGGTATTGATCAAAGATGACAACATGCCTCCTCTGCAATGGCGAATGGGAAGAATTATTAGAATAATACCAGGATCCGATAAATTGTCCAGGGTAGCTGACATAAAAACATCCGCAGGAGAGATTAGAAGATCGATCTTCAAAATTTGTCCGTTACCCGAAGAAGTACAACCAAGTGTACAACCAGTAGATCCGTCTACAAGAAATAATGTTCCGAAAAATCCAACAGTACGACATCCGTTAAAGGGAAGATTTCTACCGATTATGTCAGCTACAAAACCCTTATCAACAAATGCTTCCCAAAAGCGTAAAACAAAGGACGATTCAGCTCCACATAAGCGAAAAATTGGAATCAATCCAGTTTCATCCCTATTAATAAGCTTGCTGGTAATCGGTACAACATTTGGATCTACGAAAGCTCATACCCCAGTTGAGGTTAGAAGGTTCAATGACAACCCAGGGATATATTTTGAAGATATTGGCCGAGTAAGTCTTAACAGTGATGAATGGAATCTGTATGTATATTTCAACATGTCTTCATATTGGGAAGAATATGGTTGCTTAAAGGAAGGCATTCAAATGCTGCGGACTAAATGTGAATACTTAAAACATCAACCAAACAACTTCTGTGACGCTGTAGTTAAACAACTGGAGCATCGACTTACTCATACTAACAATCTCAATGCGATACTGCAATATAGAAACGGAATCCCAATTCGAAGAAAAAGGTCACCGTTTGACTTCATTGGAACCGTGGCTAACAAACTATTTGGAATCCTTGATCAAGAATACGCACAAAACATAGAGAACAACATTCATCAAGCCACCCAAAACCAAGAACATCTGTTACAGTTAAACAAGAACCAAACGTCAATCATAGAATCTACAGCTAACGTCCTCAATAAATCTTTAACTTCTATAAAGGATCAGTTCCTGCTTATAAGTCATCAGTTAACACAAATTGACTACAACATCGCGAACGTGAGTCAAAGTGTACTAAATGGCGAGACATTCAACTATGTCGCTATTTATGTATCCCAACTTATGGATAGCTACCAACAAACCCAGTCAACAATTTTGGACGCGATTACAAATACCCATCAAGGAAAACTTAGCTCGTTACTTCTTTCACCAAAACAGCTACTTAAAGAACTTAGCATTATCCACAAATCTTTGCCGACTGTGCTGACGATCCCTGATTATGATGAATATAATTTACCAAAATTATACGACCTTTTAACGATCAAGGCGAGAGTAACTTCTTCCAACATAATATTCCTTGTCAAGTTACCATTAATTAAACGTCAAAGGTTCCAAATCTATAAGATCGTACCTTTACCGGTTAAACAAGAGGACTATTTTGTCTTCATCCAGCCATCAGCAGCATTTATAGCAATAACACCTTTTCGGGACCAATTCCGGAGATGTATTGAACATACTGATCGAGAGTTCCTGTGTAAGCAGCGCCACCCTATTTTTAACACTCACTCTACAGAATATCAGTGCGAAATTCATCTGCTTAATCATCAGAAGACCTTATCTAAATATTGCGAAGTGAAGAAAACTAAGCCGGACAAAATTTGGATTCAGTTACATAATCCAAACCAATGGATATTTGGATTTAAGAATGAGGAAATATTCTCAATAGTTTGTGGGTCCGATATCATCGACACCAAGCTAGAAGGAGTAGGACTACTAACCTTAGCCGCCAACTGCGTTATCCGACAATCAACCATGACAATCTATGCACACAACTTCTATGTAACGGAATCAAAGATGTCCCTCGTGCCAGCACTTAACTTAAGTACGCTTCTGACTGCAAGACCAACTGAAGGGATTTTGAAATCATTACCCGAAAACTTCATTATTAGAGGTGAGGAGGACCTAACAATCATTAGAAGAGGAATCATGGACTTAAAGGCTAAACAAACGCTTATACCACTCACTCATCATGATATTCATCAATATTCTATAGGATATTTATCGTTATTGGGTTTACTAACACTTTTGCTAGTTGTTATCATCCGAAGGTATAAGCAGACAAAATCACCGCCATCTACCGAACAAGAGTTTGAGCTCCATGATCTCAAGGTCGGGGAGGATGTTTAGAATAAGAATCATAATATTTCCATAAGAAATATATATTCTCACCTGCCCTCATACAGTTCCATTTCCATAGCCTATCATTCCTTTCCCACAACCCATTTAGCACACTCATCAATAATTTGTACTGTGCATTCCACCGCTGTGTCAGTTTTCCAAGCGATAGCATTATATTTCGTCGGAGAATTTGGGCGAGGAAAACTGATATGCGGCAGTGGAATCACAATTAATTTTCCCACATTTTGTCAAAATAAGAATTGTATATAAACTGCATAATTTTAGAATAAAGATCACTTGTCTATCATCACTCACTCATTTAGTTTCATTAGCGAATCAAAAGAGATTCGCACAATATATTAAAAGGTATTAATATAAATGAGATATCAATCTGACGACAGTAAATCAACCAAAAGAAGGAGTGAAGTGCGAGCAACAGTACAAGGGTGTAGTGAAGGATAGTGTCCAAGTGATTTACTTAGCTTACTCCCACGCTGTCTAAGACATAGATAAATAGTTTGCGCTATAGGATACAAAAAAAAAGAAATTTTGAAGAGTGAACCAACCCTTAACTAAACGAAATGCATAAATTCTGGACCATATAAGTGAAAAAGTCAACAGCCAAGTCAAAAAAAAAAAAAAAATCTGTGAATTATATCGACTCAAAAAAAAAGAAAAAAAAGCAACCCAAAAGAAAAAAAAGGAAAACAAAAGTTTTTTTTTGAAAAAGTGTATTAGTTGCGGCCACAGCCAAGTTGAGTTGAAAGAAAAAGTGAGTTACAACGATCGAGAGATTTGTCGCCAGTGAAAAAAAAAAAGAAAATTGAAAGAGAAAGGTACAAGTGTGTAGATTGCCAAAAAAAAAAGAGATAACCCAAAAAAAAAAAGGGGTTAGGTGAAGCAAGTGACAAACAAACCAAAAAAAAAAAAGGAATAGTGAGCATTGAATGAAGTGCGGAAGGCAGGTAAAGCGGAGAAGCGGGCGTAAGACGAGCGGGCGAACGAGGCCAGGAAGAGGGCAGGTGATCTCCTACCAATAGGGGAGTTTTTTTTGTTTATTTTTTTTTTATTTTCTTTCTTCTTTTGTTTTATTTTATTTAATTTTTTTTTATGGATATTATGGATTTTACTGATATATATAAAAAAAAAAAAAAAAAAAAAAAAAAAAATCAACAACGAAAAGAGACATGCTTGGCTTATTATATTGTATAATTCATGAAATTTCCTTTGGTTCTTTTTTTTTCTTGTGCTAATTATCATACCTTAACAGTAGACCCTTTAAGTCGAAGATTAGTCGCCTATCGTTAAGCGTGTCTTTGGCATAGTTATCTGGAGGGAGCGAATCCGAGTTTCCGGTTCGTGCGCGTCGACCCGGGTTCGAGTATCGGGCGTTTTTTTTTTTGTTATTTTTTTTTATTTCCTCTTGTTTAGTGTGTCCCGTTTGTGGTGTCTCAGCGTAGGGTAGGCTTAAGTTGGAGTTAAAATTGAATCCTTGCCTTTGAACACTTGAAATTTTGTAAAAAAAAAATAAAAATTGTGAAAACAAGGCCCCAGTATTACTACAATTGTTAAGGTAGATACTAAGTAAATTCTAATAAAAATAGAAATAAAAAAAAAATCTATATTATACATTGGAAAAGTCGAGTCCGTTGTTCTGTCTTTTTTTGTGTTTACCTATCCTTCCTTGTGGATCGGGTTTTCCTATTGGGAATTGGATACCTCCCCCGTGTCGCAGTTCTTGGGAAGAGGTACGTTGAGCGGAAGGGCAACTGCGTGGCGCCCTAAAATAACACCTTTACTCACGGCCACCCTCCATTGAGCGGCCCGGCGTTCTTCCGCCCAACTCCAATCGATTTTGGGAAATCGCGCGGTAACATGGGTTCAAGTCTGATATTCACCAAATTAATGCTGGTGTTCCCCAAGGCTCTGTTTTGTCTCCGACTCTCTTTCTCATTTTTATAAATGATCTCCTCTCTGCTACTTCTAATCCAATCCACTCCTTCGCTGATGACAGTACTCTTAGCTTTTCATATTCGTTCCAAGACTCACGACCCTATCCTTCGGCCGTAGAATTGGAGCGGCAGCGTATGTTAAGCACATTAAATTCCGACCTTGACAGCATATTTAATTGGGGTAAAAACAATAGAGTGGAATTTAATGCTTCCAAAACTCAATGCTGTCTACTGTCACTCAAGCGATCCCAAAATAATCAGCCATTATCCCTGAATGGCACTTGCATCGAAGAAACCGGAAAACTTTCCATCCTCGGTATGTGTATCAACTCAACACTTAGTTGGAACGATCACATATTCGAGGTCGCCAAAAATGCTGCGAAATGTCTAGGTTACCTAAAGCGATGCAAGAAATACTTCACCCCCTCTGATTTGGCTTCAATTTATAAGGCCTTCATTCGCCCCAAGCTTGAGTATAACGCTCATATCTGATCTGGTGCTCCTAAGACCTCCCTGCACCTACTTGATAGAATACAACAGCGAGCGATAAAACTTATAGGAGACAGTAATATCGCGAAGTCAATAGACTCGCTCGAACATCGCCGTAATGTCTCATCCTTGTCATTGTTTTATCGCTATTTTAACACACGATGCTCAAGTGAGTTAGCCAATTGCATTCCTCCCCTCCATGAATTCACCCGCAATACTCGTCTCGCCAGGAATGCTCATCAGTTCACCCTCAAGCCTGTTTTCGGACGTACAGTTAAGTTAAGAGAGTCGTTTTTTAGCCGCACCACACGAATATGGAATGCTCTTCCCAGCCTAATATTTCCCACTCACTACAATCTACAGACATTTAAGACCAATGTGCATAGGTACCTCCTTTCCATTTCTCCCTCTATACCTTCGGCCCGTGCTGTGTCTTGATTCCGGACACTTAAGGGTATTCGTAACCCCTTTTGCGCGCGCAAATTATAAAAAAAAAAAAAAAACTGGTGAGCATTCCTGTCGAGACGAGTATTGCGAGTGAATTCATGGAGGGGAGGAGTGCAATTGGCAAACTCACTTGAGCATCGTTTGTTAAAATAGCGATAAAACAATGACAAGGATGAGACATTAGGCGATGTTCGAGCGAGTCTATCGACTTCGCGTTATTACTATCTCCTATAAGTTTTATCGGTCGCTGTTGTATTCTATCTAGCAGGTGCAGAGAGTTCTTGGGAGCACCAGACCAGATATGAGCGTTGTACTCAAGTTTGGGGCGGATGTAGGCCTTGTAAATTGAAGCCAAATCAGAGGGGGTGAAGTATTTCTTGCATCGCTTTAGGTAACCTAGACATTTCGCAGCATTTTTGGCGACCTCGAATATGTGATCATCCCAACTAAGTGTTGAGTTGATACACATACCGAGGATGGAAAGCTTTTCGGTTTCTTCGATGCAAGTGCCATTCAGGGATAATGGCTGATTGTTTTGGGATCGCTTAAGAGATAGTAGATAGCATTGAGTTTTGGAAGCATTAAATTCCACTCTATTGTTTTTACCCCAATTGATAATCCTTTCAAGGTCGGAATTTAATGTGCTTAACATACGCTGCCGCTCCAATTCTATGGCCGAAGGACAGGGACGTGAGTCTTGGAACGAATATGAAAAGCTGAGAGTACTTTCATCAGCGATGGAGTGGATTGGATTAGAAGTAGCAGAGAGGAGATAATTTATAAAAATGAGGAAGAGAGTCGGAGACAAAACAGAGCCTTGGGGAACACCAGCATTAATTTGGTGGATATCAGACTTGAACCCATCCAAAACGACTTGAATTGAACGGTTCGCAAGGTAATTTCTAATCCATTAAAGAAGAGACTCATCGATACCATAAGCACGCATTTTTGACAAAAGAGCTTGATGTCAGACTCTGTCAAATGCCTTAGAAATATCAAGCGCAACGATCTTGCTTTCTCCTGCATTGTGCATGGATTGGTTGGAGATATGCCATCGAATCACCAGTGGACCTGTTGCTGCGGAAACCGTACTGCCGGTCATTAAGAAGCTTCCGCAAATCAATATATTTCATAAGCTGGCGGTTTATCAGCGTTTCCATGACCTTGGAAAGAAGGGACGTTAGTGCTATGGGTCGGTTGGAGGAGGGTGACGAAGATTTGCCCTATTTAGGGACGGGCTGGACAAATGCTGTTTTCCATCCACTCGGAAAGAGAGCAGAAGAATAGGACAGATGAAAAAGCTTACGCAGAGGTTTTGCCAGCGCAGAAGAACACTTCTTCAGAGGTATCGGGGAGATACCATCCGGGCCAGCGGATTTATGCACGTTGAAATCTTTAAGTACTCTTGCAACTGTACGAGTGCGGAAATGGATTTGTCCCATGGTACAATTGACGCTCTCAAGAACAGGCGGAGACAAGGTCGAATCTGGCAGCGTTGAGCTGGCCGCGAAATGCGCAGCAAGTAGATTGGCCTTGTCACGACACAGTGGTCAGACGAGCCTAGAGACGACAATATGTCAGTAGAATATTTATCAGAATGAGAGGTGAGGAACAGGTCCAGGGTGTTGGCGGAATGATCTGCAATGTCAGGTATTCGTGTAGGCTCATTCACAAGCTGGGTCAGATTTTTTACCTCAGCGAAGATCTCAACATACCGTCCTTCGGGTGTTGTCTGGCCAGAATGTCGAAGCCAAGTAAAATTGTGTACATTGAAATCTTCCGCAATGGCAATTTCAGTGTGAGGATACAGGGATACAATTCTTGTGATGAAATCGGATAGCATATCAAACTCATTAAAAGTTGAATTGCTACCCAGGTTTGGACTTCTATAAATGAAACAGTAGTGGATCAAATGCTTACGGACATAGATTTTTAACCACAGGACGTACACAGCAAAGAGATTCGCTTTTAAGCCGCGAACGTTGCTCACGTCGACCCTAAAATATCCCATTTCAGTAAAACAGACACCAAAAGAGCCAACCAAAACGTTGCATTAGATAGTTGTTGCGTGCCAAATTGCACGGGACAAAATTATCTGTTTCGTCTTTCCCTATATCTTCATCCCAGAGCGAGGTAAAGGGAAAGCTCAAATACTTCGCCAAAATACGGTCCCCTTGTTAAAAAGATCTGCACGGGAGCTTATGCGGCGATAGGGATCGGGAAAACCCAAAGGGATACTTATCTGTTCCACGAGAAACAAATCCGCGAGCAACCATTGAGTTGTGGAATACTTCCGGGGTCTTCTAAATTCTCCGGAGTCGCCGGCCTCAACTCCTAAATGTAGACCATGGAGTAAGCCAATGATGATCTGACAAATTCATACGTACATATACTCGTATGACGATGACATGCATGGAGAACGCAGAAAATATAACATAGAACAGAAGTACGTGAAACTACGAACATACATACATACCAACGAGACCAACAGAATAACATGAAAATATGTATAACATGAAAAACCAACGAACGAAGCAACGAATGAGCGCGAATTTATTTTTTTTTGGTTGGAGAAAAAGCAGTACTGGCAAGAGGCCGAAGGAAAAAAAAGCAAAAGAAGGAACAGAATTTAAAAAGGAAAACTAATAAAATAAATATTTTATTGTTTATTTATTTATACAAGGGGTGTTGGAGAAAACGAAAAGAAGGAAGGACAGCATAGCAGACGGAGTGGAAACGAGGACAACGGGGACTTGGAAGACACCGGTTGAACGGGAAAAACATTGAACGGAAAAACGGAAAACAGGAAAATAAACCAAACGGATAAGTACCCCTTTGTGGGAAAAATTTTATTGATTAATTTTATTTGGTGAATATGTTAAGTGTGTTGTGTGGGGATTGGGGAGACTCCATGGGAGCCCCAATCCAATACATATATAAGTGTCCGCTAGTGCCCAGAACGGGGCAAGGAGGCCGCGTAAGGTCCCGTTTACGTGCGGAAGTTTTCGAGGGTGAAAACCCCATTCGGTTGGCGGCGCAAAGGCCGTAGCGCGAATAGTGTGTCCCGTAAACCGAAGCGGTACCCCGCGGAAGTTTGGCGAGGTATTTGGGGTCACTCGGTACCTAGCCTCCCCGAAAATTTTGTCCGAAATTGTCCGTCCGATCTGTGTAAGTGAGGGAATAGTTGGCCACCGAGCCCAAGTAAGTGCTGGGTGAAGGATTAATTCCCTCAGAATTAACGTGTGGGCTGAGGTTCGTCAGAACCGAAGCCAGAATATTGGTTTTCCCCCCAATTTTTTTTGCGAATTACCTCGCACATATATATATACAGATATACGAGTATATCTATATATATATATATATATATATATACATATATATATATATACATATGCATATATATACACGCTGGGTTTCGCCGTCCTCGGGAAAGACGACGTGGTGCCCATTTTTGTTGTTTTATTTTCTTGATTGACTGGGACCCACCCCCGCTGAGTCGGTCGGGTTGGGAGGTCTACTGGGACCACCATTGTCCGAAATTTCGCGACATCGTAAATCAGAATTGAGAAGTGCAAATTTCAAGTAGCTTCCCAACGTCAAATCGATGCAGGTGTTATGCCCATACACCGATTATAGTTGGTCCACCAACAATTTGCACCTTCGCATTTGCACTCAATCCGAATCACTACACTGAACTTTAATATTTTTTTTTCTTTATTGCACTTAGCACTCGCGTTTGAGGTGTGATTGTCCGCAGAATTATTGTTCTAATGTTTATTTTTTTCAAGTTTTTAATTTTACGAGCGTGTTGGGTACGGAAAAAAATGTATGTGCACGCGTCGGAGGGTGGCACGGCACTAATGGTAGTTGCAAGGGACCCTATTCCTTCTACTGCGACTTCATATGGGCTTCTTCGGAGATTCAAAATATGAGCCAATTTTTCTGTTACTAGACTTACCTGCGATCCAGGATCGCAGAGGATACGAGCCAAGCGCTGTTCAGAAGAATCCCCATAGGCAGATGCTTGCGCTGTTGCAAGCAGTACAATATGATTTCCACGAGTAAGACAGGTGTTCAAAGGTGTATGATGGGGTAGTCATAAAGATGACTGCGTCCCGCCAGGAGGCGGAGCAACACGTTCTCCTTCTGCTGATCCAATCGCTGCAGTGAGAGAAGGGTTATCTCCGCCTGCCGACAATACAAGGTATGATGTTTGCGACCGCATTGCCTGCAGCCTCCATATGGGCACTGTTTCGATGAATGTCCTGGTTTCAGACAATTGAAGCATAGGCGGCTGTTCTTTATCATCTTGGTTTCATGGTCCAAAGCCGTTGATATCGAGAAATTCGGTGAGGCCCTTGGCAATGTGAACAATTACTTTCTTCGGTTTTAGCCAAATAGGACTTGACAGATGAGGTTGAGGACCGTTGTTGCTGACGTGACGACTGTGTTTCTGGACGATGTGAACTTCTTACCAACTCGGTGAATAGACTATGGGCCCGTTTTTCCAGGAAAATGAGGATATCCGCCAAGCACGGGATCTTGTTTGGGGCACAGTTGAGACACCATTCGCGTTGCGTAGAAGCAGGAAGTTTTGACGTGACTATTGGAACTGTCTGTGCGTCCCAACTATCAACTGGTAAATGCATGACACGCAATGCTCTAAGGGATTCCTGCACAGTATCCACAATCGTGAGAAGAGTTTTCGATAATTCGTCCGATGCAGCCTTTAAGTTTAGAAACCGCGCCACGTGGATTTCGGCCAACAGTTTGGGGTTATCAAACCGTTCCTTAAGAGCTCGCCATACCTCTTTATATCCGCCTGAATATAATCCACCTATGAGAGGAACTTTAGTTACACTCACCGCTTGCCGAAGCTTGTTCAGTTTGTAAGCTTCTGGGTAATCTTGCTCATGAACTAATGTTTCAAACACATCTTTGAATCCCAGCCAGTTCTGTAAAGTGCCGTCAAATTATGGTATAACCAATGGATCCAATTTTAGACCGACATTCTGTGTGGGTGACTTATTTGATTGAACGGAAGCCTTGTCATGTTGCGTTGTTTGCTGCAATCTACCTTTCAGAATAGCTGATGTCTAATTGTACCGTTTCCCGACTTTGGCCCAAAGTTAGTCATGGGTATCAAGCTTCCCCACTTCTGCCTTTCCAACCAATATTTCATGGTACTGCACGAAATGTGTGTAATGTGACGTGATCGAACTCAGTTCTTGTTCAATTTGTGAGTATTCGCACTGCTCTAGATTTGCACCACTCACGTGCTCATTGATGCGCTTAACGACATTTACAGCAGCCAGTCGTAAATTCAGTTCAGCCATAGACTATATATTTGTATATTCCTCACAGGAGGCACCAAAATGTTTAATATTGTGTCTTTTATTATATTTATTATAATATTAAATACTTCAGGGTGTCGCGAAATTTCGGACACTGCTGGTCCCAAAAGACCGCCCTACCCGACTGCTCAGCTGGGGCGAGTCCCCAAAACCGGCACCAACAATTTCCACACCAAAATTTAAAAAAAACCCAACACTCGAAACAACTTCCCGACCAAGAGGGCGCCACGTCGTCTTTCGACAGGGACGACGAAACCCTGGGGCGTCTATACGCCAACAACAACAAAAATCAACGCCAACAAACTTCCCGACGCCAGAGGACGCGTACCCAAAAATTAGGGGAAAACCGATTTTTCGGCCTTGGTTCTATGAACCGTGGTCCGCACGTCGATCCAACGGAGTCGACCTTTGACCCAGTAATCACTTGGGCTCGGTGGCCAACTGTCCCCGTACACACAAAGGGAAAAAAAACCCACAACAGCGCAAAAAAAAACGATCAACAAATGGCACGGTATCGGGTGACCCCGAATTCCCCACCACTCTCCGCTTAAGTACCCTTTCGGTACCGAAGCTAACGGGGCGCGTACCGCGAAGCAGCCTTTCCGCTGCGAACACTCTTCTTAACGGGCGGTACGGGAGCTGATGCGCTCCGCTGTACATTTCTGTACACTTATGCCGCTGTAACCGTACGTACTCCAGAAGGGAGTCCCGTACTAAGAACCACTTCCCACTAACCACAAAGTTCCACTTTTCACTTAAAAATAATCCACTAACTACGTCCACAACTCCTCATGGGGGGTTGTGGAGGTTATGTATATATATATATATCAAAAATTCTCCCTCAAAGGGGTACTATTCCGTTAATCCGCTATCTCTCCCGCTGGGATGTTCTCCTACTTCTTCGTTGTCATCGTCTTCTTCGTTGTTATCCCGCCTGTTGTTCTCCTGTCTATCTTACTAATTTCTTCCCTTTTTTTGTCGTCTTCGTCTTGAAGTGTTTTTTTTTCTTCTAATTTGTCTTTCCTTTGTCCACTGTACTACGAGACGGCACGTCTCTTACGTATGGTGATCGCCAAAAGAATGACTTCCAATTCTTTTTTTTTCTCTCGGCTTAGAATTTCCCCAGTATGCAAAAGCTCTTCTTTTGCATGCGGAGGAATTCCAAAGCCGCACTCATACCTATTCAACATTCACTCCCCCATCTTCACATATACAACATTCACTGGACTACGCATTCTCTTACGCACCATTCTCCATGCACTCTTCCATGCACTCTTCCACGCGCTCTTTTCTAGCGCACACACACACTATGCACCCACGCATAAGCATACGCTACTACGGAGCCGGCAGCAGATCATCGATGGAACATTTTCTTCTCCTTTTTTTTTCTTTATACTTTTTCTCCTATTTTTTTTTGTAGGGAGATTCCCATAGCCACTCGAATAGCGGCTATGACTCGCGATCATGCAGCCCGTTGACCATGGTACGGGTGTATATTTTGTTGTTGTACCGACTCCGTGCATTGTATGCTGACGGCTGACCTTGACTGCCAATGTAAAGGGAATCACCTCCAGTACATTGACAGCCTCCCTCGCCGCCCCCCCCATGCTCACATTGACTTCACAGTCGATCGCGGTTGCTAATGCAAAGGGAATCACCTCCAGAGCATTAGCAACCTCCCACGCTACACCTCTTTCATACTCCCTTCACCCATTTCATACATTCGTATGGAAGTTTCTTCTTTTTTTTTTCATACATTTTTTTCCTCTCATACAGCCCCAAAGGTATGTGTCAGTCTGTCTGTCTGATTGATATTAGTTTATGTGTTTGTAATTTGCTTTATCGTATTGCTCATTGCATTTGCAAGGTTTGATATTATGTATGCTGGTTAGTTATTATGTTTTAAACGGTGGTTATGATATTATTTGGTAGGGTATTATTGTTTATGGTGTTTATGGTTTTCTCAATGTTGATTTTCAGACTGTTTGTTTGTTTGTATGTATGTTTGTTCCGTCGTCTTGTGTTGTATATACCTCCATACCTTTGGGGTCGTTGTCCGACGGCGACTTCGGAAGAAGTAGGAGATCCCGGGGACGATGACATTGACCCGTTTCGTTACTTTTAATGAAATTTTTTTTTCCTCTCGGATAAGCAACCCTTTGCTTTCGCGCACCCTAACGTCGCATCAGCTCCCGTTCAGACGTACAACAGGGGTAACGCTGGTGGTGGAGGATTGGGGGTTTCCCTTTACCTCTCTTTGGGGATGGGGTTGGGTGGACGAGACACACAAACCCCACCCTTTCCTCCGCGAAATTCGCCTGCAAATTTCGATCGTAGGAATCCTTCCGTCGTTCCTTTAGTCGCGTTCGCGATATGGCTTTAGGTCTTTCGCATGCCATATTCCCTTTTCCTTTCCGTTCTCGTCCTCGAGCGCATATGTCCACGGGGATACTCTTTCCGTATAATGAACGGACCTACATATTTCGGCGCCAATTTCGCCGCGTAGTAATTCGCTGCATCGGACAGCACCATATTGCGTCGCCATACCAATTCATTCGGTAGGTACTGGACGTCCCTTCGCCTCAGGTTGTATTGGTTCGAAGTCTTCTGTATTGCTACCGTCAACTTCTTACCGATATCAGCCCTCAGCTCTTGGAACCTCCTACCGAGTTCCGTCATCTCCGCTTTGTTGTCTTCGTTCCCTGCCGTCGTTTCCTCTTGCCCCGAGGATATGTCGCCCGATCCGTTCGCGATGTCGGTATCGCGTTCGCCGACCTCTTCCGTCTGTCCTTTGTTTCGCCCGATTTCCTCTCCTATTCCCGGTCTCGTTCCCGACGTCGTCATCTCTCGCCCGAAATTTGCATAGTATAGGGTCACCCCCCATTACCTGATGCTACACGATACAGCAAGCGACCTTAGCCAAATGTGTATCCCACGTCCTATGGTTCTCTGACACGTACGCGCGTAAAGTCGTCTTGATAATCTGACTGATCCGTTCCGCCGGATTGGCTTGCGGGTGGTAGTGCGCGGTAAATCTGATACGCGTCCCGTATGCTTGACACAAGCGTTTCAGTTCCGTTCCTCGGAACTGAGGCCCATTGTCGCATACTACGACCGACGGTACTCCGAACAGGAGGAACACGTTGTCCTCGAGTTGCTTCACAACCGACTTTGCGGTTGCTGTTCTCAGCGGAAACAGTAGTGGAAACTTTGTAAAGTAATCCACTACTATTAGGATATAAGAATATTCACTGGTAGACCTCGGGAGGGGTCCTACCAGGTCGACGCAGATCATCTGCCTCTTCTCTTCACCATCAAACCAGCCGGTTTGGTGTTCACCGGTTTCACACTCTGACATATCCTACAGCTCCTAACGTAACGGGTAATATCGGCCCGCATTTTCGGCCATTAATACCTAGTCCCTACTCTAGCAGAAGTTTTTCTAACCCCCCATGTGCCCTGCTAGTGGATTGTCGTGACACTCTGCCAAGATCCTGGCCCTATCTGCCTTTGGAACTACCTCCTTCCACTCTGAATCTTGGTCACGAACAATCACCTGTGTTGCCCTAACGTATTTAAATAATCTTCCTAACTCGACCTTCCAGGTCGGATATGAGAGGGGGTTCGCTACAACCTTCTCCATCATCTTTTTGACCCACGGGTCAGAAACAACCGTCTCCTCTATTCCAGCCGCCACCTCTACGGCCCGGGAGAGCAAACCCGGAACTACGTGTTCCTTCCCCTTTCGATGAACAATCTCGAAGTCGAATTGTTGTAGGTTCACCGCCCATCTCGCTAAACTGCCACAAGGGTCCTTCAGATTACTTAACCATACCAGGGAATAGTGATCCGTCACGACCGTAAATCGACTCCTCCTCACTCCTTTGCCTTTCGGAAACTCCCCTCGCACTCGTCACTTAAATTGGTGCTCTTCTTGAGCAAATTGGTCAACGGTTAGACCACGGTCGCAAAATTAGGTATGAACCTCCTATACCACGATACTGTCCCTAAAAAGCTCCTAACCTCCCTAACATTTTTAGGTGCAGGATTCCTAACCATACTAGCTACTTTTTCCGGGTCCACGTGTAAACCATTACGGTCAACCACGTATCCTAAATACCTAAGAGAGGACATGCAGAAGTTACACTTTTCTTTGCCCAACTTAAGGCCCGCTTCGCGTAAACGTTTAAAAACTTCCGCCAATATCTCGAGGTTTTTTTTTTCAAGTTATTCGTAACCACGATGATATCATCGAGGTATACGAACACATGTGGTTTTAGGTCAGGGCCTAGGACGGTGTCGATGAATCGCTGCCACGTTGCAGGTGCGTTGTGCAACCCAAAGGGCATCCTCCTGAACTGGAAGAGACCCCTATTTGGGACCGTAAAAGCCGTGAATTGTCTCGATTCCTTCTCCACCGGTATCTGCTAATAAGCGGATTTTATATCCAGGGATGACAAAAACTTTGCATCCCTGAGCTTATCAAGCGTAGATATTATGTACGGGAGGGGATAAGCGTCCCTCTCCGTAACTTTATTCAGTTTCCGGTAGTCTACGCAGAACCGGAACGAACCATCTTTTTTCTGATCATTACGATCGGCGAAGCCCACGGACTGTTGGACTTCTCGATAACTCCTTCTCTTATCCTTCTCCAATTCGCTATCTATATGCCGCTGAACCGCAGGAGATACTGGATAGTATCTCTGCTTGATTGGTTCAGACGACGTCCTAATCCTGTGCTCTACCAGATGAGTGTACCCAATGCCTTCCAGCATATCCCGGAATGCCCCCTCCACGAGGGTCGTTAGTTGCCTTTCCTGGTCTTCATCCAACTCTGTTCTTTCCATTATTGCGGACACCGAAGGGGGAGGTTGCTTATGGAAGCTCCATTCACCGGAGCCCATATCTAATACAACCCCCGCCCGGCTTAGAAAGTCCGCCCCCAAAACCAAAGTTTGGGGCAGAGTGGGTATGACCAAGCAGTCTAACATGAGGGCTTCTCCTCGCACCTCAAATGGTAGACACAATGTCCCCGCTACACCTACTCCTGCACCATTCGCTAAAAAGACCCTACTCGTACTTCCCTGCGCTAATCTAAGTCCTAACTTTTTTAGAATTTTCCACCCGTCCCTACATACGATCGTACGCGATGACTCGGAATCTAAAAGCCCTACCATCCTAACACCATATAAGTTAACTCCTAAATACGGGCGTACGTCGTTTTCCTGCCTCTCAAACGTGAAACCTAGACAAACATCCAAAACCACCTGGTTGCCAGCAGGCAACCTCCTTACTGGTGACGACGCTCCTGCCCTGCTGGCGCAAGAGGTCGTTGCCCTTTTCCCGAACACTTACGGAACTCCGAGCTGCCCACACCCGTAGCTCCTCCTCGGTGCAGAACAAGCGCTTGACATGTGTCCTTCTTGGTTGCAGTTGAAGCAACGCAATCCCCTCGTTGGTGGTGGGTCTCTCCTCACCACTGGCACACTCCTTGGAGCAGCTGTGGGGGGGATATTCCTCCGCGCTACTGGCGGTGGATCCCTGCGGATGGTTGGTGAATGGTCCTGATGGATCGCCGCTGGTGAACTCCTATGGGTTGTGGTGGCTCTCTCCGTACTGCTGGTGGCGGGTTCCTCATCGCCGCCAGCTTGGGCTCTTCCGTAGCCACATATGCCAGGTCTGGCTCCAGCAAGTTCCTGGATCTTGCCGTTGGAGGTGGCGCGAACGTCTCTACGTTCGCTCGCACCATCTCCAACTTTCTCCCGAGACCCACTAGGTCTTCCACTGTTTTCGGTTCTGCCAGACCCAGCTGGGTCTGTGAGGCGACCGAACATGTTGGTCATGATCGCCACATAGACCCCGATGGACTCCTCCTTCCCTTGGGTACGCCGCCTCATCTCTTCTAACAAAAGATCGTCGTAATTGGGAGGGAGGAACTCCAACTTGAGCTCCCTCACCAACTCCGACCACGAACCTATCCTATCAACCTCCTAATTGCCCTGAACCAAAGAAGCGCCTTCCCACTGAACAAATCTACAGCCGCCCTAAACAATGCTGCCTCACTGACTCCTCTGGCCTCTCTCAACTCTTCCACTCGCTCCAAGAAAGAGTTGACAGAAGCCCCACATCGCTCTCCGAAAAAACTAAGTCCCCACTTGGACAAGTTCTCCACGTTTTCTGCCACCACCTGGACCGTCCTTGCTGCTTCTGTTGTTGTTGGTGCTGATGTTGAGGGAACTAGTGTGGTGGTCTGCTCTCCACCCCCACCAGTCCTCAACTGCTTTTCCTTCTCCTCCTCCTCTTCCATGGCTTCATCACCCTGCAGGGTGGCCAAGAGGATCACCAGCTCCGTCTTGAGCTGCTTCTTGTCCAGCTCGTCCTCCTCTGAGGCGGGTTGCGACCTCCCCAATCGCGTCATCGCCCAATCGATCTTCGTCGATGCTTTCTTGAACTCCGAAGAGCCCCGTTGTGGTGGGCTTTCCAGGAGCGCATCGATCTCTTCAATCTTCCTTTCCTGAGCGAACTTGAACGGGTACTCGACCGCTTCTAGCGACCCGCGCCGCTCCAACAATCTAGCCGCCCTCAGCGATTTCCTCATCGCTTCCACGGTGCCGGCTGTCAGCCCTCGACACACGACCTCATAGGCCAACTCCTCCTGGGAGAGCCTATTGATCTCCATCCTATGCGACAGCAAAACTTAGCCAACTACAAACAACTATAGTAAAAACAGTGAAGAGCTCAATCGAGGTGATGAGACACCAAAAAGAAAGAAAACAACCTAAAAGAAATTCAACCCAAAAGAACAACCCTCAATAGAACCGCTCACGAGGAATACTGCAACCCAAACCGAAAATCAATTCCAACAAAAAAGAGAGCGAACAACCGATCTAGTGGATCACCAAACTTACTCTCGGTTGAAACCAGAGATCAGGCTTAATCAGCCCACAAAGAAAATCCACCGGAAAGAAGAAAAAAAACGGTAACGACCCGAGCACTACGAACGGCTCAACGGAAATTGCGAAAAGGGCACCTCGCCCAAAAACTTTCCCCAAAAGCAAAAGGTATCAACAAAAAACACTCGAGCAGTGAATCAGCGCTAGACCTTAAATCAACAGAAAAAGATAATACGAATGAAAAAAAAATTCAAAAAGAAACCCGGAATCCAAAATCTACGCCCCCCCCTACAAGTTCAAACTTGTCTCATCGTTGCACGAGCATTTGTTTTTGAAATGAGTAGTTTCACACACTTCAGTTTGGTTAGTTTAGTTCAGTTTTCGATGCTTACGGATTAGAGACTTCTTCCGAAAAACTAATAATTAAATCACATTATGTACATATGAATGTGCATGTGTAAACGTACGTAAACCTTTTGATTTTGCTAAAAAATGAGCACCTAATAAATAATAACTGATTATTACTCAATAATTCGAAATTTAATTTTTTTTTTCTCGAAAATTTCGAACCTTTTGATATTTTAAACTCTCGTTAATTCGAATTTTTTGTGAGGTCGCTTGAGTTTCGAATTATCGAGAGGCGACTGAATATGTATATGTATATGTTTAATCAGCCCCGCTCCCAAATGAAAATGTGAAGAGAATAAATGAAAATGTTAATATATATAAAAGGTAAAAAGGTAAAATGTATATTTAAAATCTAAATGTAAATGTAAGAAATATAATATATATACAGTTTGTCAAGAAAGTGTTTACACTAAGTAAAAAAACAGCAATTTCTACATTTTCGCTCCAATATTAGGCACTTCTAGAAACTTTATTTCACAAATTTTTTTTTGTTTCTATACTCCATGTTTTTAAAAGTAAATAACATAAACAAAACTCCATATAACATAACAATAACAACAACAAAAAAACAAAAAGTAAAAAGGAACAAAAATTGAACTGTCAAGAAAGTGTTTACACATTTTATTCTGCGTCCTTTTCGCAGTGCATGCATAGTTCAAAACGGTACCGTTATAGCGGTTTTTTTCATTTTCTGTTTTGTGACAGATGTAGGAAGTCGAAAGCGAAAATGTTCATTGTTACTTTTGCTGTTGAATGAGTAAGAACAATTTTTTGTGATTCATTTTAATATGCCTGGCAAGAGAATTTCTTTTGACGTAAAGCAGTTGGTTTATTTTAACCATTGCAATGGTAAAAGCGTGAACGAAATGGCCGAGATGTTTGGTTTATCTAAGAAAACCATTTACAATATAATTAACCGAGCAGAACATGAAAATCGGTTAGAAAATATTGCACCAAAAGGTAGGCCAAAAAAGTTATCGGACAGAAATGAGCGCCGTTTACTAAGAAAAGTGCATGAAAATCCTCAAATATCAATTCGAGCTTTGTCCAGAGAAATAAACCAAGAATGCGGTGTACAAGTTTCCCACGAAACTGTAAGGCAAGTGCTGAAAATGAATGAGTACACATCAAGAGTTGCACGGAAAAAACCATTACTTTCGTCTCAAAATGTACAAAAACGCTTATCATTCGCTACAGAGTACAGCATTCAACCGAACGAGCACTGGGATGATGTCATATTTTGTGATGAAACAAAAATAATGTTGTATTACAACGAGGGGCCCAATAGAGTGTGGCGCAAACCTTTAAAATCGTTGCTTAACAAAAACATCATTCCAACCGTTAAATTCGGTAAGTTATCTGTGATGGTGTGGGGGTGCATATCCAGCAAAGGCGTTGGAGACATAGTTTTAATTGAAAATACCATGGACGCAAAGAAGTACTTGAGCATTTTGCAAACTCATTTGCTTGCTAGTGCCAACAATTTTGGTTTTAATGGCGGTGTAAATGGCAGAAAACCACAATTTAAGTTCTATCAAGACAACGACCCGAAACACAAAGAGCTTACGGTGAAGACGTGGCTGCTCTATAACTGCACCAAAATATTGGATACACCAGCTCAGAGCCCAGACCTTAACCCGATAGAAAATCTATGGGCACATTTGAAAAAGAAGGTGGCAAAAAGGAGCCCCAAAAATCGAAACCAACTCATACAGTACATCAATGAAGAATGGGCTAACATTCCAAATAATTATGATATAAAAACGTTAATTGGATCAATGACAAAGCGGCTAAAGGCGGTTATTGATGCTAAAGGTGGTCACACCAAATAGTAAAATGCTTTGTAACAAAATAAGTTTATAATTAAGTATAGTGTTAAGATGTGTAAACACTTTCTTGACAGTTCAATTTTTGTTCCTTTTTACTTTTTGTTTTTTTGTTGTTGTTATTGTTATGTTATATGGAGTTTTGTTTATGTTATTTACTTTTAAAAACATGGAGTATGGAAACAAAAAAAAATTTGTAAAATAAAGTTTCTAAAAGTTCCTAATATTGGAGCGAAGTGTAAACACTTTCTTGACAAACTGTAGATAGAAATAAAATAGAAAAAACCCAATCACCAAAGTAAATTTTTTTTTTATTTATGTATGTAAAATTGAAATGAAAAAAAAAATAATAATAAGCAAAAAAAGATATAAAATAATCAAAACACTGACGGAAGGAAGTAGGATTGTTTATTTATTTTTACAAAAGATGCCTTCCAACCGTCAAAAAAACTTATACTAGAACAAACACACAAAAATTTTAAAATTGTTGACCCTACCGGTCTTAAAAACTTGCCCCACGTTGGGCGCCAAAAATGTCGCGAAATTTCGGACACTGGTGGTCCCAAAAGACCGCCCTACCCGACTGCTCAGCTGGGGCGGGTCCCCAAAACCGGCACCAACAATTTCCACACCAAAATTAAAAAAAGAAAACCCTAACACTCGAAACAACTTCCCGACCAAGACGGCGCCACGTCGTCTTTCGACGGGGATGACGAAACCCTGGGGCGTCTATACGCCAACAACAACAAAAATGAACGCCAACAAACTTCCCGACGCTAGAGGACGCGTACCCAAAAATTAGGGGAAAACTGATTTTTCGGCCTTGGTTCTATGAACCGTGGCCCGCACGTCGATCCAACGGAGTCGACTTTTGACCCAGTAATCACTTGGGCTCGGTGGCCAACTGTCCCCGTACACACAAAGGGAAAAAAACCCACAACAGCAGAACACCACAACAGCGCAAAAAAAAAAGATCAACAAATGGCACGGTATCGGGTGACCCCGAATTCCCCACCACTCTCCGCTAAAGTACCCTTTCGGTACCGAAGCTAACGGGGCGCGTACCGCGAAGCAGCCTTTCCGCTGCGAACACTCTTCTTAACGGGCGGTACGGGAGCTGATGCGCTCCGCTGTACATTTCTGTACACTTATGCCGCTGTAACCGTACGTACTCCAGAAGGGAGTCCCGTACTAAGAACCACTTCCCACTAACCACAAAGTTCCACTTTTCACTTAAAAATAATCCACTAACTACGTCCACAACTCCTCATGGGGGGTTGTGGAGGTTATGTATATATATATATATCAAAAATTCTCCCTCAAAGGGGTACTATTCCGTTTATCCGCTATCTCTCCCGCTGGGATGTCCTCCTACTTCTTCGTTGTCCTCGTCTTCTTCGTTGTTATCCCGTCTGTTGTTCTCCTGTCTATCTTCCTAATTTCTTCCCTTTTTTTGTCGTCTTCGTCTTGAAGTGTTTTTTTTTCTTCTAATTTGTCTTTCCTTTGTCCACTGTACTACGAGACGGCACGTCTCTTACGTATGGTGATCGCCAAAAGAATGACTTCCAATTCTTTTTTTTTCTCTCGGCTTAGAATTTCCCCAGTATGCAAAAGCTCTTCTTTTGCATGCGGAGGAATTCCAAAGCCGCACTCATACCTATTCAACATTCACTCCCCCATCTTCACATTTACAACATTCACTGGACTACGCACTCTCTTACGCACCATTCCCTATGCACTCTTGCATGCACTCTTCCACGCGCTCTTTTCTAGCGCACACAAACACTATGCACCCACGCATAAGCATACGCTGCTACGGAGCCGGCAGCAGATCATCGATGGAACATTTTCTTCTCCTTTTTTTTTTCTTTTTACTTTTTCTCCTCTTTTTTTGTAGGGAGATTCCCATAGTCACTCGAATAGCGGCTATGACTCGCGATCATACAGCCCGTTGACCAGCCTTCCATGGTACGGGTGTATATTTTGTTGTTGTACCGACTCCGTGCATTGTATGCTGACGGCTGACCTTGACTGCCAATGTAAAGGGAATCACCTCCAGTACATTGACAGCCTCCCTCGCCGCCCCCCCCTGCTCACATTCACTTCACAGTCGATCGCGGTTGCTAATGCAAAGGGAATCACCTCCAGAGCATTAGCAACCTCCCACGCTGCACCTCTTTCATACTCCCTTCACCCATTTCATACATTCGTATGGAAGTTTCTTCTGGCGATTTTTTTTCCTCTCATACAGCCCCAAACGTATGTGTCAGTCTGTCTGTCTGATTGATATTAGTTTATGTGTTTGTAATTTGCTTTATCGTATTGCTCATTGCATTTGCAAGGTTTGATATTATGTATGCTGGTTAGTTATTATGTTTTAAACGGTGGTTATGATATTATTTGGTAGGGTATTATTGTTTATGGTGTTTATGGTTTTCTCAATGTTGATTTTCAGACTGTTTGTTTGTTTGTATGTATGTTTGTTCCGTCGTCTTGTGTTGTATATACCTCCATACCTTTGTGGTCGTTGTCCGACGGCGACTTCGGAAGAAGTAGGAGATCCCGGGGACGATGACATTGACCCGTTTCGTTACTTTTAAGGAAATTTTTTTTTCCTCTCGGATAAGCAACCCTTTGCTTTCGCGCATCCTAACGTCGCATCAGCTCCCGTTCAGACGTACAACAGGGGTAACGCTGGTGGTGGAAGATTGGGGGTTTCCCTTTACCTTTCTTTGGGGATGGGGTTGGGTAGACGAGACACAAATTTCGATCGTAGGAATCCTTCCGTCGTTCCTTTAGTCGCGTTCGCGATATGGCTTTAGGTCTTTCGCATGCCATATTCCCTTTTCCTTTCCGTTCTCGTCCTCGAGCGCATATGTCCACGGGGATACTCTTTCCGTATAATGAACGGACCAACATATTTCGGCGCCAATTTCGCCGCGTAGTAATTCGCTGCATCGGACAGCACCATATTGCGTCGCCATACCAATTCATTCGGTAGGTACTGGACGTCCCTTCGCCTCAGGTTGTATTGGTTCGAAGTCTTCTGTATTGCTACCGTCAACTTCTTACCGATATCAGTCCTCAGCTCTTGGAACCTCCTACCGAGTTCCGTCATCTCCGCTTCGTTGTCTTCGTTCCCTGCCGTCGTTTCCTCTTGCCCCGAGGATATGTCGCCCGATCCGTTCGCGATGTCGGCGTCGCTTTCGCCGCCCTCTTCCGTCTGTCCTTTGTTTCGCCCGATTTCTTCTCCTATTCCCGGTCTCGTTCCCGACGTCGTCATCTCTCGCCCGAAGTTTGCATAGTATAGGGTCACCCCCCATTACCTGATGCTACACGATACAGCAAGCGACCTTAGCCAAATGTGTATCCCACGTCCTATGGTTCTCTGACACGTACGCGCGTAAAGTCGTCTTGATAATCTGACTGATCCGTTCCGCCGGATTGGCTTGCGGGTGGTAGTGCGCGGTAAATCTGATACGCGTCCCGTATGCTTGACACAAGCGTTTCAGTTCCGTTCCTCGGAACTGAGGCCCATTGTCGCATACTACGACCGACGGTACTCCGAACAGGAGGAACACGTTGTCCTCGAGTTGCTTCACAACCGACTTTGCGGTTGCTGTTCTCAGCGGAAACAGTAGTGGAAACTTTGTAAAGTAATCCACTACTGTTAGGATATAAGAATATTCACTGGTAGACCTCGGGAGGGGTCCTACCAGGTCGACGCAGATCATCTGCCAGGGGTCCACTACCCCTCTTCTCTTCACCATCAAACCAGCCGGTTTGGTGTTCACCGGTTTCACACTCTGACATATCCTACAGCTCCTAACGTACCGGATAATATCGGCCTGCATTTTCGGCCAATAATACCTAGTCCCTACTCTAGCAAAAGTTTTTCTAATGTGCCCTGCTAGTGGATTGTCGTGAATCTCTGCCAAGATCCTGGCCCTATCTGCCTTTGGAACTACCTCTTTCCACTCTGAATCTTGGTCACGAACAATCACCTGTGTTGCCCTAACGTATTTAAATAATCTTCCTAACTCGACCTTCCAGGTCGGATATGAGAGGGGGTTCGCTACAACCTTCTCCATCATCTTTTTGACCCACGGGTCAGAAACAACCGTCTCCTCTATTCCAGCCGCCACCTCTACGGCCCGGGAGAGCAAATCCGGAACTACGTGTTCCTTCCCCTTTCGATGAACAATCTCGAAGTCGAATTGTTGTAGGTTCACCGCCCATTTCGCTAACCTGCCACAAGGGTCCTTCAGATTACTTAACCATACCAGGGAATAGTGATCCGTCACGACCGTAAATCGAACACCTTCGATATATGGTCGCAACTTCTCCACCGCCCATAGTACAGCCAAGCACTCCTTTTCCGTCGTGGAATAGTTCCGTTCGCACCTATTGAGCGACCTACTTTGGTAACAAATTACCTTTTCTCCGTCATCAAACGTTTGACTGAGTACTGCTCCAATCCCATAATCCGAGGCGTCGGTTTGCACCACAAACGGACGCTCAAAATCCGAACAGGTCAGAATCAGGGCAGTTACCAGGCACTCCTTTGCCTTTCAGAAACTCCCCTCGCACTCGTCACTTAAATTGGT
This sequence comes from Myathropa florea, assembly GCA_930367185.1. NCBI lineage: Eukaryota > Metazoa > Arthropoda > Insecta > Diptera > Syrphidae > Myathropa > Myathropa florea. Next base: position 59,933,285 of record OV884003.1, read on the forward strand.
GCTCTTCTTGAGCAAATTGGTCAACGGTTAGACCACGGTCGCAAAATTAGGTATGAACCTCCTATACCACGATACTGTCCCTAAAAAGCTCCTAACCTCCCTAACATTCTTAGGTGCAGGAATCCTAACCATACTAGCTACTTTTTCCAGGTCCACGTGTAAACCATTACGGTCAACCACGTATCCTAAATACCTAAGAGAGGACATGCAGAAGTTACACTTTTCTTTGCCCTACTTAAGGCCCGCTTCGCGTAAACGTTTAAAAACTTCCGCCAATATCTCGAGGTGTTTGTTGAAGTTATTCGTAACCACGATGATATCATCGAGGTATACGAACACATGTGGTTCTAGGTCAGGGCCTAGGACGGTGTCGATGAATCGCTATCACGTTGCAGGTGCGTTGTGCAACCCAAAGTGCATCCTCCTGAACTGGAAGAGACCCCTATTTGGGACCGTAAAGGCCGTGAATTGTCTCGATTCCTTCTCCACCGGTATCTGCCAATAAGCGGATTTTATATCCCTGAGCTTATCAAGCGTAGATGTTATGTACGGGAGCATGTCCTCCAATTCGCTATCTATATGCCGCTGAACCGCAGGAGATACTGGATAGTATCTCTGCTTGATTGGTTCAGACGACGTCCTAATCCTGTGCTCTACCAGATGAGTGTACCCAATGCCTTCCAGCATATCCCGGAATGCCCCCTCCACGAGGGTCGTTAGTTGCCTTTCCTGGTCTTCATCCAACTCTGTTCTTTCCATTATTGCGGACACCGAAGGGGGAGGTTGCTTATGGAAGCTCCATTCACCGGAGCCCATATCTAATACAACCCCCGCCCGGCTTAGAAAGTCCGCCCCCAAAACCAAAGTTTGGGGCAGAGTGGGTATGACCAAGCAGTCTAACATGAGGGCTTCTCCTCGCACCTCAAATGGTAGACACAATGTCCCCGCTACACCTACTCCTGCACCATTCGCTAAAAAGACCCTACTCGTACTTCCCTGCGCTAATCTAAGTCCTAACTTTTTTAGAATTTTCCACCCGTCCCTACATACGATCGTACGCGATGACTCGGAATCTAAAAGCCCTACCATCCTAACACCATATAAGTTAACTCCTAAATACGGGCGTACGTCGTTTTCCTGCCTCTCAAACGTGAAACCTAGACAAACATCCAAAACCACCTGGTTGCCAGCAGGCAACCTCCTTACTGGTGACGACGCTCCTGCTCTGCTGGCGCAAGAGGTCGTTGGCCTTTTCCCGAACACTTACGGCACTCTCTACGGATTACTCCAAGCTGCCCACACCCGTAGCACCTCCTCGGTGCAGAACAAGCGCTTGACATGTGTCCTTCTTGGTTGCAGTTGAAGCAACGCAATCCCCTCGTTGGTGGTGGGTCTCTCCTCACCACTGGCACACTCCTTGGAGCAGCTGTGGGGGGGATATTCCTCCGCGCTACTGGCGGTGGATCCCTGCGGATGGTTGGTGAATGGTCCCGATGGATCGCCGCTGGTGAACTCCGAACATGTTGGTTGGCGACCGAACATGTTGGTTGTGGTGGCTCTCTCCGTACTGCTGGTGGCGGGTTCCTCATCGCCGCCAGCTTGGGCTCTTCCGTAGCCACATATGCCAGATCTGGCTCCAGCAAGTTCCTGGATCTTGCCGTTGGAGGTGGCGCGAACGTCTCTACGTTCGCTCGCACCATCTCCAACTTTCTCCCGAGACCCACTAGGTCTTCCACTGTTTTCGGTTCTGCCAGACCCAGCTGGGTCTGTGAGGCGACCGAACATGTTGGTCATGATCGCCACATAGACCCCGATGGACTCCTCCTTCCCTTGGGTACGCCGCCTCATCTCTTCTAACAAAAGATCGTCGTAATTGGGAGGGAGGAACTCCAACTTGAGCTCCCTCACCAACTCCGACCACGAACCTATCCTATCAACCTCCTAATTGCCCTGAACCAAAGAAGCGCCTTCCCACTGAACAAATCTACAGCCGCCCTAAACAATGCTGCCTCACTGACTCCTCTGGCCTCTCTCAACTCTTCCACTCGCTCCAAGAAAGAGTTGACAGAAGCCCCACATCGCTCTCCGAAAAAACTAAGTCCCCACTTGGACAAGTTCTCCACGTTTTCTGCCACCACCTGGACCGTCCTTGCTGCTTCTGTTGTTGTTGGTGCTGATGTTGAGGGAACTAGTGTGGTGGTCTGCTCTCCACCCCCACCAGTCCTCAACTGCTTTTCCTTCTCCTCCTCCTCTTCCATGGCTTCATCACCCTGCAGGGTGGCCAAGAGGATCACCAGCTCCGTCTTGAGCTGCTTCTTGTCCAGCTCGTCCTCCTCTGAGGCGGGTTGCGACCTCCCCAATCGCGTCATCGCCCAATCGATCTTCGTCGATGCTTTCTTGAACTCCGAAGAGCCCCGTTGTGGTGGGCTTTCCAGGAGCGCATCGATCTCTTCAATCTTCCTTTCCTGAGCGAACTTGAACGGGTACTCGACCGCTTCTAGCGACCCGCGCCGCTCCAACAATCTAGCCGCCCTCAGCGATTTCCTCATCGCTTCCACGGTGCCGGCTGTCAGCCCTCGACACACGACCTCATAGGCCAACTCCTCCTGGGAGAGCCTATTGATCTCCATCCTATGCGACAGCAAAACTTAACCAACTACAAACAACTATAGTAAAAACAGTGAAGAGCTCAATCGAGGTGATGAGACACCAAAAAGAAAGAAAACAACCTAAAAGAAATTCAACCCAAAAGAACAACCCTCAATAGAATCGCTCACGAGGAATACTGCAACCCAAACAGAAAATCAATTCCAACAAAAAAGAGAGCGAACAACCGATCTAGTGGATCACCAAACTTACTCTCGGTTGAAACCAGAGATCAGGCTTAATCAGCCCACAAAGAAAATCCACCGGAAAGAAGAAAAAAAACGGTAACGACCCGAGCACTACGAACGGCTCAACGGAAATTGCGAAAAGGGCACCTCGCCCAAAAACTTTCCCCAAAAGCAAAAGGTATCAACAAAAAACACTCGAGCAGTGAATCAGCGCTAGACCTTAAATCAACAGAAAAAGATAATACGAATGAAAAAAAAATTCAAAAAGAAACCCGGAATCCAAAATCTACGCCCCAAAAGAAAATCCCAAGAAACGCACATACAGCGATTAAACGCGCAAAATGTAACAAATTGTCCAACGAGCGAATTCGAGACAAATTCACCGAATTAAATTCGAAATAAACCGAAGTATGCGTATGTGTATGTAACCATACATATACACATACTTAGGTTGCGTATGTGTATGTAACCATACATATACACATACTTATGTCGAGGCGACAGCGCCACCCGAAAAATGAATGAATGAATGAAAAAATGTATACAGTCGCCTCTCGTTAATTCAAACCTGCGATAATTCGAACCTCTCCATAATTCAAAATTCTCACGAGTTCCCTCTCGATATTTTGAAAAAAAGTTTCACACACTTCAGTTTGGTTAGTTTAGTTCAGTTTTCGTTGCTTACGGATTAGAGACTTCTTCCGAAAAACTAATAATTAAATCACATTATGTACATATGAATGTGCATGTGTAAACGTACGTAAACCTTTTGATTTTGCTAAAAAATGAGCACCTAATAAATAATAACTGATTATTACTCAATAATTCGAAATTTAATTTTTTTTTTCTCGAAAATTTCGAACCTTTTGATATTTTAAACTCTCGTTAATTCGAATTTTTTGTGAGGTCGCTTGAGTTTCGAATTATCGAGAGGCGACTGAATATGTATATGTATATGTTTAATCAGCCCCGCTCCCAAATGAAAATGTGAAGAGAATAAATGAAAATGTTAATATATATAAAAGGTAAAAAGGTAAAATGTATATTTAAAATCTAAATGTAAATGTAAGAAATATAATATATATACAGTTTGTCAAGAAAGTGTTTACACTAAGTAAAAAAACAGCAATTTCTACATTTTCGCTCCAATATTAGGCACTTCTAGAAACTTTATTTCACAAATTTTTTTTTGTTTCTATACTCCATGTTTTTAAAAGTAAATAACATAAACAAAACTCCATATAACATAACAATAACAACAACAAAAAAACAAAAAGTAAAAAGGAACAAAAATTGAACTGTCAAGAAAGTGTTTACACATTTTATTCTGCGTCCTTTTCGCAGTGCATGCATAGTTCAAAACGGTACCGTTATAGCGGTTTTTTTCATTTTCTGTTTTGTGACAGATGTAGGAAGTCGAAAGCGAAAATGTTCATTGTTACTTTTGCTGTTGAATGAGTAAGAACAATTTTTTGTGATTCATTTTAATATGCCTGGCAAGAGAATTTCTTTTGACGTAAAGCAGTTGGTTTATTTTAACCATTGCAATGGTAAAAGCGTGAACGAAATGGCCGAGATGTTTGGTTTATCTAAGAAAACCATTTACAATATAATTAACCGAGCAGAACATGAAAATCGGTTAGAAAATATTGCACCAAAAGGTAGGCCAAAAAAGTTATCGGACAGAAATGAGCGCCGTTTACTAAGAAAAGTGCATGAAAATCCTCAAATATCAATTCGAGCTTTGTCCAGAGAAATAAACCAAGAATGCGGTGTACAAGTTTCCCACGAAACTGTAAGGCAAGTGCTGAAAATGAATGAGTACACATCAAGAGTTGCACGGAAAAAACCATTACTTTCGTCTCAAAATGTACAAAAACGCTTATCATTCGCTACAGAGTACAGCATTCAACCGAACGAGCACTGGGATGATGTCATATTTTGTGATGAAACAAAAATAATGTTGTATTACAACGAGGGGCCCAATAGAGTGTGGCGCAAACCTTTAAAATCGTTGCTTAACAAAAACATCATTCCAACCGTTAAATTCGGTAAGTTATCTGTGATGGTGTGGGGGTGCATATCCAGCAAAGGCGTTGGAGACATAGTTTTAATTGAAAATACCATGGACGCAAAGAAGTACTTGAGCATTTTGCAAACTCATTTGCTTGCTAGTGCCAACAATTTTGGTTTTAATGGCGGTGTAAATGGCAGAAAACCACAATTTAAGTTCTATCAAGACAACGACCCGAAACACAAAGAGCTTACGGTGAAGACGTGGCTGCTCTATAACTGCACCAAAATATTGGATACACCAGCTCAGAGCCCAGACCTTAACCCGATAGAAAATCTATGGGCACATTTGAAAAAGAAGGTGGCAAAAAGGAGCCCCAAAAATCGAAACCAACTCATACAGTACATCAATGAAGAATGGGCTAACATTCCAAATAATTATGATATAAAAACGTTAATTGGATCAATGACAAAGCGGCTAAAGGCGGTTATTGATGCTAAAGGTGGTCACACCAAATAGTAAAATGCTTTGTAACAAAATAAGTTTATAATTAAGTATAGTGTTAAGATGTGTAAACACTTTCTTGACAGTTCAATTTTTGTTCCTTTTTACTTTTTGTTTTTTTGTTGTTGTTATTGTTATGTTATATGGAGTTTTGTTTATGTTATTTACTTTTAAAAACATGGAGTATGGAAACAAAAAAAAATTTGTAAAATAAAGTTTCTAAAAGTTCCTAATATTGGAGCGAAGTGTAAACACTTTCTTGACAAACTGTAGATAGAAATAAAATAGAAAAAACCCAATCACCAAAGTAAATTTTTTTTTTATTTATGTATGTAAAATTGAAATGAAAAAAAAAATAATAATAAGCAAAAAAAGATATAAAATAATCAAAACACTGACGGAAGGAAGTAGGATTGTTTATTTATTTTTACAAAAGATGCCTTCCAACCGTCAAAAAAACTTATACTAGAACAAACACACAAAAATTTTAAAATTGTTGACCCTACCGGTCTTAAAAACTTGCCCCACGTTGGGCGCCAAAAATGTCGCGAAATTTCGGACACTGGTGGTCCCAAAAGACCGCCCTACCCGACTGCTCAGCTGGGGCGGGTCCCCAAAACCGGCACCAACAATTTCCACACCAAAATTAAAAAAAGAAAACCCTAACACTCGAAACAACTTCCCGACCAAGACGGCGCCACGTCGTCTTTCGACGGGGATGACGAAACCCTGGGGCGTCTATACGCCAACAACAACAAAAATGAACGCCAACAAACTTCCCGACGCTAGAGGACGCGTACCCAAAAATTAGGGGAAAACTGATTTTTCGGCCTTGGTTCTATGAACCGTGGCCCGCACGTCGATCCAACGGAGTCGACTTTTGACCCAGTAATCACTTGGGCTCGGTGGCCAACTGTCCCCGTACACACAAAGGGAAAAAAACCCACAACAGCAGAACACCACAACAGCGCAAAAAAAAAAGATCAACAAATGGCACGGTATCGGGTGACCCCGAATTCCCCACCACTCTCCGCTAAAGTACCCTTTCGGTACCGAAGCTAACGGGGCGCGTACCGCGAAGCAGCCTTTCCGCTGCGAACACTCTTCTTAACGGGCGGTACGGGAGCTGATGCGCTCCGCTGTACCTTTCTGTACACTTATGCCGCTGTAACCGTACGTGCTCCAGAAGGGAGTCCCGTACTAAGAACCACTTCCCACTAACCACAAAGTTCCACTTTTCACTTAAAAATAATCCACTAACTACGTCCACAACTCCTCATGGGGGGTTGTGGAGGTTATGTATATATATATATATCAAAAATTCTCCCTCAAAGGGGTACTATTCCGTTTATCCGCTATCTCTCCCGCTGGGATGTCCTCCTACTTCTTCGTTGTCCTCGTCTTCTTCGTTGTTATCCCGTCTGTTGTTCTCCTGTCTATCTTCCTAATTTCTTCCCTTTTTTTGTCGTCTTCGTCTTGAAGTGTTTTTTTTTCTTCTAATTTGTCTTTCCTTTGTCCACTGTACTACGAGACGGCACGTCTCTTACGTATGGTGATCGCCAAAAGAATGACTTCCAATTCCTTTTTTTCTCTCGGCTTAGAATTTCCCCAGTATGCAAAAGCTCTTCTTTTGCATGCGGAGGAATTCCAAAGCCGCACTCATACCTATTCAACATTCACTCCCCAATCTTCACATATACAACATTCACTGGACTACGCACTCTCTTACGCACCATTCCCCATGCACTCTTCCATGCACTCTTCCACGCGCTCTTTTCTAGCGCACACAAACACTATGCACCCACGCATAAGCATACGCTGCTACGGAGCCGGCAGCAGATCATCGATGGATCATTTTCTTCTCCTTTTTTTTTTCTTTTTACTTTTTCTCCTCTTTTTTTTGTAGGGAGATTCCCATAGTCACTCGAATAGCGGCTATGACTCGCGATCATACAGCCCGTTGACCAGCCTTCCATGGTACGGGTGTATATTTTGTTGTTGTACCGACTCCGTGCATTGTATGCTGACGGCTGACCTTGACTGCCAATGTAAAGGGAATCACCTCCAGTACATTGACAGCCTCCCTCGCCGCCCCCCCCATGCTCACATTCACTTCACAGTCGATCGCGGTTGCTAATGCAAAGGGAATCACCTCCAGAGCATTAGCAACCTCCCACGCTACACCTCTTTCATACTCCCTTCACCCATTTCATACATTCGTATGGAAGTTTCTTCTGGTGATTTTTTTTCCTCTCATACAGCCCCAAACGTATGTGTCAGTCTGTCTGTCTGATTGATATTAGTTTATGTGTTTGTAATTTGCTTTATCGTATTGCTCATTGCATTTGCAAGGTTTGATATTATGTATGCTGGTTAGTTATTATGTTTTAAACGGTGGTTATGATATTATTTGGTAGGGTATTATTGTTTATGGTGTTTATGGTTTTCTCAATGTTGATTTTCAGACTGTTTGTTTGTTTGTATGTATGTTTGTTCCGTCGTCTTGTGTTGTATATACCTCCATACCTTTGGGGTCGTTGTCCGACGGCGACTTCGGAAGAAGTAGGAGATCCCGGGGACGATGACATTGACCCGTTTCGTTACTTTTAAGGAAATTTTTTTTTTCCTCTCGGATAAGCAACCCTTTGCTTTCGCGCACCCTAACGTCGCATCAGCTCCCGTTCAGACGTACAACAGGGGTAACGCTGGTGGTGGAGGATTGGGGGTTTCCCTTTACCTTTCTTTGGGGATGGGGTTGGGTAGACGAGACACAAATTTCGATCGTAGGAATCCTTCCGTCGTTCCTTTAGTCGCGTTCGCGATATGGCTTTAGGTCTTTCGCATGCCATATTCCCTTTTCCTTTCCGTTCTCGTCCTCGAGCGCATATGTCCACGGGGATACTCTTTCCGTATAATGAACGGACCTACATATTTCGGCGCCAATTTCGCCGCGTAGTAATTCGCTGCATCGGACAGCACCATATTGCGTCGCCATACCAATTCATTCGGTAGGTACTGGACGTCCCTTCGCCTCAGGTTGTATTGGTTCGAAGTCTTCTGTATTGCTACCGTCAACTTCTTACCGATATCAGCCCTCAGCTCTTGGAACCTCCTACCGAGTTCCGTCATCTCCGCTTCGTTGTCTTCGTTCCCTGCCGTCGTTTCCTCTTGCCCCGAGGATATGTCGCCCGATCCGTTCGCGGTGTCGACGTCGCTTTCGCCGCCCTCTTCCGTCTGTCCTTTGTTTCGCCCGATTTCTTCTCCTATTCCCGGTCTCGTTCCCGACGTCGTCATCTCTCGCCCGAAGTTTGCATAGTATAGGGTCACCCCCCATTACCTGATGCTACACGATACAGCAAGCGACCTTAGCCAAATGTGTATCCCACGTCCTATGGTTCTCTGACACGTACGCGCGTAAAGTCGTCTTGATAATCTGACTGATCCGTTCCGCCGGATTGGCTTGCGGGTGGTAGTGCGCGGTAAATCTGATACGCGTCCCGTATGCTTGACACAAGCGTTTCAGTTCCGTTCCTCGGAACTGAGGCCCATTGTCGCATACTACGACCGACGGTACTCCGAACAGGAGGAACACGTTGTCCTCGAGTTGCTTCACAACCGACTTTGCGGTTGCTGTTCTCAGCGGAAACAGTAGTGGAAACTTTGTAAAGTAATCCACTACTGTTAGGATATAAGAATATTCACTGGTAGACCTCGGGAGGGGTCCTACCAGGTCGACGCAGATCATCTGCCAGGGGTCCACTACCCCTCTTCTCTTCACCATCAAACCAGCCGGTTTGGTGTTCACCGGTTTCACACTCTGACATATCCTACAGCTCCTAACGTACCGGATAATATCGGCCTGCATTTTCGGCCAATAATACCTAGTCCCTACTCTAGCAAAAGTTTTTCTAATGTGCCCTGCTAGTGGATTGTCGTGAATCTCTGCCAAGATCCTGGCCCTATCTGCCTTTGGAACTACCTCCTTCCACTCTGAATCTTGGTCACGAACAATCACCTGTGTTGCCCTAACGTATTTAAATAATCTTCCTAACTCGACCTTCCAGGTCGGATATGAGAGGGGGTTCGCTACAACCTTCTCCATCATCTTTTTGACCCACGGGTCAGAAACAACCGTCTCCTCTATTCCAGCCGCCACCTCTACGGCCCGGGAGAGCAAATCCGGAACTACGTGTTCCTTCCCCTTTCGATGAACAATCTCGAAGTCGAATTGTTGTAGGTTCACCGCCCATTTCGCTAACCTGCCACAAGGGTCCTTCAGATTACTTAACCATACCAGGGAATAGTGATCCGTCACGACCGTAAATCGAACACCTTCGATATATGGTCGCAACTTCTCCACCGCCCATAGTACAGCCAAGCACTCCTTTTCCGTCGTGGAATAGTTCCGTTCGCACCTATTGAGCGACCTACTTTGGTAACAAATTACCTTTTCTCCGTCATCAAACGTTTGACTGAGTACTGCTCCAATCCCATAATCCGAGGCGTCGGTTTGCACCACAAACGGACGCTCAAAATCCGAACAGGTCAGAATCAGGGCAGTTACCAGGCACTCCTTTGCCTTTCAGAAACTCCCCTCGCACTCGTCACTTAAATTGGTGCTCTTCTTGAGCAAATTGGTCAACGGTTAGACCACGGTCGCAAAATTAGGTATGAACCTCCTATACCACGATACTGTCCCTAAAAAGCTCCTAACCTCCCTAACATTCTTAGGTGCAGGAATCCTAACCATACTAGCTACTTTTTCCAGGTCCACGTGTAAACCATTACGGTCAACCACGTATCCTAAATACCTAAGAGAGGACATGCAGAAGTTACACTTTTCTTTGCCCTACTTAAGGCCCGCTTCGCGTAAACGTTTAAAAACTTCCGCCAATATCTCGAGGTGTTTGTTGAAGTTATTCGTAACCACGATGATATCATCGAGGTATACGAACACATGTGGTTCTAGGTCAGGGCCTAAGACGGTGTCGATGAATCGCTATCACGTTGCAGGTGCGTTGTGCAACCCAAAGTGCATCCTCCTGAACTGGAAGAGACCCCTATTTGGGACCGTAAAGGCCGTGAATTGTCTCGATTCCTTCTCCACCGGTATCTGCCAATAAGCGGATTTTATATCCCTGAGCTTATCAAGCGTAGATGTTATGTACGGGAGCATGTCCTCCAATTCGCTATCTATATGCCGCTGAACCGCAGGAGATACTGGATAGTATCTCTGCTTGATTGGTTCAGACGACGTCCTAATCCTGTGCTCTACCAGATGAGTGTACCCAATGCCTTCCGGCATATCCCGGAATGCCCCCTCCACGAGGGTCGTTAGTTGCCTTTCCTGGTCTTCATCCAACTCTGTTCTTTCCATTATTGCGGACACCGAAGGGGGAGGTTGCTTATGGAAGCTCCATTCACCGGAGCCCATATCTAATACAACCCCCGCCCGGCTTAGAAAGTCCGCCCCCAAAACCAAAGTTTGGGGCAGAGTGGGTATGACCAAGCAGTCTAACATGAGGGCTTCTCCTCGCACCTCAAATGGTAGACACAATGTCCCCGCTACACCTACTCCTGCACCATTCGCTAAAAAGACCCTACTCGTACTTCCCTGCGCTAATCTAAGTCCTAACATTTTTAGAATTTTCCACCCGTCCCTACATACGATCGTACGCGATGACTCGGAATCTAAAAGCCCTACCATCCTAACACCATATAAGTTAACTCCTAAATACGGGCGTACGTCGTTTTCCTGCCTCTCAAACGTGAAACCTAGACAAACATCCAAAACCACCTGGTTGCCAGCAGGCAACCTCCTTACTGGTGACGACGCTCCTGCCCTGCTGGCGCAAGAGGTCGTTGCCCTTTTCCCGAACACTTACGGCACTCTCTACGGATTACTCCAAGCTGCCCACACCCGTAGCACCTCCTCGGTGCAGAACAAGCGCTTGACATGTGTCCTTCTTGGTTGCAGTTGAAGCAACGCACTCCCCTCGTTGGTGGTGGGTCTCTCCTCACCACTGGCACACTCCTTGGAGCAGCTGTGGGGGGGATATTCCTCCGCGCTACTGGCGGTGGATCCCTGCGGATGGTTGGTGAATGGTCCCGATGGATCGCCGCTGGTGAACTCCTATGGACGGGTTGTGGTGGCTCTCTCCGTACTGCTGGTGGCGGGTTCCTCATCGCCGCCAGCTTGGGCTCTTCCGTAGCCACATATGCCAGGTCTGGCTCCAGCAAGTTCCTGGATCTTGCCGTTGGAGGTGGCGCGAACGTCTCTACGTTCGCTCGCACCATCTCCAACTTTCTCCCGAGACCCACTAGGTCTTCCACTGTTTTCGGTTCTGCCAGACCCAGCTGGGTCTGTGAGGCGACCGAACATGTTGGTCATGATCGCCACATAGACCCCGATGGACTCCTCCTTCCCTTGGGTACGCCGCCTCATCTCTTCTAACAAAAGATCGTCGTAATTGGGAGGGAGGAACTCCAACTTGAGCTCCCTCACCAACTCCGACCACGAACCTATCCTATCAACCTCCTAATTGCCCTGAACCAAAGAAGCGCCTTCCCACTGAACAAATCTACAGCCGCCCTAAACAATGCTGCCTCACTGACTCCTCTGGCCTCTCTCAACTCTTCCACTCGCTCCAAGAAAGAGTTGACAGAAGCCCCACATCGCTCTCCGAAAAAACTAAGTCCCCACTTGGACAAGTTCTCCACGTTTTCTGCCACCACCTGGACCGTCCTTGCTGCTTCTGTTGTTGTTGGTGCTGATGTTGAGGGAACTAGTGTGGTGGTCTGCTCTCCACCCCCACCAGTCCTCAACTGCTTTTCCTTCTCCTCCTCCTCTTCCATGGCTTCATCACCCTGCAGGGTGGCCAAGAGGATCACCAGCTCCGTCTTGAGCTGCTTCTTGTCCAGCTCGTCCTCCTCTGAGGCGGGTTGCGACCTCCCCAATCGCGTCATCGCCCAATCGATCTTCGTCGATGCTTTCTTGAACTCCGAAGAGCCCCGTTGTGGTGGGCTTTCCAGGAGCGCATCGATCTCTTCAATCTTCCTTTCCTGAGCGAACTTGAACGGGTACTCGACCGCTTCTAGCGACCCGCGCCGCTCCAACAATCTAGCCGCCCTCAGCGATTTCCTCATCGCTTCCACGGTGCCGGCTGTCAGCCCTCGACACACGACCTCATAGGCCAACTCCTCCTGGGAGAGCCTATTGATCTCCATCCTATGCGACAGCAAAACTTAACCAACTACAAACAACTATAGTAAAAACAGTGAAGAGCTCAATCGAGGTGATGAGGCACCAAAAAGAAAGAAAACAACCTAAAAGAAATTCAACCCAAAAGAACAACCCTCAATAGAACCGCTCACGAGGAATACTGCAACCCAAACAGAAAATCAATTCCAACAAAAAAGAGAGCGAACAACCGATCTAGTGGATCACCAAACTTACTCTCGGTTGAAACCAGAGATCAGGCTTAATCAGCCCACAAAGAAAATCCACCGGAAAGAAGAAAAAAAACGGTAACGACCCGAGCACTACGAACGGCTCAACGGAAATTGCGAAAAGGGCACCTCGCCCAAAAACTTTCCCCAAAAGCAAAAGGTATCAACAAAAAACACTCGAGCAGTGAATCAGCGCTAGACCTTAAATCAACAGAAAAAGATAATACGAATGAAAAAAAAATTCAAAAAGAAACCCGGAATCCAAAATCTACGCCCCCCCCTACAAGTTCAAACTTGTCTCATCGTTGCACGAGCATTTGTTTTTGAAATGAGTAGTTTCACACACTTCAGTTTGGTTAGTTTAGTTCAGTTTTCGATGCTTACGGATTAGAGACTTCTTCCGAAAAACTAATAATTAAATCACATTATGTACATATGAATGTGCATGTGTAAACGTACGTAAACCTTTTGATTTTGCTAAAAAATGAGCACCTAATAAATAATAACTGATTATTACTCAATAATTCGAAATTTAATTTTTTTTTTCTCGAAAATTTCGAACCATTTGATATTTTAAACTCTCGTTAATTCGAATTTTTTGTGAGGTCGCTTGAGTTTCGAATTATCGAGAGGCGACTGAATATGTATATGTATATGTTTAATCAGCCCCGCTCCCAAATGAAAATGTGAAGAGAATAAATGAAAATGTTAATATATATAAAAGGTAAAAAGGTAAAATGTATATTTAAAATCTAAATGTAAATGTAAGAAATATAATATATATAGATAGAAATAAAATAGAAAAAACCCAATCACCAAAGTAAATTTTTTTTTATTTATGTATGTAAGATTGAAATGAAAAAAAAAGGTTATAAAATAATCAAAACACTGACGGAAGGAAGTAGGATTGTTTATTTATTTTTACAAAAGATGCCTTCCAACCGTCAAAAAAACTTATACTAGAACAAACACACAAAAATTTTAAAATTGTTGACCCTACCGGTCTTAAAAACTTGCCCCACGTTGGGCGCCAAAAATGTCGCGAAATTTCGGACACTGGTGGTCCCAAAAGACCGCCCTACCCGACTGCTCAGCTGGGGCGGGTCCCCAAAACCGGCACCAACAATTTCCACACCAAAATTAAAAAAAGAAAACCCTAACACTCGAAACAACTTCCCGACCAAGACGGCGCCACGTCGTCTTTCGACGGGGATGACGAAACCCTGGGGCGTCTATACGCCAACAACAACAAAAATCAACGCCAACAAACTTCCCGACGCCAGAGGACGCGTACCCAAAAATTAGGGGAAAACTGATTTTTCGGCCTTGGTTCTATGAACCGTGGCCCGCACGTCGATCCAACGGAGTCGACCTTTGACCCAGTAATCACTTGGGCTCGGTGGCCAACTGTCCCCGTACACACAAAGGGAAAAAAACCCACAACAGCAGAACACCACAACAGCGCAAAAAAAAAAGATCAACAAATGGCACGGTATCGGGTGACCCCGAATTCCCCACCACTCTCCGCTAAAGTACCCTTTCGGTACCGAAGCTAACGGGGCGCGTACCGCGAAGCAGCCTTTCCGCTGCGAACACTCTTCTTAACGGGCGGTACGGGAGCTGATGCGCTCCGCTGTACCTTTCTGTACACTTATGCCGCTGTAACCGTACGTGCTCCAGAAGGGAGTCCCGTACTAAGAACCACTTCCCACTAACCACAAAAAATTCCACTTTTCACTTAAAAATAATCCACTAACGACGTCCACAACTCCTCATGGGGGGTTGTGGAGGTTATGTATATATATATATATATCAAAAATTCTCCCACAAAGGGGTACTATTCCGTTTATCCGCTATCTCTCCCGCTGGGATGTCCTCCTATTTCTTCGTTGTCATCGTCTTCTTCGTTGTTATCCCGCCTGTTGTTCTCCTGTCTTTCTTCCCTTTTTTTGTCGTCTTCGTCTTGAAGTGTTTTTTTTTTCTTCTAATTTGTCTTTCCTTTGTCCACTGTACTACGAGACGGCACGTCTCTTACGTATGGTGATCGCCAAAAGAATGACTTCCAATTCTTTTTTTTTCTCTCGGCTTAGAATTTCCCCAGTATGCAAAAGCTCTTCTTTTGCATGCGGAGGAATTCCAAAGCCGCACTCATACCTATTCAACATTCACTCCCCCATCTTCACATTTACAACATTCACTGGACTACGCACTCTCTTACGCACCATTCCCTATGCACTCTTGCATGCACTCTTCCACGCGCTCTTTTCTAGCGCACACAAACACTATGCACCCACGCATAAGCATACGCTGCTACGGAGCCGGCAGCAGATCATCGATGGAACATTTTCTTCTCCTTTTTTTTTTCTTTTTACTTTTTCTCCTCTTTTTTTTTGTAGGGAGATTCCCATAGTCACTCGAATAGCGGCTATGACTCGCGATCATACAGCCCGTTGACCAGCCTTCCATGGTACGGGTGTATATTTTGTTGTTGTACCGACTCCGTGCATTGTATGCTGACGGCTGACCTTGACTGCCAATGTAAAGGGAATCACCTCCAGTACATTGACAGCCTCCCTCGCCGCCCCCCCCATGCTCACATTCACTTCACAGTCGATCGCGGTTGCTAATGCAAAGGGAATCACCTCCAGAGCATTAGCAACCTCCCACGCTACACCTCTTTCATACTCCCTTCACCCATTTCATACATTCGTATGGAAGTTTCTTCTGGCGATTTTTTTTCCTCTCATACAGCCCCAAACGTATGTGTCAGTCTGTCTGTCTGATTGATATTAGTTTATGTGTTTGTAATTTGCTTTATCGTATTGCTCATTGCATTTGCAAGGTTTGATATTATGTATGCTGGTTAGTTATTATGTTTTAAACGGTGGTTATGATATTATTTGGTAGGGTATTATTGTTTATGGTGTTTATGGTTTTCTCAATGTTGATTTTCAGACTGTTTGTTTGTTTGTATGTATGTTTGTTCCGTCGTCTTGTGTTGTATATACCTACATACCTTTGGGGTCGTTGTCCGACGGCGACTTCGGAAGAAGTAGGAGATCCCGGGGACGATGACATTGACCGGTTTCGTTACTTTTAAGGAAATTTTTTTTTTCCTCTCGAATAAGCAACCCTTTGCTTTCGCGCACCCTAACGTCGCATCAGCTCCCGTTCAGACGTACAACAGGGGTAACGCTGGTGGTGGAGGATTGGGGGTTTCCCTTTACCTCTCTTTGGGGATGGGGTTGGGTGGACGAGACACACATAGTTTTTTGCACTCGACAAGTTAACAAAACAAATTTAATTTTAAAGTAAATTAAGCACATGCGTGCGTCTGACCACTAATGAAAAATCCAAGTGCCGTTACCAAAAAAACGAAAAGCAGAAAATGAATGACAGCTTAATTGTCAAGTGTCGCAATCCATGTTGTCAATTCCTCGCTGCAGGACAGGGTGGTCCAGAATCCGAAACATAAGTGTTTTCGGATATGAAAAGGTTGAATACTTGGGCTATTCAGTAGATGCGTCTGGTATACATCCGACGAATGTACATATACAGAGCTTTTAGCAATATCTAATGCCAAGAAACCAGAACGAGTTACAAAAGTGTTTAGGGTTCTTATTTCCGCCGTTTTGTTCCATCGTTTTCAAAGATTGCTAGGCCACTTTTACGTAAATCTAATGCAAAAAGAATCCAGCTACGACTTCACGGACAAATACGTAAAAGCATTTAGGGAACTTCGGGATAAATTAGTAAGCGCCCCAATGTTAGCTGTTTACAAATTGAATTGGGAAACTGAATTGCACTGCGATGCCAATACCCAGGGCTTTGGTGCAGCACTAATGCAACGTCAAGACGATGGCAAGTTTCTGTGAAGTGCGTGATGTGCACGTTAAAATGAAGCACAAGTAAAATTAATTTGTTTAAATATTTTATATATTTAAGGTTTTTATTTTATTTAGTTTTCTTTTAGGTATATATTATGTAATTGTTATTTGATCTTCCAATAGCGGTAGTGGTTGAAGCTCAACTGGTTTGACATATTCCATTCTAAACTGTCACCTATACAATGCAAGTTGATGGAATCACAATTATAAGTTCTTAATTAAAGTTCAGAATAATACTTGAGTTCACAATAACAATTCAGTAACAATATAATATTTGCGTATTATACGCATTTTTTTTTTATTTAACGAAATCGCGGTGACGAGCCGGAGGTACACTAACTCGACCACTACGAGTCACATACGGTTTGAAACCTTCTCCAGGAACATGCACGTCTGGGATGTTTATCCTGAAATCAGGTCGGAAGCTATCGCGATCACCTGCGTCATCACGAATTAGTGCCGAATCTAGTGGCTCTATCGATCGTTCTGCTTCTTCTGATGCTTCAGGGGATATAATTGCTGTGTTACTATTACTTAATTTTACATTTGGTGTGATATTTATTTCCTTAGCTTTATTGTCTTTGTTGTTTAAATTGTTACGTACGTTATCTTCAAAAAGCTGTTCACTAGTCCTTATTTTGTTATTTTTAGTCTTAGATAAGAACCTACGATTTCTTCGAAAATAATCTTCAAAATTGTCTAGAACAACATATGGCCTATCATTAACATTCGCTACTATTTTCCCGTAATGCCATTCTTTTCCGTTTTTTTTTTAAATATTACTTGGTCACCCACATTCAACATTGGCAAGGACCTCGCGGTTCGGTCATAATAATACTTTTGCTTTTCTTTTTTTTATTAATTTTGCCTTGAATATCAACTACTTTCAAATTATTTCGATGCAACAGCTGACCCGCCACTGGTAATCTGGTCTTAGTTTGGCGGCCAAAGAATAACTGAGCCGGTGACAGTTTCATACTAGCGACTTGTGTGGTATTGTACTCAAGAATACGATATTGAAAACGATCAATTTCCTGTACTTCATAACATTTCTTTGCAATGGCAATACCTTTTTCCGCGAATCCATTGCTTTGTGGATATCGTGGACTAGAAAATGTAAACAAAATATTTGCTTCATTGGCAAATTTCTCAAATGCCGCTGACCCAAACGGGCTATTATCACATCTGATTTCTGATGGATAACCTACGCGATCAAATATTTTTTCAATAACTTCAATTATATGGTTAGACGCTTTCCGACTCAGTTTTTCCGATATGACAAGGCCTGAATATGCATCAATGAGTGATATATAGTTGTGTCCTGCCATTTTAAATACATCCATTGCTACTCTTTGAAAGGATACTCAGGAATGCTATCCTGAGTTAGGGGTTCTTTTTGAATATTTCGTTAAAATTTTTCGCAAATAGTACATTGCATAATCATTGCCTTAATTTGTTCCGGCATACCTGGCCAAAAGTAGTGGGATCGGGCACGCGCAATAGTTTTTTCAATACCTAAATGCGGCTCGTGTAGCCATTTCAATATCTTAGCCTGGAGTTCCGATGGAATGACAAGTCAATGATCCTTAAAAAGAAGCCCATTCTCAAAATGCAGATTGTCACGGTATTTATAAAATTTTTGGCTCAAGTCATCAAGCTGATGATATCCAGGCCACTCTGTACATATTTGCATATGCGCATGTAATTTATATCACCTTTGATAACACGCAAATAAAGGTCATAGTTATCTTTTGAAAGGCACACCTGGCGAGTAATTTTATGTATCACTCTAAGAAGATCAGGGTTTTCAAACTGATCCGCCAACTGTGCTCTTGAAAGGCAGTCAGCCACAAGCATTTCTCTTCCCGGTGTATAAACGATACTCATCTTAGGATATTTAAGAAGAAGCATAAACATCCTTTCGAGGGCTTATTTTCCTTCTCTATTTGTGCCCATTTCCGCTCACTAGAGCTTAACGTTCGTGAAGCAAAAGCAACCGGATGCCAAGTCTGTAGCAATAGCCAGTTCATCCTTTGATGCATCCGTTTGAATAACAACTGGTTTGGTTGGGTCATAATTGTGAGTACAGGTTCTGACGTTATTATTTTGATCAAATTATTGACCTCAGTGTCATGTTGATCCGTCCAACTCCATTCAACATCCTTTCGCGTAAGATGACGCAAGGCTGTTGATTGGCTCGACAAATTAGGGATAAATTATGCAAGATATTTAAACAATCCTAGTAATATCATAACCCCGGATTTGTTTGTTGGCTTTGGCATGCCACAGTTGAAACTGTTGAGCGTAGCTTTCAAACTTGCGCTAACTAGCCATCGCTAGATGGCGCGGCAATCGTTTTATTACTTTTCTCATTTTTCTGTCATTCTCAAATTTGAATATGTACGTTGTTCTTTTTGTTTTCTTAACTCACTCCTGCTTCAATCATCCATTGTAAAGGACGAATCTCAATAAAAATCATTTTCCTATTAAATATTATACAGCTGAATTAACTTTTCATTGCCGAGTTCTGCACAGGTTATGGGCCCAGTCATCATATATTCATAGAAAGTGACTTTTGTATCTTTCCAGAGAAAAGCAAAGATAATTTGGGTTGAATAATTGCATTTTGCAGAAACTGCTGTGTGCTATCATGTCTATACAATCAAACCACTTACCAACGACAACTACGACACATGGGTCATGCAGATTGAAGCTGTGATGACGAAAAATGGTAGTTGGAAATATGCAAGTGGCAAAGTACCGAAACCCGAAGGTGAAGAAAATTCCAAGAAACTTCAAAAGTGCTTGGAAGAAGATGCAAAGGCTAAATCAGACCTAATCATCGCTTTTGATCCGAGTCTACTACGATTGGTCAAAGGTCTGGTAACATCAGTGCAAGTTTAGGAGCGTCTAAAGTCAGAGTTTGCATCGACGGGGCCAGTTAAGAAAGCAACATTGCTCAAAAGCATAGCGACCTACAGGATGCGAGAAAACGACGATATGCGTGAACATCTTATGGAATTTTTTGATGCATGGGCATAGACATTCATGAAGAGTTGTTATCAATTTTAATTCTGAATGGATTACCGCCAAGTTTTGAGCTGTTTCGATGTGCAATGGAGTCCCATGACACCTTGCCGTTGCCTGCGGTTCTCAGGGAAAAAATATTGGAGACAACTGAAGCACAAAATCAAAGAAATTTAGAGGGCATGACAGAAGCAATGTTCGTTCGTCCAACAAAAAAACAACAAAACCTTCAAATTGAATCGTGATGCATCCAGAAAACAGTACAATGTGCACTCAAGGGAGAATCAATCATTTGAGCAGAAGACATTTAATTTCAAGTGCCTACAAGTGCCACAAACTTGGCCACAGAGCATCTGAATGTCCCGACAAAAGATCACGAGAGCACAGAGGATGGGAATCATCAGCAAGAGCAGAAACTTGAGTCATTGGTGATGCGTTTCACACATCAGAAAAAGGAGAAATAGCCTGGCAAAGTATATGTGGTATAAGTGAAGGGCAGCGGTGCTTAGATAGCGGCTGCACATCTCACATGTGCAATGACGTACAGATCTTCGTGAACAAGCTGTCAGCTATGAATAAAGCCAAATTATTGTTAGCAAACGATGCGTATGCAAACGTGGATGCTAGAGGTACTGCCGAAATACACGTCACAAATCAAGACACAAAAAGGTCGATAAAACTCCATGACACTCTTTTAATTAAAAATTTACGAACTAACCTCCTTTCTGTTGCTAGAATCACAGACCACGGAAATTAAGCCACATTCAATAAAGACGAGGCAGTAGTACGTGGAAAAGATGGTCAAGTTAAATTGATTGCGCACCGTGTCGGACATTTATACTTTGTTCGCAACGAAATGGAAGAAGCTAATACAGCTTCAGTCAGCGATACCAGTTTGGACCTGTGGCATCGCAGACTTGGCCATCTTAATGTAAGTGACTTGTTGAGAATGCATCAAAGAAAATTGGCTACTGGTTTGACGATCAAAAGCAAAAACGAGTCAATACCATGTGAAGTATGTCTTCGGGGGAAAATGACTATCTTACCATTTCCAAAAAAGTCAAAAAGATCCACGAACATTCTGGAAATAGTGCACACGGACATTTGGGGACCATCAAGAACGGCGTCATTTAGAAATTGTCGATACTTCGACACGTTTATCGATGATAGAAGCCGATGGTGCGAAGTTTATTTTCTCAGAAATAAGAGCGATGTCTTTCAAAAATTCAAAGAATACAAAGTTCGCGTTGAGATACAGACAGGACGTCGAATAAAAAGTTTGATGTCAGATAACGGACGCGAGTACTGCAATCGTGAATTCGATGAATATATGAAGGTGTATGGGATTCGTCGCCGTCTTACTATTCCAAATACGGCACAACAAAACGGGGTCGCGGAACGGAAAAACAGAACCCTTGTAGAAATGGCCCGATGCTTACTTCTACAGCCTGGACTCGAAAATGTGTTTTGGGCAGAAGCGATAGCAACTTCAAATTACTTAAGATATAGATGCCCAACAACCAGTCTAGAGGCTCACACACCGTTTGAAATTTGGAACAAAAAAATACCGGATTTGAGTAATTTAACTCTCTCATCAAGAATGAGACGTGGGAACTCGTCGACAGACCACCCAGTAGAGCAGTTGTATCCAGTAAAATTGTTTTGCGTAATAAGATGAAATCGGACGGATCGCTAGATCGTAAAAAGGCTCGCATTGTAGCAAGAGGATTTTCTCAGTGTCGAGGAGTCAACTTCGCAGACACTTTTGCACCTGTAACTCGTCTTGAGTCTATTCGACTTCTTATGGCATTGGCAGTACGCCAGAATATGGAAGTTCATCAAATGGATGTCGTGGCTGCGTACTTAAATGGACACCTAGAAGAAGAAGTATTCATGGAACCGCCAGATCACATTCAAAAGGCCTTGCAAATTTTAATTAAAGGATATCAAGGTGAAAGCGATGCAGTAAGAAGAGCCAAACAAATGCTTCAATTATTAAAGAACGGAAATAAAGTGTGCCGTTTGAACAAAGCACTTTACGGTCTTCGACAGGCTGATCGCCAGTGGCACGAAAAGCTTAATGCTGTACTAGAAGATCTCGATCTGGGAACGGATAATCGTGGTGCGAAGCATATAGCTGAAAACGCGGTATGTCATTCACGTACCAAACATATTGCTACTAGATATCACTTCGTGCGAGATTTGATTAAAAAGAAGCAGCTAACCATAATCTACACACCAACAGAAGCAATGCCAGCTGACGTTTTCACCAAGCCATTGCCACGACCGGCCCATCATAGATGTATGAGGGACATCGGAATGGAAATCTGTTAAGGCGCGCTGTTTGAGGAGGATGTGTTGAGCGTAGCTTTCAAACTTGCGCTAACTAACTATCACTAGATGGCGCGGCAATCGTTTTATTACTTTTCTCTACTTTTCTGTCATTCTCAAATTTGAATATGTACGTTGTTCTTTTTGTTTTCTTATCTCACTCCTGCTTCAATCATCCATTGTAAAGGACGAACCTAAATAAAAATCATTTTCCTATTGAATATTATACAGCTGAATTAACTTCTCATTGCCGAGTTCTGCACAGAAACAATACGTATTGCATGCTTGGTCGGTTAGTGTTTCCGAGACAGCATTTATAGATGCGTTGATACATTGATCCAGCAATATTTTATTTGCATTTGCTGCTTCGTAGATTTTGCACATTTCAATTACAATTTTTAGCGGATCATCCTTTCCGTCCAAGAGTTTTAATTGTAGATTCTTGTTGTGTATTCCAATAATTATGCGATCACGCAACATTCGATGCTCGTAAGTAGTGCCACACGTGTATTGTATTTTGTATTCACAAAATCGAAGCTGGGTTCGCAACTCCGTTTCGAAATCAAATCGAAAAGTTTGGTTTTCTTTTTGTGTTAAATTTATACGATTCCAGAGCAATATTTTTCCTGGGAAGGCAATAATCACGTCTGACGTCGATCGCAACGTGATCAATCTGGTTGACGGTTGAATGATCAGGGGACCGCCAGGTCCCTTTATGGATGTTGAGGTGTGGGAACCGCGTGCTAGCTACAGAGAAGTTTCGCCCCGTAACAAAGTCCACCAGCCTGAGTCCGTTTTCGGACGTGGTGTCGTGCAGGCTGTGTTTAGCGATGACTCTAGCAAAGATGTCCTCTTTACCCAGCTTAGCGTTGAAATCTCCTAGAACGATCTTGGTGTCGTAGCTGGGGCATTGATCGTACGTTCTTTCTAGGAGATCATAGAAGTCATCCTTGCTATCGTCATCTTTGTCCTCCGTTGGGGCGTGGGCGCAGATTAGGCTGATGTTGCCGAATTTAGCCCTGATGCGGATTGTTATGAGGTGCTCGCTTATGTACTTAAAGCCTAAGACTTTTTGCCTAAGTCTGCCTCGAATAACAAATCCACATCCAAATAATCGCTGCCTTCGCTCTCTGTAACAGTCGCCGTAGTAGATATCGCAGTTTTTCATCCTCTTTTTGCCCGGCCCATCCCATCGCACTTCCTGGATTGCGATAACGTCTGCTTTATAGCAGTCTAGGGCCTCCGCGAGTTCATCGGCTGCACGTGGTCTGTTCAGGGACCTCACATTCCACGTGCAGAACCGAAAGTCATTGTCCTTATTCCGTTTGCTGGGGTCGTCAACAGTAAATCCGTCCATATCCGAGGCATATTGTTGCTTCTCAACTCGTATATTTTTTACGTGGTGAGGAAGTTAACCCCACGCACAACCTCCAACTAGGAGGACAGGTCCATTTGTTTAGCCCCCGGACAAAGGGGTCCGGAGGGATCCGGTGTCGGTAGCCTCTTGCAGGCTGTGAGCGCCGCCGTTGGCCCTAAAAGAAGGGCCCATCCGCCGCCATCTCTATTCCAGGGTACCGACCTTACCATGGAAACCAGGTAGCTCCTGCTGACTGGAGTTGTGGATGCCGCCGTTGGCCAATCAGTTGACCAGCTCCTCCGCCGCCATCCTAAAAAGAGTGATGAGCCCTGGTAGACTCACACTCCCCCCTCTCTCGTTTGCAGCCGCCCAGACGTCCCACGAGGGTTGGTTACCCCATCTTCTGTCGAGGGTACTCGGCTCCCGGATTTCACCACGGGGAGGTGAGAGTAGGAGTTCGTTAATAGAGGCTAGGTGCAGACGCTTGTGTCTGCATGGTTCGCGTATTAACGCTTCGAAATCGACTGAATCCAGATCGCTGTAATTGGAGAGAAGAAAGGCATTTAGTGAGCTCTTCACAAGAATGCAGGTTCTGGGCTTACCTCCATTTCTCATGAAGAAGAGATTGTATTTGGGAGTCCTAAGTCCACACACTAGGTCATTGACGACCCAGGGTTCTTGGACTAGGACAATATCTTCTCCGTAGGTGTTGAGACGGAAAAGTAGAGCGGCCGAAGCCGAAATGGAATGGTGGTTTTTTTGCTTTGGACTATCCGAAGCAGCGCCATCGGGTTGTCCTCCTTCCACCAAGGTGGTGTTTAGATCGTCGCCAAGATCGATCCCAAAAAGAGAGTCTTGGCTATTAGGCGGGGTACTCGTGAGTTCGAGATCAGAGAAGTTGATACAATCAACATCCTCATCTCGAGCCTCTGGATCTGGTGAGGGCTCTGGAGTGCCCTCTCTCTCCCCCTCGTCCTCCATGGGAGCCAAAGAGGTTGACGGGATAGCTCCCGTTTTGGCGATGGAAGATGAAGTGGAGGGAGACGGCTCCACCGCGACTGAGCATCCCCCCTCCTCCTCAATGACTGCGACCGGTGTATTACCGGCAGGTTTAGCAGCCGATGAAGTGGAGGGAGAGTGATCAACCATCGCAGAGTCCTCCCCATCCTTTTTATATACCCTCAGCGTTACACTAGTGAAGCCATAATGAATGACTCCACTAGAATTCGTGAGGGGGGCGAGCGACTCCTTATTAATGACAATAGTATCCGCTTGCGTGTCACCCTTGGGATCCTCCAGTTTCGCGATCTTCCAGTCGTGAGTTGGAAGATCCGGGTTGCAAACCTGGATGAACTTGAGAATGGTGGGAGCATCGGAGGGGATGAGCCGTAGCCAGGCACGAGTCCTGGGCCTACTAGGGATATTATCCTTAGTCACGACATCAAGCCGTGCCCCCTCCCATACTTCCCCCAATTTAAGGACGGCTGATCTGAAAAGATCAGCCGATCGTAGGTCCCCGAAGGACAACAACTTGATTCTACCTTGGTACCAACCAGCATCGAGCCCGACAGGTGCCAGGCCTCCGCTTTCCTGCACAAGGCTGATGTAGAAGCTGTTCAAACCTCGTTCAATTTTCCTCCAATTGGAGGGCGAAATGCTGCCATCGACGTCGCTTTTATCTATTACGGCGTAAGTGAGGTTGTCTTTAACTACCTCACTATACGGCCTATTGAGCCTATTGGCATTAGAAGATCCTCCGGCAGTCTTTGACCTTTTGGGCTCGGAGGTTGAGGAGTCGGCCGATCTGGCACGCTTAGCTGTCGATGGCTCGGGGGCATTCACACTATCACTTTCGATGCTTTTAGCTACCTTGGTTGCCCAGGCTAGCGAGCGTTTCTTTTGCTCAGAAAGCGACTCCGGAGGAACACCACTAAGGCGCTCCAAAATCAGGGCTGCAGTATTCCGCTCCCTGTGTTTCCTTGTAGAAAGGCCAATGGCCTTGGAGGAAGCAGCGATACTGCAGGCGTTGTTAGGATCCGAGATGGATCTAGAGGGCTCCACGCGGCTATTGGCGAGCCTAGCCGAAATTGGCTTGGTCGCCAGCACTTCAGGAGCTGAAGGGCCTTTAGAGGCGCTGGGAGTTGAAGTCCCAGCCGATATAACATTGAACATACAAGAGTTGCCGTAGCATCGCCTCAGACAAATGGTCAGGCTGAACGAATAAATAGGGTTATTAAGGCAATGCTGAGTAAGATTAGTGAACATATTAACCACACAGTTTGATCTAACAGGTTGATAGAAGTAGAATATACCATAAATAATAGTGTACACAGTGCAACGAAAGAAACTCCAAGCAGATTGTTTTCTTCTTCTTCTTCTTCTTAGGGCGCTACAGTCCGAGGTGGACCTGGGCCTCACTTAACATGCCTCTCCAGCCAGCACGATCTTTCGCCAGCTGTCTCCAGTTTCGCACACCAAGTCGGCCGAGTTCCCCCTCGACTTGTGTGCGCCACCTTGTACGTGGACGTCCTCTGTTGCGTTGTCCCACAGGCTCAGATTCGAAGACTCTTCGGGCCGGAGCTAAGTTGTCCATACGCTCTACATGGCCTGGCCATCTTAGGCGTTGGATCCGTAGACGCCTGGCTAGATTCATGTCGCTGTACAGCCCATACAGTTCGTGGTTGAACCTTCTCCTCCAAATGACATCAACGCAAACAGGACCAAAGATCGCGCGCAGAACATTTCTCTCGAAAATGCCAAGAGACTGTTCATCCGCTTGGGATATTGTCCATGCCTCTGCGCCGTACAGCAGGACTGGGATGATCAAGGTCTTATACAAAGTCAACTTGGTCTTCCGAGAGAGGTCTCTACTACTCAATTGCCTTTTGAGCCCATAAAAACAGCGGTTGGCAAGAGTTATTCTGCGTTTGATCTCGGTACTGATGTTGTTTGTACTGTTTACCGCGGAGCCAAGGTAGACGAAGTCCTTTACTACCTCAAAGTTATAGCTGCCTATGGTGACGTTCTGGCCAAGTCGTCGATGTTGTGCGTCCTTTCTCGATATGTTGTGTAAATATATGTTGTGTAGCATATACTTTGTTTTGCCCTCGTTTACCGCCAGACCCATTTTAGCCGCTTCCGTTTCAATGCCAGCAAACGCATCATTGACGGCTCGCTGTGTTCGCCCAATCACGTTAATGTCATCCGCGTAAGCTAGCAGTTGAACGGACTTTTGGAAGATCGTGCCTCTTGTGTTGGCCAGTGAGTTTTGCACGATCTTCTCAAGACCGATGTTAAAGAAATCACATGACAGCGCGTCGCCTTGTCTAAAACCTTTTTTGACATTGAAGGTCTCGGTGAATTCGTTACCGACCTTGATGGAGCAGCGAGAGTTCTCCATCGTCATCCTGCTCAGTCTGACGAGTTTTGCAGGAATGTCAAAACTAGACATGGCACTGTATAGCTCGTCTCTATACACGCTGTCATATGCGGCCTTGAAATCGACAAATAGATGGTGTGTGTCGATCTGCATTTCCTGGGTCTTCTCCAGGATCTGCCGCAGTGTGAAGATTTGATCGATGGTGGACTTCCCGGGCCTGAAATCACACTAATAGGGACCTATCAGTTTGTTCACGAATGGTTTCAGGCGTTCACACAAAACGGCAGAGAAGATTTTGTAGGCGATGTTAAGGAGACTAATCGATAGTTGGCGCAGTCAAAGGGGTCTCCTTTCTTGTGGATCGGGCAAACGATACTGAGATTCCACTCATCGGGCATGCTTTCCTCCGACCATATCTTACAGATGAGCTGGTGCATGCGCCCTACCAGATCATCTCCAGCTGCTTTAAACATTTCGGCGGGCAGACTATCTGCACCAGCAGCTTTATTATACTTCAGTCTCGATATCGCTATCTTGACTTCGTCTAGGTCGGGGGGACGGTATTCTCTTCTATCATCGTCCGTTGTGTTGAGTGGAACATTCTGCCTGACAGCAACAGCGGTATTTGTGTCCTCATCGCCGTTCAACAGTCTGCAGAAATGATTTTTCCAAATTCTCAGTATCGACTGCGAATCTACTACTAGCTGTCCATTTTCGTCCCGGTTTTACCCTTTGGTAAAACTTTCGGACATCATTCCTGCCATAACACCTTTTCATCTCCTCGATCGCGCGCTTCTCGTGCTCTTTCTTTTTTTTTCCTGAGAAACCGGTTCTCTTCCCTTCGTTTCTGTTCGTAGAGCTCACGAACAGCTCTCGTGGTTCGATGCAGCGTTGCCCGGTAGGCTTTTTGTTTTGCTGCATGTACCTGCCTGCACTCGTTGTCAAACCAGGGGTTTTTCCTTGTTGGCGTTTTAAAACCCAGCACATCAGTAGCGGCTTCTCTGATGGCTCTTTGACAACGTTTCCATTCTTCGTCTATTGTTAGTGCAGGCGGCGTCGAACTTTCGGAGAGTTTCAGGGAGACTCGATCGGCAAAGTTCCTGGCAGTCTGTTGCGATTGTAGCTTTTCGACGTCAAACCGTGGTTGTCTTCCTCGACTCCGTTGTTCTCTCGATATCCGCGTCCTTACCTTGGCTACAACAAGGAAATGGTCCGAGTCGATTTTGATTTTCCTCGGAACGTTCGGACATCAAGAATACTGGAGGAGTGTCTGACGTCGATCGCAACGTGATCAATCTGGTTGGCGGTTGAATGATCAGGGGACCGCCAGGTCCCTTTATGGATGTTGAGGTGTGGGAACCGCGTGCTAGCTACAGAGAGGTTTCGCCCCGTAACAAAGTCCACCAGCCTGAGTCCGTTTTCGGACGTGGTGTCGTGCAGGCTGTGTTTACCGATGACTCTAGCAAAGATGTCCTCTTTACCCAGCTTAGCGTTGAAATCTCCTAGAACGATCTTGGTGTCGTAGCTGGGGCATTGATCGTACGTTCTTTCTAGGAGATCATAGAAGTCATCCTTGCTATCGTCATCTTTGTCCTCCGTTGGGGCGTGGGCGCAGATTAGGCTGATGTTGCCGAATTTAGCCCTGATGCGGATTGTTATGAGGTGCTCGCTTATGTACTTAAAGCCTAAGACTTTTTGCCTAAGTCTGCCTCGAACAACAAATCCACATCCAAATAATCGCTGCCTTCGCTCTCTGTAACAATCGCCGTAGTAGATATCGCAGTTTTTCATCCTCTTTTTGCCCGGCCCATCCCATCGCACTTCCTGGATTGCGGTAACGTCTGCTTTATAGCAGTCTAAGGCCTCCGCGAGTTCATCGGCTGCACGTGGTCTATTCAGGGACCTCACATTCCACGTGCAAAACCGAAAATCATTGTCCTTTTTTCGTTTGCTGGGGTCGTCAACAGTAAATCCGTCCATATCCGAGGCAGTTTGTGCTTTCTGAACTCGATAGTTTTTTTATGTGGTGAGGAAGTTAACCCCACGCACAACCTCCAACTGGGAGGACAGGTCCATTTGTTTAGCCCCCGGACAAAGGGGTCCGGAGGGATCCGGTGTCGGTAGCCTCTTGCAGGCTGTGAGCGCCGCCGTTGGCCCTAAAAGAAGGGCTCATCCGCCGCCATCTCTATTCCAGGGTCCCGACCTTACCATGGAAACCAGGTAGCTCCTGCTGACTGGAGTTGTGGATGCCGCCGTTGGCCAATCAGTTGACCAGCTCCTCCGCCGCCATCCTAAAAAGAGTGATGAGCCCTGGTAGACTCACACTCCCCCCTCTCTCGTTTGTAGCCGCCCAGACGTCCCACGAGGGCAGTTTGTTTTCAGCGAGACAAAATTATTGATGAACTCTATCTCTATAAAAGTATTGTTAATCTTTATGTAACATGATCGGGGTCGATCATGATGTCAGTCTGACCGAGCTGTAATAATAATTTGTGAGGCCGATGTGGAGTTGGTGTAAACAGTGCGCCCTCTTGAGTTTTTGGCGTTTTGGTTGCCAGTTTGAAATCAAACACAAGTTTCTTAGAAAACGTACAAGAAAATAGGTTTTATTAAAAATATAAATGTTTTGAGAGTTTTGAATTTAACAAAACAGACAAACGATTACACAAGCTAAATCAACTGCGATTGAAATTCAAGTCGTAGGTAGAACGGCGTCGTCGTTCGTAGCGGTTGAATTTCTTGCTATTGCTTGCATCTCCATCTGTTGGCTGTATGTGTGGTTAGATCGCCACAGTACTCCCCCTCTAGTAACAAAGTTACGATGAATCCCGAATGTCAAATCTAACTTTACGTTCCCTTCGGATATCTGGTTGAGTTTTGTTATTAATTTCTGCAGGATGAAAATGTGTTTCAGTTGTTTGAATGGGCCTGAAATCACACTAATAGGGACCTATCAGTTTGTTCACGAATGGTTTCAGGCGTTCACACAAAACGGCAGAGAAGATTTTGTAGGCGATGTTAAGGAGACTAATCGATAGTTGGCGCAGTCAAAGGGGTCTCCTTTCTTGTGGATCGGGCAAACGATACTGAGATTCCACTCATCGGGCATGCTTTCCTCCGACCATATCTTACAGATGAGCTGGTGCATGCGCCCTACCAGATCATCTCCAGCTGCTTTAAACATTTCGGCGGGCAGACTATCTGCACCAGCAGCTTTATTAGACTTCAGTCTCGATATCGCTATCTTGACTTCGTCTAGGTCGGGGGGACGGTATTCTCTTCTATCATCGTCCGTTGTGTTGAGTGGAACATTCTGCCTGACAGCAACAGCGGTATTTGTGTCCTCATCGCCGTTCAACAGTCTGCAGAAATGATTTTTCCAAATTCTCAGTATCGACTGCGAATCTACTACTAGCTGTCCATTTTCGTCCCGGTTTTACCCTTTGGTAAAACTTTCGGACATCATTCCTGCCATAACACCTTTTCATCTCCTCGATCGCGCGCTTCTCGTGCTCTTTCTTTTTTTTTCCTGAGAAGCCGGTTCTCTTCCCTTCGTTTCTGTTCGTAGAGCTCACGAACAGCTCTCGTGGTTCGATGCAGCGTTGCCCGGTAGGCTTTTTGTTTTGCTGCATGTACCTGCCTGCACTCGTTGTCAAACCAGGGGTTTTTCCTTGTTGGCGTTTTAAAACCCAGCACATCAGTAGCGGCTTCTCTGATGGCTCTTTGACAACGTTTCCATTCTTCGTCTATTGTTAGTGCAGGCGGCGTCGAACTTTCGGAGAGTTTCAGGGAGACTCGATCGGCAAAGTTCCTGGCAGTCTGTTGCGATTGTAGCTTTTCGACGTCAAACCGTGGTTGTCTTCCTCGACTCCGTTGTTCTCTCGATATCCGCGTCCTTACCTTGGCTACAACAAGGAAATGGTCCGAGTCGATTTTGATTTTCCTCGGAACGTTCGGACATCAAGAATACTGGAGGAGTGTCTGACGTCGATCGCAACGTGATCAATCTGGTTGGCGGTTGAATGATCAGGGGACCGCCAGGTCCCTTTATGGATGTTGAGGTGTGGGAACCGCGTGCTAGCTACAGAGAGGTTTCGCCCCGTAACAAAGTCCACCAGCCTGAGTCCGTTTTCGGACGTGGTGTCGTGCAGGCTGTGTTTACCGATGACTCTAGCAAAGATGTCCTCTTTACCCAGCTTAGCGTTGAAATCTCCTAGAACGATCTTGGTGTCGTAGCTGGGGCATTGATCGTACGTTCTTTCTAGGAGATCATAGAAGTCATCCTTGCTATCGTCATCTTTGTCCTCCGTTGGGGCGTGGGCGCAGATTAGGCTGATGTTGCCGAATTTAGCCCTGATGCGGATTGTTATGAGGTGCTCGCTTATGTACTTAAAGCCTAAGACTTTTTGCCTAAGTCTGCCTCGAACAACAAATCCACATCCAAATAATCGCTGCCTTCGCTCTCTGTAACAATCGCCGTAGTAGATATCGCAGTTTTTCATCCTCTTTTTGCCCGGCCCATCCCATCGCACTTCCTGGATTGCGGTAACGTCTGCTTTATAGCAGTCTAAGGCCTCCGCGAGTTCATCGGCTGCACGTGGTCTATTCAGGGACCTCACATTCCACGTGCAAAACCGAAAATCATTGTCCTTTTTTCGTTTGCTGGGGTCGTCAACAGTAAATCCGTCCATATCCGAGGCAGTTTGTGCTTTCTGAACTCGATAGTTTTTTTATGTGGTGAGGAAGTTAACCCCACGCACAACCTCCAACTGGGAGGACAGGTCCATTTGTTTAGCCCCCGGACAAAGGGGTCCGGAGGGATCCGGTGTCGGTAGCCTCTTGCAGGCTGTGAGCGCCGCCGTTGGCCCTAAAAGAAGGGCTCATCCGCCGCCATCTCTATTCCAGGGTCCCGACCTTACCATGGAAACCAGGTAGCTCCTGCTGACTGGAGTTGTGGATGCCGCCGTTGGCCAATCAGTTGACCAGCTCCTCCGCCGCCATCCTAAAAAGAGTGATGAGCCCTGGTAGACTCACACTCCCCCCTCTCTCGTTTGTAGCCGCCCAGACGTCCCACGAGGGCAGTTTGTTTTCAGCGAGACAAAATTATTGATGAACTCTATCTCTATAAAAGTATTGTTAATCTTTATGTAACATGATCGGGGTCGATCATGATGTCAGTCTGACCGAGCTGTAATAATAATTTGTGAGGCCGATGTGGAGTTGGTGTAAACAGTGCGCCCTCTTGAGTTTTTGGCGTTTTGGTTGCCAGTTTGAAATCAAACACAAGTTTCTTAGAAAACGTACAAGAAAATAGGTTTTATTAAAAATATAAATGTTTTGAGAGTTTTGAATTTAACAAAACAGACAAACGATTACACAAGCTAAATCAACTGCGATTGAAATTCAAGTCGTAGGTAGAACGGCGTCGTCGTTCGTAGCGGTTGAATTTCTTGCTATTGCTTGCATCTCCATCTGTTGGCTGTATGTGTGGTTAGATCGCCACAGTACTCCCCCTCTAGTAACAAAGTTACGATGAATCCCGAATGTCAAATCTAACTTTACGTTCCCTTCGGATATCTGGTTGAGTTTTGTTATTAATTTCTGCAGGATGAAAATGTGTTTCAGTTGTTTGAATGGTTTCCGAATGAATGTAGGCTGGTTTAAGGCGATCTATTGATACGTTGGTTAGTTTTCCGTTTGTGTTGATTGTAAAAAGCCGGTCGGTAATTCTTTTAATTACAGGATGTGGTCCGGTGTAAGGTTGTTGAAGTGGTTTTTTGACTGCGTCGCATCGTAGGAAAACATGTGTACACTTCAAGAGGTCGGGTGAAACGAAAAGTTTTTGGCTGGTATGTTTGGACGTTCCTGTTGATCCAAGTCTTCTCATAACCTCACGATGTTTCTCAACAAACGTCTGTGGATTGGAGATTACATTTTCGGGTGTGAAAAACTCACCAGGGACTCGGAGGTTCTTTCCATAAACCATTTCTGCTGCTGAAGCTTTGATGTCCTCCTTGTATGCGGATAGCTTTTAGCGAATGATGCCAGCGTTCAACTAGTCCGTTTGAAGCTGGATGGTATGGAGATATGCGAATCCGCACTGTCCCCAATAAGTTTGTGAGCGAGGTGAATAAGGCAGATTCCAACTGCGTTCCTTGGTCAGTTGTTATTTGAACCGGTGAGCCAAATCGTGAAACCCATTGCGAATGAAAATGAATCTGCTACTGTTTCTGCTGTCATGTCATGTAGAGGAATAGCTTCTGGCCATCTGCTGAATCGGTCGATTATTGTCAGACAATATCTATAGCCTTGACATAGTGGCAGAACAATGATGTAGATGTGTACATGGTAAAATCTTTCCTCTGGAACGGGAAATGGTTGGATTAGTGAATGTGTATGTTTAGTTACCTTCGAACGTTGGCATTGAATGCAGGTGCGTGACCAATTTAATAGTAAGTTATTACAGGAGATACATTCCCTGCATACATACGCACCCTTGAGCTAACTCATCAAGGATTCTAAGAAGAACGACAAACGACCCGTTCCGTGGACACATTTGGCTGAGACAGCATTAAGCAAACAACATTGCTGTCTCACATCAATCCGAAAGCACCATTAGTCCTAACAACTGATGTTTCGGATGTTGCAGTTGGTGCCTGTTTGGAGCAAATAGAAGATAACCAAAATAAACCAATCGGTCTATTCTCGTGCAAGCTATCAAAAGCACAGAACCGATACAGCACGTATGATCGTGGACTACTGGCAGTCTATCTCGCTATCCAATTTTTTAAACATATTCTGGATGGTCGACGGTTCACAGTAAAAACAGACCACAAACCACTGGTTTATGCATTCCAACAGCGTTGCGATAAAGCTCCCCAGCGTCGATTGAGACAACTCGATTTTATCGCGCAATACACAACAGAAATAGTCTACCTACCTGGTGAAGAAAATCTTGTAGCCGACGCACAGTGGGGCAAAAGTAGTGGTTTTGTGCGATAAATTATTTTGAAAGGTCTAAAGTGACTTTTTGTATTTTAAAGCCTTTCATATGAGTGAAAATTAGTTCAAATTTAACTTTTACTAAAAAAAGAAAAATTTGGAGGGTTTTTTCAATATAAGCTTACGTGAAACTTACAGAAAAAAATCTTTGTTTTTCATTTTGGTGTTTATCATCTAGGATAATGTAGCTTTTTCAAAGACAAATGTGTTGTTAACAATAAGTATACGATAAATTTAATAAAAATGAAAACAATGAAAACTATAATTTGTATTTAATAATACATTTAATATTTAACACAATTTAGTTTATTAATTTTCAAAAGAAATATTTTCCACATCAAACAAATTTATAGTATCTGAACAAAAAACTTTTTTACTAACATTGTTGAGCTTGAAATCACTTGAAAGGCATTGCAAAATTATATAACTAACTAAGTGCACAACATAAAAACAAAAGAAAAATTAATTTTTCGTATCACAAATACCGTATACTTTGTGAAAAGAAACAGTTTTCTCTTGTTTACCTAATATTTAAAAGTGACCTTTAGCGCACTGTTCTCCATGGAGCTGCCCCACTGTGCGACGCAGTTCCAAGACGGTGGCTGGTTTCGAGTAGTTTGAAATAGCATTTACTCTGTCTTCCGGTGGCTTGCAGCCAGATTTGTTAATAGTGTGTCCGAGGTACGTGACTTCAGACTTTCCGAAAATGCACTTTTTTAAATTTAATATTAAACCGTGTTCCTTGAGACGTTGTAGTACTTGACTCACATGCTGGAGGTCCTCTTGTTCAGAGTTCGAGGCAATTAGGATGTCGTTTACGTAACAAAACGCAAAGTCCAAACCACGAAGAACCATGTCCATGTGCCTTTGGAATGTTTGAGTGACGTTTTTAAGTCCGAATGGCATAACTAAAAACTCAAACAAACCAAAGGGGGTGGCAACGGCTGTTTTCTTGATACCTTCTGTCGCCATAGGAATTTGATAATATGCCTTATCAAGATCCAATATCGAGAAGTAGTCCTTGTTGTGGAGATTTTCGGTGAAATCCATGATGTGTAGTATGGGGAAGCTATCTGGTTGTGTTTGCGCGTTTAAATGTCGATAATCCCCACAACATCTCCAGCTGCCAGTCTTCTTTTCGACGAGGTGGATTGGACTGGCCCATGGACTGTTGGACACGCGACAGTAACCCTTCCGTAGAAACTCAGCAAAATCATCTTTGGCTTGCCGTAATTTGTCACCGGTTAGTCGTCGTGGACGTTCTGCCATCGGTTGACCTGTCGTCACTATGTAGTGTTGCACTGTGTTGGACTTCGATTTCAAAACCGATTTCTCTTTGTTCGTCAGGTAAAACTTATTTAGCAGACTAGTGTATGGTTCAGGTCCGAATACGGACAATAGTCTGGTAACTCCGGTGGATAGAACCTTTCCTGGGACGATAAAAGATGTCGTCTTGTCGACGAGGCGTTTGGACTTTAAATCGATTAGAAGCCCGTAGTGTGCAAGTAGGTCTGCACCAATGATCGCTGTTTTGACGTCTGACGTTTGATAAATGGCCAAGTGATTTCTCGTCGGAGACCGAGGTTTAGGGTGAGAACTTTCTGTCCATACATGTGGATTGGAGAATTGTTCGCCGCAATGAGGGTTGTTTCCCCTCTTTTGTTTTGACAGTTACGGGGACGAGGTGAGACACAGATAGTGGATCCAGAGTCTAGCAAGAACTTTTGGTGAGTATTTTTAACGTATACATAAAGGCGGCATTCACGGTTTAAAAAACAAAAACAGTATTGCTTGTGGTGTTGTCCAATATTTTGTCGGCTATCTCTGACAGCGCGGTGAGATAAATTTTGTGACTTGCAGACAGTATTGCCCGTACATGACTTGGCATTCTTGCCATCCAAATTGTGGACAGCATGTCATCTGGCACATTCTGCCCTGCTAGTCTCCTCGTTTCCCTTAACAGGCTCGAAGGGCGTTTATCACCAAGTTCTAGCGAGTTTATGAGCCTATTGAGTTGGTTTCTGCACAAGATCCGATACCTCGCTTAAAACTTCTGGGTCCAAGGAAGCGATGATAGCATTAAAGCGACTGTTGTCGGATGTAATTCTGTTGTTTTGGAATTGTGCTTCGACTTGCACAAACCACATTGCCGGATTTATTTTCCAGAATGGTGGAATTCTAAGATTTTTTAGTGCAGCTATTTCCATGAGTTCACCAGCTTCTGGGGATGGTGCTGCATTTCCAGCGATGGAAACTTCTGGGTTTGCCATGTCGAACAGATAACAATTTGAATTCAAAAATATTCACTTGTAACGCAATTACGAAAGAAAAAAAAACTTGTTGATCACGTCGGGGTCACCACTTTGGCGTTTTGGTTGTCAGTTTGAAATTAAACACAAGTTTCTCAGAAAACGTACAAGAAAATAGGTTTTATTAAAAATATAAATGTTTTGAGAGTTTTGAATTTAACAAAGCAGACAAACGATTACACAAGCTAAATCAACTGCGATTGAAATTCAAGTCGTAGGTAGAACGGCGTCGTCGTTGGTAGCGGTTGAATTTCTTGCTATTGCTTTCATATCCATCTGTTGGCTGTTGCTGACGTCTTATATGTGTGGCTAGATCGCCACAAGTTAAACACTGACGAGATCGCAAAGTGGAGCTAACTTCACACAGTAATGGCCGTGATGAAAAGGAAAAGGATTATCTAGCAGTTCGTGTATATCCAGCCTGATTGACGGATCGACTAGGAGAGATCATCCTGGGGAAGAAAAAATGGAAGAAATAAAGATCTGTACAAATTAAATGCATCGGTTGCATTTTTAAAGTACTTCTACAGTTTACGCTTTAAAATAATTTGAAATGTCACTCCACTTAAGCTATACTTTACCTGGACACAGCACTTCTCTTTCGATCTATTTATGGCTGAAACACAAGAGTGCGTCAGCGTCAGCGTTGTCTTTCAACGCACACAATTCAATGGACATTTACGAAATACTGCAGCAACCTACGTAATTGAAAAATGAGAGAGATGAGAGAATCGTAATAAAAAGCAAAACGTAATCGACGTAACGTACGTAAGTGAAAAATGAGAGAGATGAGAGGATCGTAATAAAACGCAAAACGTAATAGACACTATTTCATTGAAATGGCACTGTTGCACTTTAAGATTGAATATGGCACTCTGGTAAACATTTAAAAAATGAACACATTTACGTCAACGTTTATAAAACAAACGCTGCATCCACCTTCCGAAATAGTTGCATAGCATATTCTCAACAACGTTGAACACACCTCGGAAAAAACGATCACCTGTTATCTGTCATAATTCGTTTTCTTTGAAATTTAAACAATGAGCAAGAGCAGGCTAGCTTATAATTGAAAAGAAAGATATACATCTAAGTAAATTATAGCGGTTTTTGACGACATTGTGCATTTCATTGCATACATTTTGGCATATTTCCGTTTGTGGCACCCAAGGGCTTAAAATCGCACTTTTTGGTAACACTGGTGGCACTTTGAAAAATATTTTTTCGGCAACGCTGAGAGGTATGCGCTGTGAGAGCGAAATTGAGAAATGCTTCCCAAATTGAGAGTTTTTTCCCAAATTGAGAAAATTTTGTGGCAACTGACATTAGAGAAATGAAAACAGCTGACTAAAATTATTTCAACGACAAAACTAATTTGAATGAATACGCCAAATTAGCAACAAGAATCACTTTTTTATTTTTTTTAACTTTCTTGGCATTCATTTTCCGCAATTAATTTCTTTAACGTTGAATTGTTTGACCAGAATATTTTTTGATTTGGCATTTCAGAAATTAAAACAGCTGACAGAATATTTTTTATTTGATATTTGAGAGAGAGAGGGAGGAGCTTATTAACGCAGTGCGTCAACGCACACTTTCCGTAACATGAAGTCGACTAGCGCAACGCACTATTGTGTTTCAGCCATTAAGCCTTTAAATTTCATGTACGTAAGTACTGTCACAACAGTATTCAAGCCAGAAATCAATTAATTATTTCATTATTACTAATTCAATTGGGTTTAACCATACAAATTGAATCTCTTTCGATGTATCTGTTTTATACTTTTCAAATATTCAAATAATAACGTAATAATAAATGTTATTCCAATAGCCCTTCCAGTTGTATGAACGCACCAACTGAACATGATCCTTTTATTTTAAGCTCCTCCTCGTTTTCGTGTTGAAAATTTATATTTGAAATAACGTTCAAATAACGAATAATTTTTCAAATAAGGTCGTACTTCACCTCATTTGCTTGAATGTGTGTGGCTATCAGCTGTTCGAAAGAGCTCCCATTTATTCACAGATGGTGCAAAAACAACAAGCTGTCAAAAAAAATTTCAGTGGCAAAGAGGGTATCAGTTGAATATCTCTATTGACGAGAAGTCATTGAGGCACAGCACCACGTAGCGGCATATTTTGTCCCTGCCAAAGTCTATAGAATTCTGACAGATCGTAAGCAGGAACAAATTTCCATAGAATCTTTCAATTCGGTCGTGATTTAAAACGATATTATCTATTAGAAAATGAATGCTTTTAACTACAGTAAATGTTTTAATGTTGAAAGCATATACCTAAGTCTGGATTTAAGTGGTTGTCAAGTGATTATAGGAGACAGTTCAAGTATAATAGTGCTTTGGAAAATGTGAAAATTGCACTTGTGGCAAGAAGAAATTGTTATTTTTTCTTCTTTAATACAGCGTTTGTTTATTTAATTGATCAACAAACACAGTTTGCATTATTTACTAGTCACTTAAAATTCAATTGAACATGAAAAACATGTAAAATTTCCTCGAACACACGAGTTTTTCTTGCATTTTTCAAGGCACAATTTTGTATAACTTCATCTCATCTCATCTCATTTTCAATGACCCGCATGTTCCACTAAAGGGGTCGCGGGGGCAATGCATGCACGAGAGATCTCCAGGCCACTCGATCCTCCGCCATCGACTCTAACTCATCAGGAGCTATGCCCAAGCGCAACCAGGCGAGTGTTTGGACTTGGTCCAACCATCTCATCCTAGGTCTGCCAAGCGGTCGCCTACCTGATGGAATCGCATTCAAGGCACGCCTCGGAAGTCGTGATTATGGGGACATTCGTGCCACGTGACCAAACCAACGAAGTACAGCCCTTTCCGTTCGAAGAAGCAGCTGCCCAACATTGAGTTCCCCGCGCACTGTCGTGTTTCTCACCCTATCCCGGCGAGTAATTCCCACAACAGCACGAAGAAATCTCATCTCGGCAGCTTGTATTCGCGATCTTATTCTTTCGGTTATTACCCAAATTTCATGACCATAGGTGAGAGTTGGAACAAATACTGCGTTAAAAACCGCTAACTTGGCTTTGACACCAAGCTCGGCCTTCCTGATTACAGATCGACCAAGCTGTTTCAAAATTGACCCAGCTTGACCAATCCTACAGGAAAGCTCAGCATTATTCCTCCCATCACTCGTGAAGAAGACCCCGAGATACTTGAACTTCTCCACCTGTTTCAATGGGACTCTCCACTAACATGTAGAGTGCATTGAACAGGGGTTCTGGAAATAACCATAACCTCGGATTTGTCCACGTTAACCCTCATCCCAGCATCAGCACATACGGCCACAAACCTATCTAGCGCGCGCTGGAGTTCCATCTGGGAGGATGTGAGGATGACTAAGTCATCTGCAAAAAGAAGATGACTTACCCTCAACGCTCCCAATGTGAAACATTCCTCGCCTCGACTGCGCTGTAACATCCAAACAAAACGCACCCTTGGCGAAGTCCAACGCCCACGGTGAAAGGTGTTGATTTACTACCGTTAACCCGAACACAGCTACTACAGTTTGTGTATAGAGACTGAATGACCCTCAACAAAGAACCATCAATCCCATACTCCTGCAGAACACTCCAGAGTTTACCTCGAGGAACTCGGTCGTATGCCTTTTCCAAATCTACAAAACAACTGTAGATCGGTTTGGCGTACTACCAAGCCTTCTCAAGTACCATTCTTAGAGTGAAAAGCTGGTCGGTTGTACTTCTGCCGGGACGAAAACCGCACTGTTCATCCCCCATCCTGGATTCGACCATAGCTCTAGAACGCGCCTCCAACACCTTAGCGTAGACTTTACCTGGGAGACTTAAAAGAGATATGCCCCTGTAGTTGGAGCACTCTTTCTTGTCCCCCTTTTTGTAGAGAGGGACAATCACCCCAGTCTGCCAATCAGCAGGTGTTTCACCGCGTTCCCAAGCCACCTTAATGACACGAGAGAGCCATAAAACTCCCTCTTTACCCATAGCCTTAAGCATTTCTGGCCGGATTTCATCAACACCGGCGGATTTGCCAACTTTTATCGATTCAATCGCGAAAATGACTTCCTCCACCGTTGGACTATTCTCCGCCCTACTCAAGACTGCAGGTCTGTCACCCTCAGTGCCTTGTTCGGGATTGAGCAGCTCCGAAAAGTGCTCGCTCCATCTGCGCAAGATGTCCACCTCATTGGAAAGCAACACGCCATCTTTGGATTTGACTCCTTCGATG
The DNA here is from genome assembly GCA_930367185.1 of Myathropa florea. Lineage (NCBI taxonomy): Eukaryota > Metazoa > Arthropoda > Insecta > Diptera > Syrphidae > Myathropa > Myathropa florea. The sequence goes on from OV884003.1 coordinate 59,973,619, forward strand.
GTGTTGTATTTCCTCCCTCTGAGCCGGCGAATGGTTTGCCAGAACACCTTTTTCGCAGATCTATGGTCATTTTCCAACTTCTCGCCGAACTCCTTCCAAGTCTGCTCTTTAGCTGCTCGCACAGCCAATTTGCAAGTTCTTCGCGCCTCAGTGTACCGGTCACGAGAATCAGAGTTCCCCAAGAGAATCCAGTCTCTGTAGGTCTTCTTCTTCTCTCTGATGGCTTCTTGAACTCCGGGTGATTTAAACCACGCAGTTCTTTTCTCACCACCAGCCGCCACACCAAGCCGCTTCACCCCACAAACATCACGTGCAGAAGCAATGACAGCTGTTGAAAACAGTCGCCATTCGTCCTCTACATGCGATGGAACAGTTGGAATTTGCTCAAACCCTTCGGATATGCGCCGTGCAAAATGTTGCTGCACCTCATTGTTCTGTAGTTTCTCCCACCGTATGCGTATAACCACTCTTGGTTTCCGCCTTGGCAGAAGAGGTACTTTATCAGAAAGATACAGCGTACACAACACCAGGTGATGATCAGTTGACAGTTCAGCCCCTCTCAACACACGAACGTCACAAACCATCCGTTTCACACACGATGGTAACACAAAGAAATCTATCAACGATTTCTGTTGAAGACTCCGACGGTACCATGTGTATTTATGGATGGCTTTGTGTGGAAAGAAGGTGTTCATAATGGACATGCCATTTGCACAGCAAAAATCCAACATCTTCTCTCCGTTCATGTTTTGATGAGGATCACCGTTCCTCCCAATCACATTCCCCCATGTCGTTACATCCACACCCACGTGAGCATTGAAGTCACCCATCAGAATAAAGGAATCCATCTCAGCCACCCTGTCAAGGGCAGCATCAACTTCATCCAGGAAAGCCGCATACTCTGACTCTAGATTCGGTGCATACACCTGCACTAGAGCCAAAGTTGATCTTTCAAGCTTGAGCTTTAAGATCCCGACTCTCCCTCCTAACGGCATCCACTCCAATACCCTGTCTGCCAGCCTGGGACTTGTGAGTATCCCCACTCCCGCCTGTGCAGACATTTGAGGTGCCACTCCCGACAGGAAGAGTTTCCACCCGTCCGAAAGATCCACAGTTCTAGATCCTCTTTGCTTCGTCGAAGAAATGCCTACGATATCTAACCGATATCTGGCAGCTTCTCCAACCAGCTCGAGATCCTTTCCTGTGAGCGATGAGACGTTCCATGTGCCTATCCTAACCCGATGCCGTTGTCCGTTGCCTTTTAACCCTCGCACGCACTGGTTAGTGCATGGCGTGATCCCCCTCCCACCCCCGTAGTGGCTCACGAGGCCACTGCCGGGTTGCTCGTAACTGCTTCGGGCTGAGCCCGACCGGCTGCCGAGCGGGACAGGCCGGCCAACAGACGCTCGCATACTGCCACCATTCAGGCCTGGCTCCGAATGGGGCCCTGGCACACCAGGGTAGGCGGTATCCTAGGCTATCTTCCTTCTTTTCGTCATCTGAGGGGGTTGCGCTTCGTTAGCCAGGCTTGCGGCGTACAATATGCACACCACAAACCTGTTGCCCGCCCCCCACCACGAGGAGGTCAGTTGGCGGGGGGGGCTTGTGTATAACTTATCACTTCTAAACACTTCACAACCAACAATACCAAAAGCAACATATTTTTACTCGACATTCCATAATAAATTGTATTTGAAACTAACAATTTTATGTTAGCTTTTACAAATTTATTTCTCCACCGAATTTCAAGTTTCAATATAAACTTGTTCCCGCCGTTGAACTGTCAGAATTCTATAGTCCCCGGTAGCTACAAAAAATTTCCGCCAGAAATACCTGCTTGGATTAGAAATCACGTAGCGGCATTTTTTGTCCCTGCCAAAGGAATATAAAATTCTGACAGATCGTTAGCAGGAACAAATTTCCATAGAATCTTTCAATTCGGTCGTGATTTAAAACGATATTATCTACTAGAAAATGAATGCTTTTAATTATAGTATAGTCGTCAATTGACGACTTGAAGTACTTCTTATAATGGAATGTCGAGTAAAAATATGTTGCTTTTGGTATTGTTGGTTGTGAAGTGTTTAGAAGTGATAAGTTATACACAATTGTGCCTTGAAAAATGCAAGAAAAACCTCGTGTGTTCGAGGAAATTTTACATGTTTTTCATGTTTAATTGAATTTTAAGTGACTAGTAAATAATGCAAACTGTGTTTGTTGATCAATTAAATAAACAAACGCTGTATTAAAGAAGAAAAAATAACAATTTCTTCTTGCCACAAGTGCAATTTTCACATTTTCCAAAGCACTATTATACTTGAACTGTCTCCTATAATCACTTGACAACCACTTAAATCCAGACTTAGGTATATGCTTTCAACATTAAAACATTTACTGTAGTTAAAAGCATTCATTTTCTAATAGATAATATCGTTTTAAATCACGACCGAATTGAAAGATTCTATGGAAATTTGTTCCTGCTTATGATCTGTCAGAATTCTATAGACTTTGGCAGGGACAAAATATGCCGCTACGTGGTGCTGTGCCTCAATGACTTCTCGTCAATGTGATGTGATTGTACATAGGGTGATATGCTTGTATTATGAAAATACAGGGTGATACAATAACATATTAAACATATATATATTGAATATCTTCTACCCTAATATTCTTATGTTGAACTGAGAAGGAAAAATAATTTTTTCTATATACCTACTATTATCGAGTTTGAACTTCAAATCTTAAACTGCTAAAGGGATCTGGCACACGCGCATTTTAATATTATAACATGAAACTGAATTGTCTATTTAACAAAAATAAAATAAATAAAACTAATAAGAATACCGATAAGAATTCTACTACGTTCTACGTAGATCATCTACTACAAATATTGTTGTCAAACTCAACAAATTGCTCAAAAATATTTGCATTCGATTGTAAACAGAGAACCAAGCAATATTTGTTATTGTCCCGTCTCCCTTGTCCATTAAACATGTCGCAATCATTCTCTTTCGCAAAAAATATGTATGTATTCCTTTTTCAAGAGCAAATTATTGATAAGCAAATGTCAAAATTAGGCACTCAAACGAAAAAGAGGTCCAATTCCGTCACAGGTTAGACTGCAAAAAAAAATTGCAGAACTTTTCAGGGTGTGACAGGTAAATTAAAGAATTTCTTTCTGACTATCGATAAATTTGAATATAACTTCGAAAGAAAAATGCGATTCGTTAAGTGAAAAATAAGTGAACAACGAAATAAGTGCGCATATGAGCAGACAACTAAATTTTCAATCAAATAGAAAATATTGATTCAAGGTCAGCACCAAAGGCACAGGAATGGCTGGTGATCTGACAGGATGTGCGGCTCTTAAGAAATCAAAGTCAAAAGGTTGTGATAAGGATAGTGCTAATAAACGCGAAAATGGCAATACATCCAGTAAAGTGAATACAGTCATGCAGACTACTCGCGGTGGTCTCAGAGTTTATAAAATAGTCATACTGGGCGATGGTGGTGTGGGAAAATCCGGTTAGTAGGTCCTTTACGATTCTACAAAAAATCAATAAATTCATGTCTTCGATATACATACGTATTTTCTTTTTAGCTGTAACTTTGCAGTTTGTTAGCCACAGTTTCTTGGATTATCACGATCCCACAATTGGTAAGTATGTAACTACATGTAATGTTATATGCTCTTAGTGTAAGCTGAAAAATAATGTGTCGTATAAAATAGGCATAAACATAAAAATTGATAAGCAGATACCGACGAAAACATTGAGTACACATAATAATGGGTGTTGATATATACCAGAAATATACTTTTACACGCACCTGTGTATGACAAGCCTGCGACAATACGTTCTTATAAAGACTTTATTTTATAGCTGAGCAAGTCAAAATGGCTTATATAATATATATTTATATTTTTTTTAGATAATATCTCATCTAAGTTTTGTTTAAAAGCAGACCAATGAATACCTGTCGCTACAAAGAAATAAGAAAAGGACTTAAATTTAAATTTCACAGATAATTTCAAAAATTCGTGCGGTTCTTGGCTCATTTTCATTTTTAATTGAAGAAGACGTTGCTCTCTATATCTCAATATTGGTTTGCAACGATTATATTTATGATCTATTTCCCTCAATCACACCAATGTCTGGTTTAAAATTTATCGACTTCGAATACAAAAGCATATAACCAAGGGACAATTTTATAACAGTGACCTATGAGTTATATATATTCAGATTTCATTTGACTTCCTTAAGTAATCTCATATATTGACGATTACAGAGGACTCATATCAACAACAGGCCGTCATCGATGGAGAAGCAGCATTGCTAGATATTCTTGACACTGCCGGTCAGGTCGAATTTACTGCAATGCGTGATCAGTATATGCGATGTGGTGAGGGATTCATAATTTGCTATTCAGTTACCGATCGCCATAGTTTTCAAGAAGCATCCGAATACAGAAAGCTTATCACTCGTGTCCGACTGTCAGAAGATATTCCATTGGTTCTCATTGCGAACAAATTAGACCTGGAAATGCATAGAAAAGTGATTAAAAGGAAATTGTGTTGAAAACAAAATATTAATATGAATGTTTTTTAGGTATCCACTGAAGAAGGTAGAAATCTGGCGTCACAGTTTGGATGCCCATTTTATGAAACGTCTGCGGCACTTCGTCATTATATAGACGATGCGTTCTACAGTCTTGTCAGGGAGATACGCCGAAAGGAACAGCAAAAGGTAATCTTGTTGTTTTATTACATTTTTTCTCTGCAGTCTGCGGTCATCATGCTCATAATAAGCAAATTTGTACAAAAATCAGACTTACCTAACAAGAGATCCTTCGGGGGAAAAATCATTGTTTTTTCATCGTCCTAGATGATTAATTGTCGTACAAAATCAAGTGAAGTAAATGCACAACTTTTACAACCAAATCGTTCATACATATTTCTCATGATACATTTTAAAAGATTTTGTTCGTATCATTTTTTTTTCATTCGGCAAAGATTATCGCTGAAGATTGAAAAAAAAAATATTTTTTTTAAAAATTAGCCAACTAATGTGTTTAGAGTAACAGTTTCTTGATGCTTAACTGCATTAGTCACATCAAATAAACTACGGCACCTACATATATGGTACAAACATATACTGCATACATTAGATTGTATATTATAATGTATATTAGATGGAATGTCTGATTCTATCGTTGCTTTTAAAACATTGTCGTCAGGTACCACTTCTGGTTTACCATGTGTTTCGCTTTAAGGGTAAGATCTTCGGAACGGAACATAGCAAACCAACATCGAATGTTGCGTTTGTTTACCGCCACATCCTTAAATGCATTATTAAGTTTTTCGCTACCAAAGATGCATTATGTCCCATATTAAATTCGTAAGGGTAGGGAGTCAGAATTTGACTTTATTCTTGGTAGGTCAAGTCATTGAGCCTTTTTTTACCGCTCTTGCAGCTTCTACAGACGTCGTGTGTCCCAATAAAACATCGATTAGATTACTGAGAGATAACCCCTCCATCCGATAGAGTTTTGGCCATATTCGATTTGTAATTATTTACATGGTGCCTTCGAAACATCTAAGATTAGTGGTTCTTTTAGAAGATGTATAGATATAGATCACTCTGGTTGTAAGAGTGATGATACAGTTTCGCGCCTGACGAGTTCATAGGCTGCGCAGTTCTCAGCACCCACATGAGGTGAATGTTAAAACGCTCAGCCATCTCGTCAAGAGATCGGTGGCAGTTTAGGGAGGATAAAAAGTGTTAGTTAGAATAAAAAGTGACCGAATTCAGGGACTGAGGATTATGTTTAGTGCAGCTGATGGTATTGCAAATGCTTGTTGATCTATGGTGGACATTTACATCCAAGAGCTTTTTGCATCAGTAGAGTGCCGTCGAGGCTTTCTTGATAAACTCCATGATGTTAGTTTTCCAGCTTAATTTATAGCCTGTGATGAGACCCCAAAAATTTTGCTTTGTATGTGAGTGGTAAGTTTATACCACAGAGTGAGAGAAAATTGAAGGCTACAATAGCCGCCAGTAGCTTTGTTCAATAGAACGATTTACTACTGTCCGTCTATCGACTGCATATGTTTAATGTATTTGCGTTCATAGAAGAGTTTTCTTGTCTGTTGGACAAACTAAAAGCAAAAAACCTAATTATTTTGGGAGATTTCAATTTGAATCTCTTAGATAGCAGTGAAACTGTGACTAATTACTTGGCTCTTTTGTCTTCTCACGGCTTTGCTAGCTTCATTAATGAACCTACTCGGTTGGCTTCAGGCACGTGTTTGGATCACATTTATGGGCGATTTGCTGACATCCCATTGGGCGCCTGCGAAAGGTGCACGTATAATTTGCAAATCACAGATCACTCTATGACATGCTTGTTGGTTAACACATTTTGTGGCAAACGCACCTACCGTAGCAAAGGAAAAGGCCCCCAAAAACTAAAATCGAAAATTGATTTCATGAAGCTGAAAAATCTTCTACTTTACGAATCCTAGGAAGGTGTTTACATGGAAAGTGATGCTTCTGCTTCCTCCTATGAGGTTTTTATGAGTCGCTTAACTTGTCACTTATCAAATTGCTTCTATACAGAACCTATTAAAAAATCTAATAAAAGACCAAAGCCATAGATCTCTAGTCAACTCATTAGAAAAGTGAACATGAAACATAAGCTCAGAATAAAGTCCTCCAGAATCCCTTTAATCTTAGGACGAAAAGCAAATTTAAAAAGCTGTGTTTGGAATTAAAAAAAAGAGATTTCTTTCTGCCGCGATAACTACTATCGAAATAAATTCATTTCTGCTAAGGGAAATCTAAAATCAGAATGGCAGGTAGTGAAAGATATTCTGAACATGTCCCCTTCTACAATAAAACCTACTACAATTTGTGTGAGCAACTGCTTACTCTCTGGCAAACTAGACATTGCTAATGCATTTAATGAGTGTTTCACGTCAATAACAAACAGCCTATTACCACAAGCATTACAAAGAAGTTGCACTTGCTGTAACAATTCGAGAAGTTGTGATGACATCGCAAAAATTTAGTTTTGCCTACGAGCCCATAACTGCTTTGGAGGTCCTAAAAGCTATTGGATTGCTAAAAAACTCGTATTCTTGTGGCTTTGATAATATTTCGAATATTATTTTAAAACACATAGCATGCTATGTTTGATGGATGTGCTGGCAGTCATTTTTAACCGCAGTATATTCGCATTTCCCGAGGCCCTCAAGTGCGCCGACGTTATTCCGCTCTTCAAAAAAGCGATATGAAAAACTATAGGCCTATTTCACTTCTGCCGACATTTAGCAAAGTATTTGAAAAGGTTATTAAAGAGAGAATAGTGTCTTACTTGAAAAAGGTTGAGTTTTTTAATCCAATGCAATTCGGTTTTCAGAAGGGAAAATCTACCGAAGACGCTCTTTTAAATTTTTGCTCAAATATTTTCTCTAACCTTGATGAAAAAAAATTTACAGCTGGATTATTTGTTGATATGACAAAAGCCTTTGACATGGTCAACCATACTATACTGTTAGATAAAATGGAAAGAGTGCGTTTTCGTGGGTTCATACTAGAGTGGTTCAGATCTTACCTATCAAACAGATCTCAAAGAGTGAAGTTTGATGGTGTGAGAAGTGAGATTCGCTTCTTTAATTTGGGAGTCCCTCAAGGCTCTGTGTTGGGACCCATTCTCTTTCTTATCTATATAAATTCACTGTTTTCACTAAACTTCAGGAGTAGACTTACGGCGTTCGCAGATGATGTTGGCTGTTCGTATGGCTCTCACAGTGTCTTGGATCTAATCTCCGACATTAATTGGGATCTTAGTCTACCAAGAATCTGGTTCACAGACCACAATTTGCAAATTAGCTCAAAGACTAAAATAATGTTTTCTAATTTTATATCCCCAAGAGTGTGAATGCGGACGTTTACTTCCATGCACCAGAATGCCAAAGGTATGAATTAGCAGGCTGCTATTGTGTCTCAAGCCAACCACTTCCTACCTTCTGCAGTAGTTTAATTTGCAGTGACAACTGTTTTCTTATTGAGAAAGCGGATGGGTTTAAGTTTCTAGGGCTTACAATTGATTCTAGGATGTCGTTTGCAAGCCATACAGAGCCCCTAAGGAAATATTTTCGTAATACCCTTCGAAATTTTTTTTATTTGAAAAATGTTTGTTCAAAGCCGTTACTAAAAACTTTTTACTATGGTATTTTTCGCTCTAGATTTCAGTATGGAATTGTATGTTGGGGCGGCGTGTATCTGAATAAAATCAAGCCATTACTAGTTTTGGAAAAAAGTGTAGTGAGAAAAATATGAAATAAACATCGGCGTCATTCAAGTTTCCCATTGTTTTATGATATGAAAATTCTTCCAGTTCGTCAATTGTATTGCTTTAAAGTGCAATGTTCTTTCATCAGGAAATCTAAATTACAGATTGATCTGTGACTACAATCTACGCCGAAACTTTTCTAGTGTTGTTACTGTACCCGTTTTCCGTACAAATGCATTTCGTAACTTTTATACAATCTCTTCATGTCGTCTTTTTAATAAGCTCCCTCTAAATATCAAAAGGATAACAATTTCTGGAGTTTTTAATAAGTTTGTAGGGAATTGGCTTTTTGATTATGATTTACAAAACGTGGAGTACCTTTTCTCTGATATTCTGGTGTAGATTTAGGTTTTTTATCTCCAATTTTTCTTTCTTTACTTTTGTGTGTTTCTTTTCTTTTACTTGCATCTTTCGCTTTGTTTACGATAAATGTATCTCTACTGTATTTTTCTTTATTTTTGTAATTAAAATAAACGGGTCACCCCACCCATATTTAATAATAGGAATAAAGCCCATTGAAGTGGCATTTGATACTATTTGAATTCTTCATGTATAGAAAATATAAAATGTCACTACATTATTCTTCTTCTTCTTCTTCTATTATATTTTTAATACATCTATTGAATTATTGTTCCTAATAATATTCTACTATGTACAAATGTAATATATAATGGATTAATAAGAATAAAATTAAACTAAACTAAAAAAACTTATTTACAGACCAAATTAGCTTTGAAAATGTACTATATTGGAAATTAAGCCTGTTATTGTTAATATGGGGTGATTAATACAGCATTTTAATTTTAGTTCTTTAGTGGAAATTATATCAGTTACTGTAATGTCTATTAAATAAAACTTATTTATTTTTTTAATTCATTTTTAACTTTAAAATATCGAAAACACACTCGTAGAAGTTTGTGAGCAGATAACTGCAGTTGCGTAAAATGAGCCAATATGCCAGTATATCGTATCATTAGAAGTTAATTTTAAACATTTTTCAAATGAAAAAACACATTTAAAGTAAAGAATGAAACTATATGACGAATAAAAAACGATTACAAACTTTAGGCTGAGAAATAGTATGTAAAGTTAACTTATCCGCTGACATCCATCCCAAACTACCGTGTTGTGTCGCGTCGCCTTGTCTAAATACTTTTTGAAATTGAAGGTCTCGGTGAGTTCAACTTGGTGGAGTAGCAGGAATTTTCAATCTTCACATTACACAGTCTAATGAGTTTGCCAGGATTGTATAAACCACACATTGCAGTATATAACTCCCTAATCACGCTGTCGCTGCAACCTTGAAATCGACGAATAGGTGATGATGAGTGTCGGTCAGCATTTCATGGTTTTTTTTCCAGCATCTGCTATGGTGTGAAGATGGTTGATGGTGGACTTTCCCGACATGAAACCGTACTGATAATGACCTATCAAATTATTCACAAATGGTTTCAAGCGCTGACACAAAACGGCCGAGAAGACCTTATAGGCGATGTTTAAGAGACTTATCCCTCTATAGTTGGCGCAGGATTTCCTTTCTTATGGATCGTGGTTTCCTTAGTAGAACTTGGACGTGATAATGAACCTATCCCCAACAGACATTTTCGGCAAACTACTAGCAAAGAATACTGCTATCCGTCTTACAGCCTCTTCCCAGTGGACCAACAATCCATTTGGCCACTCCACTATACTAAGTTTTTCTAACTTCCCCACGAGAATTCTGGACCATACCACACCCCTTTACTTCCCTGACAGACATTTTAAAACCCTTATTCCAGATAGAGACTTTTGGAATGATAATCCTAAACCTTTTGCAGGTTCCCTGCACTTTTTCACGGATGGGTCTAAAACCCAGGAGGGGGTGGGTAGTGGTGTTTTCTCTGATGAACTAAATATAAGTCTCTCCTTTCGCTTGCCCGACTACTGTAGTGTGTTTCAGGCGGAGATAATGGCGATAAGTGAAGCGCTGTCTTGGCTCAAATGGAATGTAATATCCGCTCGTGATATTTGCATTTCCACGGACAGCCAGGCAGCCATCAGAGCCCTGGAATTGGTCTCTACGAACTCTAAGACTGTAATAGACTGCCGCTCATCTTTAGACAAGATGGCCGACCAGTTCAATATTTGCCTGTGCTGGGTGCCAGGACATAAAGACATTCCAGGCAACTGCAAAGCAGATGAACTTGCCAAGTTCGCAACTTCACAGCCTTTACTTCCTAAACACAGTAGCTTGGGTATGCCCCTCACAACTTGCAAATTGTTGCTCTCATTAGAGGCAACTCGTGAAATAGATAACAGATGGGCGAGTGGCACTACGTGTCACACCTCCAGGATCATCTGGCCTAGGCTAGATTCCAAAAGATCTAAGGATTTAATATCTCTTCACAGATCGCATATAAGCTCAATCGTCGGTGTCATCACAGGACACTGCCTCATAGGAAACCATGCCAACAGACTAGGTGTCCCGGCTAATGATTTTTGTAGAAGCTGCCTAGATGAGGAGGAAGTGGAAAGTGTCCCACACCTCCTCTGCTCCTGTCCGGCCCTGGCGTCTATTCGACGCCAATATCTAGGGGCCTACTTTTTTGATGACTTGTGTGAACTTAGTACGGTTCCCATTAACAATCTACTTCGCTTCATTATAGGCTCCAAATGGTTTTCCTCGGACAACTTATTGGTTTGATCCAGGTCAATGGATCAACTCTGGTCTAAGTGCACACACATATAAGCCACATCATACCTACCTACCTAGTAGAACTTTCAGACATCATTCGTGCGTTAAACACCACTCCAGTTCCTCGATTGCGTGCTCCTCGTGCTCTTTTTCCTTCTGAGAAGCCGGTACTCTTCCCTTCTTTTAAGTTCTTGGAGTTCACGAAGCGCTCTCATCCTGGCAGGGTTAGACTCTGAGAGCTTCATGGAGACTCGGTCGGCAAAGGACGGACATCAAAAGTACTGAACTGTCTGACATCGATCGCAATGTGATCAATCTAGTTGACGGTTGATTGGTCAGGGGACCACCAGGTTCCTTTGCGAATGTTCAGGTGAGGGAAACGCGTATTGGCTACAGAAAGGTTTCGCCCCGTCACAAAGTCCAACACCCTGAGTCTTTCTATAATTCTAGGGAAGATATCTTTCTTGGCCTAAAACTATCTTGGTGCAATAGCTGGGGCTTTGATCGTATATTCTTTCTAGGAAGTCATACAAGTCATCCTTGCTATTGTCATCTTCTTCCTCCCTTGTGTTGTATGCATACATAAGGCTACTGTTCCCGAATCAAGCAGTAATAGGGATTGTTATGCGACGTTCTCTTTTATATTTAAAAATTAAGTCTTCTAGGCAAAGTCTGTCTCGAATCATAAAATGTAAACATAAACTAGTTTTTCGTTATTTGTTATTGAACAACACAACATATTGCGACGAGGATTTTTATTGAAGTAAATTAATCAATGGACACTAAATAATTTCTTCTATGAAAGTGAAATTAGCCCACATACAACCGATATAATAATAATAATATAATAATCGCATCCGAAGCAGCCGGCAACAATAATGAAATAAATTCAATTGTGGAGTAACTTCGCGAATCAAATATCATCCATTGATTGTGAGAATCAGTACGTGTTGAATCGACAGCAAACTTCTTCTTCTTAGGGCGCTACAGTCCGAGGTGGACCTGGGCCTCACTCAACATGCCTCTTCAGCCTGCACGATCTTTCGCCAGCTGTCTCCAGTTTCACACACCAAGCCGGCCGAGGTCCCCCTCGACTTGTGTGCGCCACCTTGTACGTGGACGTCCTCTTTTGCGTTGTCCCACAGGCTCAGAGTCGAAGACTCTTCGGGCCGGAGCTAAGTTGTCCATACGCTCTACATGGCCTAGCCATCTTAGGCGTTGGATCCGTAGACGCCTGGCTAGATTCATGTCGCTGTACAGCCCATACAGTTCGTGGTTGAACCTTCTCCTCCAAATGACATCAACGCAAACAGGACCAAAGATCGCGCGCAGAACATTTCTCTCGAAAATGCCAAGAGACTGTTCATCCGCTTGGGATATTGTCCATGCCTCTGCGCCGTACAGCAGGACTGGGATGATCAAGGTCTTATACAAAGTCAACTTGGTCTTCCGAGAGAGGTCTCTACTACTCAATTGCCTTTTGAGCCCATAAAAACAGCGGTTGGCAAGAGTTATTCTGCGTTTGATCTCGGTACTGATGTTGTTTGTACTGTTTACCGCGGAGCCAAGGTAGACGAAGTCCTTTACTACCTCAAAGTTATAGCTGCCTATGGTGACGTTCTGGCCAAGTCGTCGATGTTGTGCGTCCTTTCTCGATATGTTGTGTAAATATATGTTGTGTAGCATATACTTTGTTTTGCCCTCGTTTACCGCCAGACCCATTTTAGCCGCTTCCGTTTCAATGCCAGCAAACGCATCATTGACGGCTCGCTGTGTTCGCCCAATCACGTCAATGTCATCCGCGTAAGCTAGCAGTTGAACGGACTTTTGGATGATCGTGCCTCTTGTGTTGGCCAGTGAGTTTTGCACGATCTTCTCAAGAACGATGTTAAAGAAATCACATGACAGTGCGCCTTGTCTAAAACCTTTTTTGACATTGAAGGTATCGGTGAGTTCGTTACCGACCTTAATGGAGTAGCGAGAGTTCTCCATCGTCATCCTGCTCAGTCTGACGAGTTTTGCAGGAATGTCAAAACTAGACATGGCGCTGTATAGCTCGTCTCTATACACGCTGTCATATGCGGCCTTGAAATTGACAAATAGATAGTATGTGTCGATCTGCATTTCCTGGGTCTTCTCCCGGATTTGCCGCAGTGTGGAAATTTGATCGATGGTGGACTTACCGGGCCTGAAACCACACTGATAAGGACCCATCAGTTTGTTCACAAATGGTTTCAGGCGTTCACACAAAACGGCAGAGAAGATCTTATAAGCGATGTTAAGGAGACATATCCCTCGATATTTGGCGCAGTCAAAGGGGTCTCCTTTCTTGTGGAGCAATCGTCAGCAATCATGGATAATAATAATAATAATATAATAATGGCGGCGCTACAGTCCGAGGTGGACCTGGGCCTAGCTTCTCAGCAACCATTTGAAAAACTGTTCGTTCCTTGAACGTTATTTCAAATTCATATTTTCAACACGAAAATAAGTCCAGAGGGTGCGTTCACATGAGCTAATGCAGTGGTTTTATTTATTACATATTGAATGTCTGTTTTTATTTGAATATGGTATTATAAATTATAAAATAGGTAAATGAAGAGTGGTTTAATGGCTATGTATTGTACAAATACACAGATATATTGAATTTAACCGATAATAGTGCAACAGTGAAGGATATATAAAAATAAAAATGTGCATATATTTTATTGATATTTGAAGTTTTAGATTTCTGTTCCCATAGTTGCGTGCAAAGGTCACATATTTTGAATTTTGGATCGATTGCCTAACCTAAAACGTATTCAATTAATTAATAAAATTTTAAATAGAATGGACTGAGTTACGAGATTAAAAACAACATTCACACAGTTAAATAACAATAATACAATGCAATAAATATTGCATTTTTTTTACAAGAAACGGTTCAAACAAATGCGTTTATTCATTCAGTAATTTTATTTTTTTTCCGTTATATTTTTAAATTCTCATGAAATTGATTGATATCAACATTTTATACAAAATTCTTTAATGATATTAATCATTGCATTATTTTTATTAGGCAAACATTGCGAAACTAATCCCTGAATTATTTCACTCATAGGCAAATCAACGTATTTTCCGCCACTTCATTTACATGGAATTCGCCGGTAGCCGCGAATTATCAGTGTGAAATTTAAAATTTCCAATGTTCGCCCCCAAAGATTTCGCCACTCTTTTATTTGTGAATTTGTGGATCGCGAACGGCTCATTGTGGATCGTGAATTCAGTTTAACAATTTGCTGAGAAAGTGAATTTGTAATCGCAGCAACCAACGCATCATAGATTATTGTGATGCGATGACAATTTTTTTTTAATTTTCCGACTCAATTGTCTTTTTTAAGGTTCCGTCTACAAAAACGGAACATTTATAATTTCGGTGTGTCCGTCCGTCGTGTCTGTCACACTTTTTTATCTCCGAAGTTTATGAAGATATCGGCATGAAATTTTGGAATTAGGTACTTCAGACCTAGATGTCATTGCCTATGCAGCGATTTTAAAAAGTGGGGCCATTTGGGGGCGGCTCCAGTACAGGTGAAGTTGACACTAATTTTGAAAAATTGTCGCACCCCATCGATATATATATCAATCGACAGATCTTTCGAAATGAGGTGGAGGTTTCTTTCAACACTTTTTTATCAAAAGTACCGTTTGGAAAATATGGAGCTCCAAAGATTTCCACCCCCTGCCATTTCTAAACCAAAGTGTTTAAAAATCTAAAAAAATCACAAAAACTTGGCTTCATTGAGTACTTTCATTTAAAACTATTGCGAGCATTCTGGCCCTAATGGTTTTGGAGATATTGGCCAAAAACGGTCAATCATCGACATGCGAATTTTGAAGATCTGAAAACGCAGTTTTGAAGACATCAATGCAAGCATTAAGAAATGATACATTTCAAAATATCGATTTATATTGAAATTTTGAGATATCTAAGATTTAAAATAAAAGAAAATTTAATTTTCACACATAATTTCATGCTGTGTTCGGCCACTCTATTCGTTGATGAGCGTTATCTTTTCGATCTCACCCCTAAATGCCCAACAGAAATGAACACACACATACCGCAGGCATGAGCAGTGATTAGGTATGTGTATGATGGAAGGGATTTTCTGTGTTGGATAAACTTGGATAGAGATATAGGTATATGTAGGGATGAACATTTGTTTGTTTGGATGTAAATATGAATTTATGAATAAATGGTTGATTTGGGTTGAATTTAGAAGAAAATTCAACTGAAATAGTTTGGAAACGTCGTTTGATATTCAGAAATCATCCATAAATATTATGCGACGGAACCTTCCCCGTGCGAGTACAACTCGCACTTGCCCAGTTTATTTCACATTTAAAATATGTTTAAGAATGCTGGCATTGTAATTGCCAACATTATTAACTAACTATTTAGAAATATCGTCGCAGCTATTTTTTTGATATTTTTACAAAAAAAAAAATTGGCACACAAAAAAATAATTCGTTCAAAAACGTCGTTATGTAAATAATACTTTTTAAGTTTTTACTTCATGAAAAATTTTGATAATTAAAAACGCACATTCATGCACACCAGTAAATTTTAGCTGATATTTTCATGCTCATGTGAAAGGCTCTTTTTGTCAACAAACAGCAACAGCATTTTTTTTTTTAAATCGCAATTTTTTAACGCTAAAAGTTTAAATTCTTAATTTTTTGTTAACTAAATGTTTTAACGTCAAAATCTATTAATTGAACATGGATTTCTGTGACTATGAACCATTATAAATAAATAATATTGAAAAAATGTCAAAAAGTCCGAGATAGTAGAGAGTAGGTCCACTTCAATTGTAACGCACTAGGGCCTTATGCCAAATGAAAATGTTGATAACACTTTCAGCCTTATCTCATGTTCCCCCCGAGAGGATTATGGACATACGAACAGAAATGAGCGTGCAGACCGTCACCATCGTTTGAAACATCAACCAGCTAATAACGTGAAACCTAGATTAAATGTTTAAATGTAGCTGCTGCTGCGAATGTTCCACAAAAGCAAATCCATTCATCTCATGTCTGTGTCAAACAACATCAAACACAACAATAAACATGTTCAAGATCTCTCCAATTCGGATTTAATAATAATAATAATGGCGGCGCTACAGTTCGAGGTGGACTTGGGCCTAGTTTCTTAGCAACCACTTGTGTTGTGCGTGCTATAGTTCTCTCATGAGTGGAGAGGACCTACAATTTAATGCCGACTCCGAACGGCGATTTTTGAGAAGCTATTTCTAGACAGTTATTCTCTTTGAGGATTGTCAGTGACCCGAAAGAGGCGGAGCCGTGAAAAAAATGTTAGGTGTTTTTTCGAGATTCGAACCGTAGACCTCGAGCGTAGGAGTCGACGCACCAACCCACACGCCACTGCGTCCTTCAATCCGGATTTACGAGAACGATAAAAAATGTGTGGACACTTTAGCCTTTCTGAAGGCTTTGACCATGATTAAGATGGATATATTTGATTAACTTGAACAATGAAGGTAGTCATGAACAGCCTTCTCTTCAACAAAGGGTATTTGCAGGAGTGAGGATTCAATCAAACCGACAATGGCAGTGTAGCCACAAAATAAATAAATAAATTCGTTGTGTGATATCGTCGTGCGTAATGATAATTGACTTCAAGTCGATCAACGATCGTCTGGCTGTGATCCGCATCAAGGCAACATTTTAAAATGTGTGCACACGCCCCTACCGATAAAGCTGATGACTCTAGCGTGTTGTGCGTGCCATTGTTCTGTCACAAGCGGAGGGGGCCTACAGTTTAATACCGACTCCGAACGGCGAGATTGAGAAGCTTTTTCTAGACAGTTATACTCTTTGAGCATTGTCTGTGACTCGAAAGAGGTGGAGACGTGAAAAATTTTTTTTTTTTTAAATTATTTGTTTGTCTGAACCTGGATTCGAATCCTAGACTGTGAAAGTCTAATGCGTATGGGTCGACGCACGAACCCACACGGTCACGGAGCCCACGTAGTTTTGATAGCAAGAGGCAAATTCCGCCCGACCATAACTGACCTGGTTGAAGGCGCTATGAAAATACTAGTAAGGTGGGGAAAAAACTGGGGACTAGGTGTTATTCCTAGTAAGACCGAATTGGTCCTTTTCACTAATAGGTATGATTCTTAACAGAAAACTGAACTGAAGGCGCTAAAAGCGCTCTGAGAATCAGTCAATCTGGCGACTGGCGCTCATGTACCATAGGACATGCAAGTATTCTTAACAGACTTGTAGTATCAGAAGTCGAGAGCGACTATAGGCTCCCATTCCTCGAGAGACCCTTCAATTGCCAATTTCCACCAGAGAGGAGCGGGCGATCAATGAACCTATCAATATGTTATGTTATGTGAGATGTGGCTTTCCTGTGTGTGTGTGTGTGCACCTAGACCAGAGTTGATCCATTGTGCTGCCACATGGTTTGATCGGGATCAAACCAATAAGTTGTCCGAGGGAAACCATTTGGAGCCTGTAATGAAGCGAAGTAGATTATTTATGGGAACCGTACTAAGTTCACCCAAGTCATCAAAAAAGTAGGCCCCTAAATATTGACGTCGAATAGACGCCAGGGCCGGACAGGAGCATAGGAGGTGTGGGACACTTTCCACTTCCTCCTCATCTAGGCAGCTTCTACAGAAATCATTAGCCGGGACACCTAGTCTGATGGCATGGTTTCCTATGAGGCAGTGTCCTGTGATGACACCGACGATAGAGCTTATATTCGATCTGTGAAGAGATATTAAATCCTTAGATCTTTTGGAATCTAGCCTAGGCCAGATTATCCTGGAGGTGTGACACGAAGTGCCATTCGCCCATCTGTTATCTATTTCACGAGTTGCCTCTAATGAGAGCAACAATTTGCAAGTTGTGAGGGGCATACCCAAGCTACTGTGTTTGGGAAGTAATGGCTGTGAAGTAGCGAGCTTGGCGAGCTCATCTGCTTTGCAGTTGCCTGGAATGTCTCTATGTCCTGGCACCCAGCACAGGCAAATATTGAACTGGTCGGCCATCTTGTCTAAAGATGAGCGGCAGTTTATTACAGTCTTAGAGTTCGTAGAGACCAATTCCAGGGCTCTGATGGCTGCCTGGCTGTCAGTGAAAATGCAAATATCACGAGCGGTTATTACATTCCATTTGAGCCAAGACAGCGCTTCACTAATCGCCATAATCTCCGCCTGAAACACACTACAGTAGTCAGGTAAGCGAAAGGAGAGACTTATATTTAGTTCATCAGAGAAAACACCACTACCCACCCCCTCCTGGGTTTTAGACCCATCCATTTTCTTTTTACAAGAAACGGTTCAAACAAATGCGTTTATTCATTCAGTAATTTTATTTTTTTTCCGTTATATTTTTAAATTCTCATGAAATTGATTGATATCAACATTTTATACAAAATTCTTTAATGATATTAATCATTGCATTATTTTTATTAGGCAAACATTGCGAAACTAATCCCTGAATTATTTCACTCATAGGCAAATCAACGTATTTTCCTCCACTTCATTTACATGGAATTCGCCGGTAGCCGCGAATTATCAGTGTGAAATTTAAAATTTCCAATGTTCGCCCCCAAAGATTTCGCCACTCTTTTATTTGTGAATTTGTGGATCGCGAACGGCTCATTGTGGATCGTGAATTCAGTTTAACAATTTGCTGAGAAAGTGAATTTGTAATCGCAGCAACCAACGCATCATAGATTATTGTGATGCGATGACAATTTTTTTTTAATTTTCCCACTCAATTGTCTTTTTTTCACATTTAAAATATGTTTAAGAATGCTGGCATTGTAATTGCCAACATTATTAACTAACTATTTAGAAATATCGTCGCAGCTATTTTTTTGATATTTTTACAAAAAAAAAAAATTGGCACACAAAAAAATAATTCGTTCAAAAACGTCGTTATGTAAATAACACTTTTTAAGTTTTTACTTCATGAAAAATTTTGATAATTAAAAACGCACATTCATGCACACCAGTAAATTTTTGCTGATATTTTCATGCTCATGTGAAAGGCTCTTTTTGTCAACAAACAGCAACAGCATTTTTTTTTTAAATCGCAATGAGCAACTCTTGCTTTTACTATTTTTTAACGCTAAAAGTTTAAATTCTTAATTTTTTGTTAACTAAATGTTTTAACGTCAAAATCTATTAATTGAACATGGATTTCTGTGATTATGAACCATTATAAATAAATAATATTGAAAAAATGTCAAAAAGTCCGAGATAGTAGAGAGTAGGTCCACTTCAATTGTAACGCACTAGGGCCTTATGCCAAATGAAAATGTTGATAACACTTTCAGCCTTATCTCATGTTCCCCCCGAGAGGATTATGGACATACGAACAGAAATGAGCGTGCAGACCGTCACCATCGTTTGAAACATCAACCAGCTAATAACGTGAAACCTAGATTAAATGTTTAAATGTAGCTGCTGCTGCGAATGTTCCACAAAAGCAAATCCATTCATCTCATGTCTGTGTCAAACAACATCAAACACAACAATAAACATGTTCAAGATCTCTCCAATTCGGATTTAATAATAATAATAATGGCGGCGCTACAGTTCGAGGTGGACTTGGGCCTAGTTTCTTAGCAACCACTTGTGTTGTGCGTGCTATAGTTCTCTCATGAGTGGAGAGGACCTACAATTTAATGCCAACTCCGAACGGCGATTTTTGAGAAGCTATTTCTAGACAGTTATTCTCTTTGAGGATTGTCAGTGACCCGAAAGAGGCGGAGCCGTGAAAAAAATGTTAGGTGTTTTTTCGAGATTCGAACCGTAGACCTCGAGCGTAGGAGTCGACGCACCAACCCACACGCCACTGCGTCCTTCAATCCGGATTTACGAGAACGATAAAAAATGTGTGGACACTTTAGCCTTTCTGAAGGCTTTGACCATGATTAAGATGGATATATTTGATTAACTTGAACAATGAAGGTAGTCATGAACAGCCTTCTCTTCAACAAAGGGTATTTGCAGGAGTGAGGATTCAATCAAACCGACAATGGCAGTGTAGCCACAAAATAAATAAATAAATTCGTTGTGTGATATCGTCGTGCGTAATGATAATTGACTTCAAGTCGATCAACGATCGTCTGGCTGTGATCCGCATCAAGGCAACATTTTAAAATGTGTGCACACGCCCCTACCGATAAAGCTGATGACTCTAGCGTGTTGTGCGTGCCATTGTTCTGTCACAAGCGGAGGGGGCCTACAGTTTAATACCGACTCCGAACGGCGAGATTGAGAAGCTTTTTCTAGACAGTTATACTCTTTGAGCATTGTCGGTGACTCGAAAGAGGTGGAGACGTGAAAAATTTTTTTTTTTTTAAATTATTTGTTTGTCTGAACCTGGATTCGAATCCTAGACTGTGAAAGTCTAATGCGTATGGGTCGACGCACGAACCCACACGGTCACGGAGCCCACGTAGTTTTGATAGCAAGAGGCAAATTCCGCCCGACCATAACTGACCTGGTTGAAGGCGCTATGAAAATACTAGTAAGGTGGGGAAAAAACTGGGGACTAGGTGTTATTCCTAGTAAGACCGAATTGGTCCTTTTCACTAATAGGTATGATTCTTAACAGAAAACTGAACTGAAGGCGCTAAAAGCGCTCTGAGAATCAGTCAATCTGGCGACTGGCGCTCATGTACCATAGGACATGCAAGTATTCTTAACAGACTTGTAGTATCAGAAGTCGAGAGCGACTATAGGCTCCCATTCCTCGAGAGACCCTTCAATTGCCAATTTCCACCAGAGAGGAGCGGGCGATCAATGAACCTATCAATATGTTATGTTATGTGAGATGTGGCTTTCCTGTGTGTGTGTGTGTGCACCTAGACCAGAGTTGATCCATTGTGCTGCCACATGGTTTGATCGGGATCAAACCAATAAGTTGTCCGAGGGAAACCATTTGGAGCCTGTAATGAAGCGAAGTAGATTATTTATGGGAACCGTACTAAGTTCACCCAAGTCATCAAAAAAGTAGGCCCCTAAATATTGACGTCGAATAGACGCCAGGGCCGGACAGGAGCATAGGAGGTGTGGGACACTTTCCACTTCCTCCTCATCTAGGCAGCTTCTACAGAAATCATTAGCCGGGACACCTAGTCTGATGGCATGGTTTCCTATGAGGCAGTGTCCTGTGATGACACCGACGATAGAGCTTATATTCGATCTGTGAAGAGATATTAAATCCTTAGATCTTTTGGAATCTAGCCTAGGCCAGATTATCCTGGAGGTGTGACACGAAGTGCCATTCGCCCATCTGTTATCTATTTCACGAGTTGCCTCTAATGAGAGCAACAATTTGCAAGTTGTGAGGGGCATACCCAAGCTACTGTGTTTGGGAAGTAATGGCTGTGAAGTAGCGAGCTTGGCGAGCTCATCTGCTTTGCAGTTGCCTGGAATGTCTCTATGTCCTGGCACCCAGCACAGGCAAATATTGAACTGGTCGGCCATCTTGTCTAAAGATGAGCGGCAGTTTATTACAGTCTTAGAGTTCGTAGAGACCAATTCCAGGGCTCTGATGGCTGCCTGGCTGTCAGTGAAAATGCAAATATCACGAGCGGTTATTACATTCCATTTGAGCCAAGACAGCGCTTCACTAATCGCCATAATCTCCGCCTGAAACACACTACAGTAGTCAGGTAAGCGAAAGGAGAGACTTATATTTAGTTCATCAGAGAAAACACCACTACCCACCCCCTCCTGGGTTTTAGACCCATCCATTTTCTTTTTACAAGAAACGGTTCAAACAAATGCGTTTATTCATTCAGTAATTTTATTTTTTTTCCGTTATATTTTTAAATTCTCATGAAATTGATTGATATCAACATTTTATACAAAATTCTTTAATGATATTAATCATTGCATTATTTTTATTAGGCAAACATTGCGAAACTAATCCCTGAATTATTTCACTCATAGGCAAATCAACGTATTTTCCGCCACTTCATTTACATGGAATTCGCCGGTAGCCGCGAATTATCAGTGTGAAATTTAAAATTTCCAATGTTCGCCCCCAAAGATTTCGCCACTCTTTTATTTGTGAATTTGTGGATCGCGAACGGCTCATTGTGGATCGTGAATTCAGTTTAACAATTTGCTGAGAAAGTGAATTTGTAATCGCAGCAACCAACGCATCATAGATTATTGTGATGCGATGACAATTTTTTTTTAATTTTCCCACTCAATTGTCTTTTTTTCACATTTAAAATATGTTTAAGAATGCTGGCATTGTAATTGCCAACATTATTAACTAACTATTTAGAAATATCGTCGCAGCTATTTTTTTGATATTTTTACAAAAAAAAAAATTGGCACACAAAAAAATAATTCGTTCAAAAACGTCGTTATGTAAATAACACTTTTTAAGTTTTTACTTCATGAAAAATTTTGATAATTAAAAACGCACATTCATGCACACCAGTAAATTTTTGCTGATATTTTCATGCTCATGTGAAAGGCTCTTTTTGTCAACAAACAGCAACAGCATTTTTTTTTTAAATCGCAATGAGCAACTCTTGCTTTTACTATTTTTTAACGCTAAAAGTTTAAATTCTTAATTTTTTGTTAACTAAATGTTTTAACGTCAAAATCTATTAATTGAACATGGATTTCTGTGATTATGAACCATTATAAATAAATAATATTGAAAAAATGTCAAAAAGTCCGAGATAGTAGAGAGTAGGTCCACTTCAATTGTAACGCACTAGGGCCTTATGCCAAATGAAAATGTTGATAACACTTTCAGCCTTATCTCATGTTCCCCCCGAGAGGATTATGGACATACGAACAGAAATGAGCGTGCAGACCGTCACCATCGTTTGAAACATCAACCAGCTAATAACGTGAAACCTAGATTAAATGTTTAAATGTAGCTGCTGCTGCGAATGTTCCACAAAAGCAAATCCATTCATCTCATGTCTGTGTCAAACAACATCAAACACAACAATAAACATGTTCAAGATCTCTCCAATTCGGATTTAATAATAATAATAATGGCGGCGCTACAGTTCGAGGTGGACTTGGGCCTAGTTTCTTAGCAACCACTTGTGTTGTGCGTGCTATAGTTCTCTCATGAGTGGAGAGGACCTACAATTTAATGCCGACTCCGAACGGCGATTTTTGAGAAGCTATTTCTAGACAGTTATTCTCTTTGAGGATTGTCAGTGACCCGAAAGAGGCGGAGCCGTGAAAAAAATGTTAGGTGTTTTTTCGAGATTCGAACCGTAGACCTCGAGCGTAGGAGTCGACGCACCAACCCACACGCCACTGCGTCCTTCAATCCGGATTTACGAGAACGATAAAAAATGTGTGGACACTTTAGCCTTTCTGAAGGCTTTGACCATGATTAAGATGGATATATTTGATTAACTTGAACAATGAAGGTAGTCATGAACAGCCTTCTCTTCAACAAAGGGTATTTGCAGGAGTGAGGATTCAATCAAACCGACAATGGCAGTGTAGCCACAAAATAAATAAATAAATTCGTTGTGTGATATCGTCGTGCGTAATGATAATTGACTTCAAGTCGATCAACGATCGTCTGGCTGTGATCCGCATCAAGGCAACATTTTAAAATGTGTGCACACGCCCCTACCGATAAAGCTGATGACTCTAGCGTGTTGTGCGTGCCATTGTTCTGTCACAAGCGGAGGGGGCCTACAGTTTAATACCGACTCCGAACGGCGAGATTGAGAAGCTTTTTCTAGACAGTTATACTCTTTGAGCATTGTCGGTGACTCGAAAGAGGTGGAGACGTGAAAAATTTTTTTTTTTTTAAATTATTTGTTTGTCTGAACCTGGATTCGAATCCTAGACTGTGAAAGTCTAATGCGTATGGGTCGACGCACGAACCCACACGGTCACGGAGCCCACGTAGTTTTGATAGCAAGAGGCAAATTCCGCCCGACCATAACTGACCTGGTTGAAGGCGCTATGAAAATACTAGTAAGGTGGGGAAAAAACTGGGGACTAGGTGTTATTCCTAGTAAGACCGAATTGGTCCTTTTCACTAATAGGTATGATTCTTAACAGAAAACTGAACTGAAGGCGCTAAAAGCGCTCTGAGAATCAGTCAATCTGGCGACTGGCGCTCATGTACCATAGGACATGCAAGTATTCTTAACAGACTTGTAGTATCAGAAGTCGAGAGCGACTATAGGCTCCCATTCCTCGAGAGACCCTTCAATTGCCAATTTCCACCAGAGAGGAGCGGGCGATCAATGAACCTATCAATATGTTATGTTATGTGAGATGTGGCTTTCCTGTGTGTGTGTGTGTGCACCTAGACCAGAGTTGATCCATTGTGCTGCCACATGGTTTGATCGGGATCAAACCAATAAGTTGTCCGAGGGAAACCATTTGGAGCCTGTAATGAAGCGAAGTAGATTATTTATGGGAACCGTACTAAGTTCACCCAAGTCATCAAAAAAGTAGGCCCCTAAATATTGACGTCGAATAGACGCCAGGGCCGGACAGGAGCATAGGAGGTGTGGGACACTTTCCACTTCCTCCTCATCTAGGCAGCTTCTACAGAAATCATTAGCCGGGACACCTAGTCTGATGGCATGGTTTCCTATGAGGCAGTGTCCTGTGATGACACCGACGATAGAGCTTATATTCGATCTGTGAAGAGATATTAAATCCTTAGATCTTTTGGAATCTAGCCTAGGCCAGATTATCCTGGAGGTGTGACACGAAGTGCCATTCGCCCATCTGTTATCTATTTCACGAGTTGCCTCTAATGAGAGCAACAATTTGCAAGTTGTGAGGGGCATACCCAAGCTACTGTGTTTGGGAAGTAATGGCTGTGAAGTAGCGAGCTTGGCGAGCTCATCTGCTTTGCAGTTGCCTGGAATGTCTCTATGTCCTGGCACCCAGCACAGGCAAATATTGAACTGGTCGGCCATCTTGTCTAAAGATGAGCGGCAGTTTATTACAGTCTTAGAGTTCGTAGAGACCAATTCCAGGGCTCTGATGGCTGCCTGGCTGTCAGTGAAAATGCAAATATCACGAGCGGTTATTACATTCCATTTGAGCCAAGACAGCGCTTCACTAATCGCCATAATCTCCGCCTGAAACACACTACAGTAGTCAGGTAAGCGAAAGGAGAGACTTATATTTAGTTCATCAGAGAAAACACCACTACCCACCCCCTCCTGGGTTTTAGACCCATACGTGAAAAAGTGCAGGGAGCCTGCAAAAGGTTTAGGATTATCATTCCAGAAGTCTCTATCAGGAATGAGGGTTTCAAAAAGTCTATCAGGGAAGTAAAGGGGTGTGGTATGGTCCAGAATTCTCGTGGAGAAGTTAGAAGAACTTAGTATAGTGGAGTGGCCAAATGGATTGTTGATCCACTGGGAAGAGGCTGTAAGACGGATAGCAGTATTCTTTGCTAGTTGTTTGCCGAAAATGTCGATTGGGGATAGGTTCATTATAACGTCCAGTGCGTCTGAGGGTGTGGTTCTCAAAGCACCTCCTATACAAATGCAAGCTTGACGTTGAACTTTCCTAATGAGATTGTAGTGTATGGCTTTGTCTAGTATTGGCCACCAGACATGTACTCCATACAACAGAATGGGTCTAACGACGGTTGTGTAGATCCAGTGGATCATATGAGGTTGGAGACCCCATTTCTTTCCTAATGCTCTTTTACAAATGTAGAGAGCCAGCGTCGCCTTGCGGGTGCGCTCCATTATGTTCGGCTTCCAGTTTAGTCTCTTATCTAGGATTAGCCCCAGATATTTAGCAGACTCCGAGAAGTTGCAACTGGTGCCGTTAATGGTAGGGGGGTCGATCGAGGGGATACCATATTTTCGTGTGAAGAGGACAATTTCCGTTTTAGAAGCATTAATGCCCAATCCGTTGACTTTGGTCCACGCCGAAAGTTTTGAGAGAGCATGCTGCAAGAGATCCCTTAGCACTGATGGATATTTTCCCGAGACAGCCACAGCAATGTCATCCGCATATCACCTTGCACCCTGCTTTATCTAGCAACAAAAGTAGTTCGTTGACTACGATGTTCCATAGCAGGGGAGATAGAACTCCACCTTGTGGTGTTCCTCTGCTGGCAACTCTGGTGGCTGTGGTAGAACCCAGCTTCGATATGATAACTCTACTGACAAGCAGTTGGTAAATCAATCTACAGAGTCCCTTGTCCACGCCAAGATTTACCAGTGCACTGATGATAGAGGATGGGTAGACATTGTTGAAGGCTCCCTCGATGTCCAAGAAGGCTACCATAGTGAATTCCTTATGGTGAAGGGATTTTTCGATGGAGCATACAAGCGAGTGTAGGGCAGTATCAACTGATTTGCCTTTAGTGTATGCATGTTGGGAGGCTGACAATCTAGATGGGTCTATATTGCAGCGAAGATGGATATCTATGAGTCTTTCCAACGTTTTCAGTAGGAAGGAAGATAAACTGATAGGTCTGAAATCTTTGGGGTTTACATGAGAGCTGCGACGTGCTTTATGTAGGAAGACAACCTTCACCTGTCTCCATCCCAAGGGGATATGGGACAAGCTTAGGCAACCTTTGAGGATAGTTTCCAACCATGGAAGAATTAGGTCTAAGTTCAGTTGGAGTTCCGCTGGTATAATACCGTCCGGACCAGGGGGTTTATACGGTTTGAAGCTACGAATAGCCCATGCTATTCTGCGCTTAGTGGTGAGCTTCACGAGGCTACTGATGGGATAACCAGAACCCAAGGCTGAAGAGGGTTGGTCATCAGAGCAGCTGGGGAAGTGAGTATCAAGTAGAATCTCAAGTGATTCTTTACTAGACGTAGTCCAAGTGCCGTCCTGCTTCATGTAGTAGCTTGGTATGGCAGGACACGAGGAGAGGATTTTTCTGAGTCTTGAGGTCTCCGAAATATCTTCTATTCTTCCGCAAAACAGCTTCCAGGATTTCCTTTTTGCCGTTTTCATTTTGGATTTGAATAATTTGAGGGATTCTTTATAGGATTCCCAATGGAGCTCATCTCTGGAGGATTTAGCTTTGTTGAACTTCCTCCTGCTGGCTTTGCGAAGATGTTCAATTTCACTATTCCACCAGTGTGGCTTGGAGTTAAACTTCCGTGTTTTGAGTGGGCAGGCCGTGTCCATTGCATCATTAAGGGCAATAGTGAACGAGTTGACTAGCCATTCCAGCTCATTGACGTCAGTAGGGGAGGGAGGTGCTCCCGAAAGGGATTTCCCTACGATACTTTTATAGAGAGACCAGTTGGTTTTCCTATAGTTCCTGACTGGAGGTTGCTCGAGGGGAAGACCGTTAAGGTCGAATTGGAGATATCTATGGTCCGAGAAGGAATGGATATCAGAAACTCTCCAATTACTAATGTAGTTGGAGAAGTTATTTGAGACAAGGGTAATATCAAGTACCTCCTGTCTATTTTTGGTAACAAAGGTGGGTACATTTCCTGTATTACATATAACTAGATTCTTATTTAGAATAAAGTCTAACAGAGACTCACCTCTTTCATTGTTGTTGGAGCTACCCCATAATTGATTGTGTGCATTGGCATCACAACCAATAACGAGGAAAGCGTTGCTGGATTCCGCCATAGCGACCGTCCTTGTGAGTGTTGTGGGTGGGATGGGTCTGTCGTATGCAAGGTAAGCTGAGGTCATCCAACACGTACTCTGACTCAGCTCCAGGCTTACCACCGTGTTATCAGGGTCGCTAAGGTTAGAAATGAAGAATGAGTTAATAGAGCTTTTAACCATAATGCAAGATCTAGGTTTACCTGCATTTTTGGTGTAAAGCAGCTTGTAGCCCGCTGTCCTGAGTCCCAGCACCAGACCTTTCGCGGTCCAGGGCTCCTGGATCAGGACAATGTCCTCCCCATTTTTGGCTAAACGGATGAGGAGGTTGGCGGAGGCCGCCTTGGAGTGGTGAAGGTTAATCTGAATCACCCGCAGCATTGCGACTGATTACAGATGCCTCCACCACAGTGTCATTGGCCTCGTCCGAGTCGGAAGACATAAAGTCATCCTTCTCCTGGGGTGGACGATATACGTTAGCGGTGAAGAACCGCTCAAACTCTGAGTCCGACGAAAGTGTATCGTCGTCAATGCCCAGAGTATTGAGCGTAGTCGTGAGGACTTCTTCTGAAGCGTCCGGTGGTTCGTTGTCAGTGGGGGTAGCACTTGTTTCGTCGGGACAAGTGTCTACCGGTAAGGGGGAGATCTCCGTGTTGGGGGCAGATGACGTGCCAGGTGCGACTATATCAGTCGGGGGGATATCTGCCTTAGGGGCAGATACCCTTTCTGAGTCCTTTTTATAGACCCTAATGGGGACCTTGCCGAAACCAAAGTAGATCTTGTACTCGTCTGCAGCAAGTTGAGCCAAGGAGTCCTCGTTGATGATGATTACCACCGAACGGGTGTCCCCCTTGGGCTCCTCCAGCCTGCCGACTTTCCAATCACTAGTATTTAATTTCGGGTTGCACAACCTGATAAGGTCCATTTTGGACGTAGAGTCCGAGGGCTTGGCCGGAAGGCGGATGCGTGCCCTGGGCCTGCTGGGTATCTTGTCCAACGACAAGACCTCCAGGCGAGCCCCTATCCACACCTCGCCCGCCATCCCTATGGCCTCGATGAGGAGGTCAATCGACCTTTGGTCCGCACAGGCAAGCAGTTTCACGTGCCCCTGGAACCATCCCCCGTCTTCACAGATTGGAGCAGGTCCTGGTCGCTCCCTTAAGATAGAGAGGAGGGCAGGGGCCAACTCAGCCTCTACCTTCCTCCACTTATCCGCCGAGATGCTCCCATCTGGATCTGCCTTGTCAACCACGCCAACGAGGGTATGGCTCTTCAGGACATCGCCGTACTGCTTGTCTTGTCTGGCAGTACCGGTGTTGTTCTTGGTTCTTTTTGGGGCCGGGGCCTGCACCGTTTGCTCCTCCATCGACCTATCGCGTTTGACCGCATGAGGTACGGAGGTTCCCTTGGCGCAGGAGAGTCTATTAATGGCCCAATCATACGACTCTTTTTGTTTGCTGTTCCAGCTGTCTTTAGGGAAGGGCGCCAGCTTGTCGAGGATACGAGTGGCTGCGCGCCGTTCCCTAAAGTTGCTAGTACTAGCATCCGTTGAGGACAGATGGTGTATCCTCGCCTGCTTTGTTGGAGCCGTACCAGAACCTGTCTTAGTGGGCAGGTTGCTGGCTTTGGATCCTTTAACAGGCGCGGTTTTCCTAATTCGGTCCGTTAAGGTCCTTGCTGGCCTAGCAGCAGCACGCGCTTGTTTGCTCGTGCAGGGTTTATCCCGTGCTTGAGCTACTGGCGAGCCGCCCGGCAGAGGTTTAGCGGAGTCCGTGTTGGACAAGTGGGGGGAAGTTAGCCTCACCGATCCAGATGAAGGGCTGGGGTTCGGGAGGGGTGGGGTAGGTTTGCTAGCCTGTTCCCCCACCGGTTCACGACTTGAACCTTCTTCCTCTCTTGGTTTGTTGTTGTTTATATTTATGTTTTTATTGTTTTTGTTGTTTGTGTTCATTTGATTTGATTCCCACGAGTATCGGAGAAAGGGTGGTCCGCCTACGCAGGGCTCCGTGTACGTAGGTAAGGCTAGCTAATCCAGAGGTCGCCAGGTATCTGGATGCTCCGTACGCGACTGAGCTATTTGTCTGGGCCCTCAGCCTGGTTGATCATCAGCACGGGTAGCATGACACTTTGATCCAGCCCAGGGGAGTGGGGTAGAGGGGAGGAGAAGAGGAAGGGATGAGGTGGGATAGAGCTTGATTACATCTTGGTTTTCAGATTTCAACCAGGACCTTTGCGACATGGGTGACCCTGAAGGATATGCTTTGCCGCATGTCCGTCGCCATAGCTCACTGGTATCATTAATCCTACTTAAGCCCCAGAACCGCTGCAAGGTGTGTAATCACTCTAGGGCAACCTATCAATAACACGACCATAAAGGTATAGACCGACGTGTTAAAGATGGAAGCATGCACAGGCGCGGGCATTTTCTCCGATGAGCTAAACTTGCACTGCTCAATCAGACTCCATGATTACGGCAGTGTGTTTCAAGCGGAGGTCCTGACGGTCAAAGAAGCGGCTAGAACGATATTAATGATGGCAATACCACCACTGATATTACCATTCTTATTGACAGTCAGGCGGCCATGAAAGCTATATCCGCAACAGAAATCAAGTCCAAGCTAGTCGCAAACTGTCGCGAAGATCTGAAAGCTCATGTCTCACAGCACTTGATCAATCTGTGCTAAGTTCCTGGACATAGGGACATTGCCGGCAATGAGATAGATCGTGAACTTGCCAGAATAGGGTCAGTGACCGACGTGTAATCAAACCGTCCCTCTCAGACCTGAGGAAAAGGGTTGATATAAAGACTTTTGAAATGGCGAACAGGAAATTGTAAACAGTAGATGACGTGCCCTGTCTACGTATGTGATTACTATGGCATCGTGGCCCAGATACGATCGAGCAAAAACCGACAAAATCCTTCAGTGCGACAAAGAGTTGCTAACAACGGTGGTTGGAACTCTCACTGGTCATAATCATCTTAAAAACCACGCCATGAAAATGGGATTCTCCAATGACAACATTTGTAGGCTGCGGTGATGAAGAGGAACGAGATGATACCCGTCACTACCTCTGTCACTGCCCTAGTCTTTGTCAGTTGCGTCACAAAACACTGGGAGAAGATTTTTTTCCAAAATTTCCATGAAATCTCAAATAAACCTCTAGGATATCTTTACAGGTTCGGAAGAAAATCGGGATGGCTACGGTACAACGAGGGACTATAAGTACGGCAAGGGATATAAGGGGATACCAATCCTCAACTGGGCATCATAATGGGTCCTCAAAGACCTGAGTGATGCGTGGCTTCCGCCCGTCTACCCACTTACCTACCTACCTATGACTCGAAAGAAGTGGAGCCGTGAAAAAATGTTTCATTTTTTTGTCGAGATTCGAACCGACGACCTCGAGCGTAGGAGTCGACGCACCTACCCTCTACGCCATGGCACCCACCGATACGCAAATCTAATTCTTCCGAAGAAAAGGCCAGATTTGAAGTTTGACGCAACAGTACAGAAGCTAACAAAGATCTTCTCAAGAAAAACTTATTTATTTGCTACACGATTGTAACGTGTAGCACCATTGGCTTTCAAACGTATGCTGGTATAGTGAATAAGCAGTGTAAAGTGCCAAGATGACCTCAATCACCACTGGGGTTAACTAGCCTTTACGATTCGGACATCAGAATCAAACTATTGGCGAATATAAAAGCAGATGAAAATAGTAATAAGCTTACTCTAACAGATTTGGCAAACGAGTGTGAACGAATCGCTAGTGGAGAGCCATGGAGAAGGCGGGAATGAAGTTAGGTGTCAGCAAAAAACAAAAAGTACAATAACCAAGGCCATTTCAAAGGAAGAACAGAGAAGAGGCTAAGTTCGAATCAAAAATATTTTGTTTTCCAAAAATGTTAACGCCGAACAGCGGAAGTATATTACCGTACAAATTAATGGAATTCCTATTCGATTGCAAGTCGACACCGCGTCAGACTTAACTATAGTATCATTTGAGAACATTAAACAGCCCCAACGTCAGTCAAATTTGCACTATCATCATGACAGCAGAAAACCGTGGTCACGCGATTTACGTATCTTGGAAAGAAACACGTTTGTTGTTTGAAGGTGGACTTTATTTGCATTAATATTCTTAACCTATACTACGATATTTCTTACTAATACTACACACATATCTACGTGGTCAGCAATCTGCATTAATTGGCAGTCGGAAATGCGAAAATATGAATGAGCGTTGTGGTGCTTGTGCAACAACGATCGAATTTCCAGAATGCTATGAACTTCGTTGTGCTCATGCAGCAACTAAGGCAATTAACGTATCGAGCTGACTAATTCAAGAGTTTGCATTTAGGGGTGAGTGTACTAACGTAACACCTCCCCCGCTAGCTTGAGATACTCCCGGATCTCATTACATAAAATTTACGAATTTATTTATTATTATTATTTATTGATATTTTTCTTTATTTATTGAAAGTTTTACAAGCCATACTTTTCTTTTAGCTCATTAATATTAACAAATTCACAAATACTTTGATTTGTATTGACAGTTGAATTTATATTCTTTAAGACATTAATTTTAAATGTCTTTTGTTTATAAATAATTATTAACGATGTAGCAATTACAACTAAAAGGAATAACAAACTGGTACTTAGAAAACTATAATGAATGGTTTTATGGAACCTTAACTCATCAATAGCCTTGATATTAGATTCTTGTTTTAATATAATGTCTTCAAAGGTGATCTTATTAAGAGTTTGAAAGGTATCATTAATCTTAGGAATGATGAAAGTATCTCTATATTCAAAAAGTTTGTTTGAAAATTGAAGATTAATTATTTTATATTGATTTCGGAGTATCCAAGGTTCGGATCGATTTTCTCAATTCTCAGAATTTGGGCCGACATTGGAACTAGTACTAGCAGGACAAGGTATAACAGCATCACTTGCAAATTTTAAAGGTCGTTTAATATTAGATTCATGTACATTACTTAAGGAGTATTTCCTAAACTTTGTTCTTTAATAAATCCTTGCTGTCGAGTTTCAAGGTATTCTTCGCGGTTTTTGTTACATTTTGTTATCGCGTTTCTTTTTTTATTTATCCTGTCAACTACTACGGCCTTATCAATTATATTGTTTTCTACTTCGAATGATGTAGCTTTAATAGATGAATGGAAGGAAAAATTATACAATTCGACTGCCTTTGCCATTTGCTCTTTAATTGGTATTTTATTTTCCAGATTTAAAACCCGTATTCCTTCTGTAAGGGTATTGTTTAAACGTTCCGCATCTGCATTACCAGTGTGGCTATTTGGTTTCACAAAATGAACTTCAATGTTTTCCTCTCTGAAAAAGTTTTTTAAGTTTACGTTGTTGAATTCGTTGTCGCATATAATTTTTTTTATTTTTCCTTTGATGGAGATGTATATGCGTATTTTTTCTATCAATGTTCTACTCTTTCTATCTTCTAAATAAATACTTACCGCATGTTTTGAAAATTTATCTATAAAATTAATAAATGAGTGGAATTTTATGTTTCAGCCCCTCATAGTTGGCAGTTATACCAGAATGACCAGTTTAATTTTTGTGGTAAAGGGAGATCTGCTTTATGGCTTCTTCTTCATTTGTAAGATCCTTAGCGAAATAACGGCATTTTACGAATTTAACATTCGAATTAATAGGAAATATGTCGATAAACTTTTGTTGAACCCGGTGGTAGAAAAAATCGTTCAGTTCTGAATACACTCCTACTTTTCCTGTACTGATATGTCTTCGGACTATATCAGTAACGTTGTCAGATATTTCTGTTTTTTTTATGAAAATTCGTTTATTGCCAAATAAGTTTTCAATTTCCTTACTTTTAGTTTCACGTATTATAAGCTGAGTTTTGAATCGGTTCACGCTTGAAATGTTGAAGGCGCGTTTTTTAAACCAAATGGCATTCTCACATATTCAAAGTGACCAAAAGGTGTTGAGAACGCAGTCTTTTTTCTATCCTCAGGTTTAACTAGGATTTGATGGAAACCTTTTGCCAAATCCAAGGTAATAAAATACCGCGACTAGTAGTGACCTCATTTAGTTTTCGGTAGTCTATAACAATTCTCCATTTATGAATACCATTCTCGTCTCTTCTTTGGCACGATCCAAAGAGGACTATTATATGGAGAATTGCTTTCGGTTACAATTCCCTGTTCAAGCATTTCGTTTATTTGCCGTTCGATTTCTTTCTCGTAAACCTTAGGGTATCGATATATTTTTGAAAAAATTGGCTTGTTGGTATCGGTTATAATTTCCTGCATTATTTCATGGGTGAATGTTAGAGTATCCTCTTCCTTGTAAAATGTATTCTTGTATTTTTTAACAATGTCTGATATACGTTCTTTCTTCCTCGTTCAAGTGACTAAGGTTGATATAATCAAGAAACGGAATCCTAGTAGGCTCTAAAGAGCAATTTTTATATGGATCAAAGAGACAACTGTTATTCAATTTTATCTTTTGTTCGTCAACTTCAATATAACCTTCACTTAAGTAAATGTTAATTTTGAAAAAACTTAGGATATTAAGCCCTATAATAGCGTCATAATTCGTACTATCAAAGTCAAAAACATTCCATGTTATTCCATTACTTGATTGAAATTCGCTGGGGGCAGGGGATATGATTTTCATTTTTATTACACTGGAACCACTTAATGTCGAATATTCCGGTTTCGTAAGAATTTTTTTCTAATTGGTAAGGATATTTAATTTTATTAAGCTGGTTGTTGACCCAGTGTCAATTAAACATCTAATTGTTTGGTTGTCTATTGTTATGTTAACTACCGGTAATTTCTGTGTTGAGGCTGAATGTGAAAATTTGTATTAACGTGGCCTGAATTTGGTCCTGGTCTATTTGGGTTAGAATGACTATAGTTTTTTTTATTAAAGTTTTGCTGATTTTGGCTAAACGGTTTTTGGCTTGAATTTTGAAATCTTTCGTTTAGATTATTTTGAAAAGTGCTATCTTGTGAGTTAGGCAAGGAATTGGAGTTAAAGTTCCATTTCTTTCTATGTTGAATATGAATTGTTCTATTATCGTCCAATAATTTTAATTTTGAATACTTATTATATATGTCTATTAAACTACTATTTACATCAAGGTGAACCCTAAAACAACAGTCTATTTTTTCTAGGAGTAGTTCTTTTAAAATCAGAATCTACTCTGTCTGGCTTATAGTACGTTTACACCGCACCCAAATTCAACATTTCAGGAATAAATTTCGAAATCCAATTTTGCGTTCCCATTGCAACTTCAGCATTTCAAATAAGAGCTGGTGTTAGAATTGATCATTGATATTTTTTTTTCTGATTTGAAATCAGAAGTGGTTGAACCATTTAGCTTCTTATATTAATTTAAAGATGAATTTAAATGCTTATCCATTTGTATTGCAATGATCACTTGAAATGATTTATTGTTTTGTTGACAGCTGTTTTTTTGTTTATGTGAGTGGGCTGAAATGTCATTGTATGACGTGCTGAATGGTGCTGAATTTTGTAAAGAGGATTGTTCGATTTGACGAACTTACAAAAGCAGCGACGAAATTCATCAAAATCAATATTCGAGAATGCAGGAAATGTATGTCTAAATGCAATTTATTTGGGCTGAAATGCAGAAACTAGCCGAAATGTTGAATTTGGGTGCGGTGTAAACGTACTATTTTACATATTTATTTTATACACATCAAAATCAAAGATTTCACTGATAGTGAAATTAGATTCTTTCAGAATTGAAAATAATTCTCTTAGATTACTAGCCTTAACATTTCTGCAATAGTTATATACTTCAGAGTAAATTCTTGAGGGCTTAAAATGTTGTCTCAGCTTGTCTTTTATTTCTTCCCAATTGATGTCAAATTGTCAGTTGTCAGATCGAGCTTCAAGAGCTCGAGTTTGCATTTTGGGGTGAGTGTACTAACGTAACACGCGTTCATCTGAACTACGCGGGACCATAGGTAGGTAGGTAGGTAAGTGGGCAGACGGGCGGAAGCCACGCATCACTCAGGTCTTTGAGGACTCATTGTGATGCCCAATTGAGGATTGGTATCCCCTTATATCCCTTGCCGTACTTATGGTCCCTCATTGTACCATAGCCATCCCGATTTTCTTACGAACCTGTAAAGATATCCTAGAGGTTTATTTGAGATTTCATGGAAATTTTGGAAGATATCCTAGAGGTTTATTTGAGATTTCATGGAAATTTTGGAAAAAAATCTTCTCCCAGTGTTTTGTGACGCAACTGACAAAGACTAGGGCAGTGACAGAGGTAGTGACGGGTATCATCTCGTTCCTCTTCATCACCGCAGCCTACAAATGTTGTCATTGGAGAATCCCATTTTCATGGCGTGGTTTTTAAGATGATTATGACCAGTGAGAGTTCCAACCACCGTTGTTAGCAACTCTTTGTCGCACTGAAGGATTTTGTCGGTTTTTGCTCGATCGTATCTGGGCCATGATGCCATTGTAATCACATACGTAGACAGGGCATGCCATCTACTGTTTACAATTTCCTGTTTGCCATTTCAAAAGTCTTTATATCCACCTTTTTCCTCAGGTCTGAGAGGGACGGTTTGATTACACGTCGGTCACTGACCCTATTCTGGCAAGTTCACCATATATCTCATTGTCGGCAATGTCCCTATGTCCAGGAACCTAGCACAGATTGATCGAGTGCTGTGAGCCATGAGCTTTCAGATCTTCGCGACAGTTTGCGACTAGCTTGGACTTGATTTCTGTTGCGGATATAGCTTTCATGGCCGCCTGACTGTCAATAAGAATGGTAATATCAGTGGTGGTATTGCCATCATTAATATCGTTCTAGCCGCTTCTTTGACCGTCAGGACCTCCGCTTGAAACACACTGCCGTAATCATGGAGTCTGATTGAGCAGTGCAAGTTTAGCTCATCGGAGAAAATGCCCGCGCCTGTGCATGCTTCCATCTTTGACCCGTCGGTCTATACCTTTATGGTCGTGTTATTGATAGGTTCATTGATCGCCCACTCCTCTCTGGTGGAAATTGGCAATTGAAGGGTCTCTCGAGGAATGGGAGCCTATAGTCGCTCTCGACTTCTGATACTGTAAGTCTGTTAAGAATACTTGCATGTCCTATGGTACATGAGCGCCAGTCGCCAGATTGACTGATTCTCAGAGCGCTTTTAGCGCTTTCAGTTCAGTTTTCTGTTAAGAATCATACCTATTAGTGAAAAGGACCAATTCGGTCTTACTAGCATTAACACCTAGTCCCCAGTTTTTTGCCCACCTAGGTCGGTGTCGTGCGGTAGAAACTCGAGGTTATCTAGAATGGTGGAATGACCCGTATGGTGGTTATTCCACAGGTGTAGTGTTCTGAGTCTTACCGCTGTGCAGGCTGCTACTTGTCTGGCAAACAAGTCAAGTGGAGGGAGATACAGTAGAATATTTAATGCTTCGGATGGTGTCGTCCTTAGCACTCCACTGATGCATATACTTGCAGTTCTTTGCACGCGGTTAAGAAGGTTGCGGTTGACGGCTGTGCCAAGAGCTGTCCACCATACTGAGACTCCATAAAGTAGGATTGGTCTGACTACGGTTGTGTACAGCCAGTATGCTATTCTAGGCTGAAGGCCCCATTTACATCCGATTGCTTTTTTGCAGCAATAGATCGCAGTGGTAGCTTTCTTGATACGCTCCATGATGTTGGACTTCCAGCTTAGTTTACGATCTATGATGAGACCCAGGAATTTGGCCTTATCTGTGAGCGTAAGTTTTACGCCACACAATGAGGGAGGGTCAAAGGGGGGAATTTTATATTTCCTCGTGAAGAGTATTAGTTCCGTTTTTTGCGGATTAACTCCAAGACTACCTCCTCTAAGTTCAGTAGCAGTTCATTGACCACAACATTCCATAGAAGAGGAGAGAGTACACCACCTTGCGGGGTTCCTCTATTAACTGTTCTGCGGACATTGGATTCACCGAGTTTAGAGTTTATTACTCTGCTAACCAGTAGCTGGTGAATAAAAGCCACAAGGGACTTTTCAATACCGAGATTGTTAAGCGCTAAGGTAATTGCCTCGGGAGTGATGTTGTTAAAGGCTCCTTCAATGTCAAGGAAAGCTACCAGGGTAAATTCCTTGTATTTTAGTGATTTTTCAATCGTACCTATGAGGGTGTGTAGAGCTGTCTCCACTGACTTACCCTTATTGTACGCATGTTGAGCATGCGAGAGTCTTTTTTTTTTTTTTTGGTTACGTCCAAGGATGTGGCAATCTTCGAAAGATACTAATAGCCCGTGCTATCAGCATGCACGATTCGCAAACCCAAGTATTCGATTTAGGGAATACGCCTACGTACTAACCCACACCCTGCACTCTTCTACCACTCTCCCCGCGGAACTGCCGTTAGGTATTACTTCGCGGGGCTGGCAAGCAATTAATGCTACTCCTGTGCTTCAGCAGACTCTGTTGCTTCTGCTGCTACTGCTCTTCTTGCTGCTTCTATTCTCCGCAGCTCAACCTGTATGTTTTTTATGTGTCCGCATATGTCCACCCAGTAATCTTCCGACTCCATCATTCTCTTTACTAGATCTGGTGGGTCTGGTAGATTACCTCTCCAGTCTGTGAAGCGTCCACAGTAAAACAATGCGTGCTCAACGTCCTCCTCCTGCTTTGGACATTCTGGACAGTACGGCGAGTAGTCATGGCCAAAACGGTGCAGGTACTTTCGGTACCCACCGTGGCCAGATAGAAACTGAGTTAGGTGGTAGTTGCAGTTTCCTTGCGATCTGCTAATCCAGGTATAAACGTGTGGAATCAAGGTATGGGTCCATCTGCCATTCGTGGTGCTATCCCATCGAGTTTGCCACAAAGCTACTGAACGAGTCCTTTCTTCCTTTTTCATATTCCTTATTTCCCCGGCCTCCGTTGGGATTAAGGGTTTTCTGTGGTGAATCCTCCTCATCTCATCCGCAAGGATATCAATGGGGATCATTCCCGCTATAACAAATGCGGCTTCGTCCGAGATCGTCCTGTAGCCGCTTATTACTCTTAACGCGCATCGCCGGTAGATCGAGGATAGTTTCCGGCATGTTGATTTATTTTTTTTTGAGGGTATCCGCCCAGACTGGTGCAGCGTATAAAATAACCGAGCTGACGACTCTAGTTAAAACCATCCTTTTTGCGTATCCGGGTCCGCCCACGTTCGGCAGTATCCTGGAAAGTGCCGCTTGTATGGATGAAGCTTTTTTGCTCACATAATCCACATGTCTATTAGAGCGTAGCCTGTTGTCAAGCATCACTCCTAGATATTTTACCGCTTCCTTTGACTGAACATTTTGGTTGCCGACTTGAATATTAATATACTCCACGGTTTTTCTGCTTGTGATGAGAACGGCTTCCGTTTTGTGGTCCGCTAGTTCGAGGCCTGCTGACTCGAGCCACAGCTTTATTTGGCTAATTGTCGCATTCGTGGTTGACTCAACTTCGTGAATGTGTTTCGCAACGACTACAATAGCTATATTATCAGCGAAGCCGATGATATTTACTCCTGTGGACAACCTTAGCCTTAGTACTCCATCATACATGATGTTCCAGAGCAGTGGGCCCAGCACCGATCCTTGGGGGACGGATACGACGGATACGTTATAGTACTTAACCCCTTCTTCTGTGTCGTATCTTAGTCTTCTACCTGTGAAGTAGCTGGAAATTATCCGTTGTAAATAGTACGGTGTTTCCATCCTCATCAACGATCTCCTTATTTGACACCAGTCGGCTGTGTTGAATGCGTTCTTAACGTCTAGTGTGACAACAGCGCAGTATTGCTTTGTGCCCCACCTCCAAGAACGGCCTTCTATGGCTGCAGCCGCTATGTCGACTACTGGTTTAATAGCATCGACAGTAGAGCGTGACTTCCTGAATCCAAACTGGCGGTTTGACAGGGCTCCCTTCTCTTCTGCTATAGTCAACAGTCTATCGTATATTATACGTTCCAATACCTTTCCCATTGTATCTAGTAGACATATTGGGCGATATGACGATGGATCTCCGGGTGGTTTGTTTCCTTTCGGTAACAGTACTAAATGCTGCAGCTTCCACGGTTCAGGGAACACGCCTTCCTCTAGGCATTTTTGCATTGTTGCAATGAACATGCCTGGATTTATTCCGGCAGCAGCTTTTAATGCTTTATTCGGAATTCCATCTGGTCCAGGCGCCTTTTTGTCTCCTGTTCTGTTCAGAGCTCTCTGTAGCTCTTCGATCGTGACATCTGGTATACTGCCTACATCCATTTCGCGAACGATTGTGACCATTGTGTGTGGCCTATTTGGAAACAAGTGCTCCACGATGGTTCTCAGCATGTTTGGGCATGTTACTTGCGGGGACCTACTGGTTTTTAATTTGGTCATAACCATCCTGTATGCCGTGCCCCATGGGTTAATTTCAGCTTCATCACAAATACGTTTGAAGCACATAGTCTTGCTCCCTTTTATTGCCTTTGTTAGCTCCCGTCTCGCTTGCTTGAAGGTATCTAGTAGTTGTTGGAAGTTAGCTCCCCCTCTAGACCGTTGGACTTTACGTCTCGCTTTTAGACTCCTTGCTTTAAGTGCTTTTATATCCTCATTCCACCAGTAGCATGGTGCGCCTCTTCGAGCTGCTTTTTTCCTGGGCATTGCCGCATCACAAGCTGCTACAATATTTCCTGTGAGTTGATATGACAAGCTTTCCGCAGATCCGTTTGCATCTATGGTAGAACTGTTCAGCATCACTTCAAAAGTTTCGATGTCGAACGCACTGTCCTTCCATAGTGGGCCTCTAATTTTAGGTCGCTGTGTGGGCCTATTTTTGGCGATGTTGTAGATAATCGCCTGATGGTCGCTATGGCTGTAATCCTGCACTCTGGGTGTGTCTGTACGTCTGACGAAGAGATCTGACGTCGGCTGACGTTATATGTTCGAATCCGAATTGCGTTCTGATTGCCTCACAGATTTCCTCCTTCGACGTCACCTCGTCCATGTCCTTACACTCTAAAGTAATACGATGGGTAAGGGCTCGGATTTCAGCCTTTTGTCCTAGGGCTTCGCGTATTGCGGATCTTACCTCCGCTGTGTTCTTCCCGGTTTTCCTGAGCTGTATTAACAGTTCTCCCTTGAACGTTCTTCTTATTCTTGAGACTGCTTTGCCAACTTGCTCTAGTTTAGGGTCTGTTCTTATATTGCGCAATATTTCCGCGTACGTAACTTCGCCCTTGGACTCGATAACAATGGCGTCGGGTTTAGCTTTCTCAATGACTGCTCTCTTTTTCGTTGTCTTCCTCTTAACTGCTTCAGACCAGGCTGGCTCTTTGGTAGTTGGGTTCTTTGTTGGTACCTGCGCCGCACCTTTCTTTGCCCCTTCTGTTTCCTTACCTATGTCCTTTCCTGGTCGAGTATCTTTAAGGGTTTCCTTCTTTTTCTTTTTCTCCTTTTTTTCCGTCCTTTGCTGCTTTCGCGGTGGCTCCGTTGTTCCTTTTTCTGGAGTCGGCTTTCGTTTCGGCTCAGTGTTAGATCGGAGCCATGGAGAAGTTTGCGAAGAGGTGTTCATCCTGATAACCTCTTTTGCTTTCTCGTCGTGAGATTGTATAGCTGAGAGCTCGTAAAGAGCTCGTATGCTTTCGATGGCGTCCCTCATCGGTTGATGTATAGAACGCCTTTTGCCATCAACTAGCTCCCTTATCTGCTCTCCTAGTTTAAGGAAGGCTGGCCGGGGTTGGGCTTCCTCCTTGGTTGACCGGCTCGTCGCTGGTATTTCGACACCTATAGGGGTGTCCGACGTAGTTGCTGCAGCCGGAGATCTCCTCATCATAGCGCTTCTCTGAAACGGGTTTTCACAGATGCCCTCATTTTGTGTCTCCTTATTTGCGTTCTGCGTGTTTGGTGTTATGGTTGTTGTTGTTTTTGGTTTTGTTGTAATCATTTCGATTGGGTCCCCACTCAAAGCCGTTATCAATGTTCGAATGTGTAGTCACCCAGGATCCCATGGTTATCTATGCAAGCAGGGAGGCCATGCAAGGGTTGACACATGCCCTTATGGGGTCATGTGCTAGGGCCGGATCGGTGCTAAACAGGAATGTTACATCTGTTCCTACACCACCAACTTAATGGCGACGTAACATTGAGCGTTCTTTGAGTCCTGCCAAGGTTTTAACGGGACGGGGGCGTTTGTAGCATTAGCCTGAAAGCCGTTTCAACCGGATTTCACTCCAACTTACTCGGGTAACAGAATACTACAAGCGTCAGCCCACATAACTTCTAGTCCAAAACGTGTATTCCAGTATTCCATAATTAAGACCTTACTGGGCTCGGCCTTAATGCCATAGGCAGATTCGTTGATAATTGAAACCTTTGGTTCTCCAGACCGCGGTTTCTTCTCCGGATGTTTTAAATCCGGACGTTTCAAATACATACATGTTGAGGGTTATACCGCCGTTACTCGGTCACCAGAGCCAGTTAGTTTCAAAGCAGGGTACACCACGTGCAGGTGAGGATGGTATTTTGTAAGTTGAATTACGCTTTATACCCCAGCATGTGAGAGTCTGTCAGACGCAATACTGCTTCTGATGTGGTGATCAAT
Source organism: Myathropa florea (assembly GCA_930367185.1). Classification (NCBI taxonomy): domain Eukaryota; kingdom Metazoa; phylum Arthropoda; class Insecta; order Diptera; family Syrphidae; genus Myathropa; species Myathropa florea. The sequence goes on from OV884003.1 coordinate 60,015,878, forward strand.
CAGCTTCTCAAGTGTCTTTAGGAGAAAAGAAGAGATAGGTCTAAGGTCGTTAGGCTTGTTATGTGAGGATTTGCCGGCCTTGGGAATGAAGATTACTGTAACCTCCTTCCAAGACCTGGGGACATATCCTAAATCTAGACAAGCTTGGAAGATGCTTGTCAGCCAGGGGAGAATGAGATCTGCAGCTGCTTGGAGCTCTGCAGGTATAATGCAATCAGGACCAGCTGATTTATATGGCTTAAAATTATTTAGTGCCCACTTGACAGATGCACCGTCTATTTTAAGAGGGCTACAAGAGGATCTGGTTAGTGTACTGCCAGGACAGATTGATCTAGCAGCTAGACTTCCCGGGAAGTGGGTGTCCACAAGAAGGTTTAGGGTGTCTAGACTGGAAGATGTCCAGGTACCATCCGATTTTTGTAGAAAGCTGGGTGCTTTCGGGAGCGATGCTAATACTTTCCTCAGACACACTAGATCATTGACGACCCAGGGTTCTTGGATTAGGACAATATCTTCTCCGTAGGTGTTGAGAGGGAGAAGTAGAGCGGCCGAAGCCGAAATGGAATGGTGGAGATTAATTTGGACTATCCGAAGCAGCGCCATCGGGTAGTCCTCCTTCCACCAAGGTGGTGTTTAAATCGTCGCCAAGATCGATCTCAAAAAGAGAGTCTTGGCTGTTAGGCGGGGTACTTGTGAGTTCGAGATCAGAGAAGTTGATACAATCAACATCCTCATCTCGAGCCTCTGGATCTGGTGAGGGCTCTGGAGTGCCCTCTCTCTCCCCCTCGTCCTCCATGGGAGCCAAAGAGGTTGACGGGATAGCTCCCGTTTTGGCGATGGAAGATGAAGTGGAGGGAGACGGCTCCACCGCGGCTGAGCATCCCCCCTCCTCCTCAATGACTGCGACCGGTGTATTACCGGCAGGTTTAGCAGCCGATGAAGTGGAGGGAGAGTGATCAACCATCGCAGAGTCCTCCCCATCCTTTTTATATACCCTCAGCGTTACACTAGTGAAGCCATAATGAATGACTCCACTAGAATTCGTGAGGGGGGCGAGCGACTCCTTATTAATGACAATAGTATCCGCTTGCGTGTCACCCTTGGGATCCTCCAGTTTCGCGATCTTCCAGTCGTGAGTTGGAAGATCTGGGTTGCAAACCTGGATGAATTTGAGAATGGTGGGAGCATCGGAGGGGATGAGCGGTAACCAGGCACGAGTCCTGGGCCTACTAGGGATATTATCCTTAGTCACGACATCAAGCCGTGCCCCCTCCCATACTTCCCCCAATTTAAGGACGGCTGATCTGAAAAGATCCGGCAGTTTTTGACCTTTTGGGCTCGGAGGTTGAAGAGTCGGCCGATCTGGCACGCTTAGCTGTCGATGGCTCGGGGGCATTCGCGCTATCGCTTTCGATGCTTTTAGCTACCTTGGTTGCCCAAGCTAGCGAGCGTTTCTTTTGCTCAGAAAGCGACTCCGGAGGAACACCACTAAAGCGCTCCAAAATCCGGGCTGCATTATTCCGCTCCCTGTGTTTCCTTGTAGAAAGGCCAATGACCTTTGAGGAGGCAGCGGTACTGCGGGCGTTGTTAGGATCCGAGATGGATCTAGAGGGCTCCACGCGGCTATTGGCGAGCCTAGCCGAAATTGGCTTGGTCGCCAGCACTTCAGGAGCTGAAGGGCCTTTAGAGGCGCTGGGAGTTGAAGTCCCATCCGGTGAGTGAGCACCGGACTCATTTTTATTTTTTTTAATAAGGGGTTTTTTAGAAGAATACACAGTTCCCTTCCCACGAGTGGCGGAGAAGGGAAGGTCCGGCTGCACAGAGATCCATTTGGTTTAAGTCTCATTCAATTTTAACATCTTTAATCAGTTGATTACTCCATTATTAAGTCCATATCGAGTTAATTCTTGCATATCGTCTCATCTTCGTCTTCTGCGCAGATTAGAGTGTGTATTTTGCAGTCTTTAATTACGTTAGGCATATCGTTAATATATATAATGAATAGTAAAGCACCCAATATAGACCCATGTGGTACCCCCATTTCTTTGTCAATAAGTTTTGATATGTTATTATTCGGTTTTATTCGTTGTTTTCTGTCAAAAAACATCTGAACCACTCCAGTTCATTAAAGTTGTTTAACAGATATGTCTGGAACGAAATCCTGATTGGAAGTCAGATAAAAGTTTCGTTTTTACCAATATAGTCCAGAAGGTATTTTTTTTTACTGTTGCTTCAAGTATTTTTCAAGTGTCAAATATGTTTATTTGTATTGTATTTTTTATTTTTTTATTTATTTTATTATTTATTATTACTGAATTAATTTGTGTTTATTTCCATGCATCGGGAATGCTCCCGTTTCCAAAGATTTATTTACTATTTGCGCTGGTATTTGTCCTATTATTTCCCAATTGTCAAGTATCATATTTGAAGTAATCTTTTCAGCGCCTGCTTTATTTTTGAGTGAACCACATATTGTTTTAAGTTCATCTATCGTCACATTTTTAAACTTAAACTGTCCAAGTGAACCGTGTTATCAACATATGCAGCACATTCTATTGAGTCCTGAACTTTCTTAATACTTGTCACATAGTATTCATTAAATTTATCTGCAATAACTTTATCGTCATTATATTCTAATCCGTCAAACTCCATTATTTTTATGTGTTTTATGTGTCTTTTTACAACAAATTTTTTTATTTGTGCCCGCAATTCTCTTAGTCTTACCACCTGCTTTATTTTATCATTTTTGTATTTGTTTTTGGCATCATTTACTTTAGTTTTATATGGATTTCTGGTTAATCTATATCCTTTCCATTTATTTTCGTCGTTAATCATCTTTGCTCTTTGATGGTTTTAAATTTTCTTACTCTTTAATGTTCTTAGCTCTTCATTAAACCATTTATTGGAATCATTATATATCTTTAATTTATTAATTGTTTCAGTTAATTTCCTTTTTAATCCATTTTCGTATATATCCTTCGTTTCGTTATACGTTAAGTTTTTGTTCGCTAGGTAATTTTTTGAACACATCTCGTTGGTATTTGAAAACTTCGATTTCATCCAAATTTTATATGTTTATATTCCTACTGTTTCTGTTCCTGTGCCTGTGCCTGTTCGTATTTCGATGGTTTCATGATCAGATATTTTTTCCTCTTCCCGTATAAAAGTGTTTAGTTTTTTGTATATTCGTCACCACATAGTCCACCAATGCTTTCGTTGTATCTGTAATTCTAGTGAAGTCCTCCACTTGTTGCCCTAAACAATTCATTCCTGACTGTGCAGTTCCGGATTAAGGTGTTGAAGATATCTATCCTTTCCTTCGGATGCGACGCTTAGGCTTAGTGAATTCAAGGATTTCCCTCTTATCTACAATTCGTAGATCGGCATTTTCCCATGGGCCTACCGTCCTAGCTACGAAATTCTTTAGCCATTCGAGGGTGTTCAAGTTATCGCATTCCATGAGCTTGAAGCCCTTGAGGTAATCAACTGTCCAAAGAGAGGAATCACTTCATCCTTTAGAACAGCATTATTCACACCACCAAGAATGCGCAATTCGATAAGTCTCCATTGGTATTCGGTGAGTCTACGTTCTCGTTCACATTTCCCGGAAACTTGGGCCTTTTAGCCACAGCTGAGTTAGGGAAGAGCGAAACATCAAGACGACCCCTCTTGGAAGTTCCTTTCTCCTCAGCGACTCGGGAAATGTTTCGTCTCACTTTGGATATAGGACGTATTGACGCGGTATCATCTGAGGATAGAGGAGGTTGTACTCTCCTCCTTGCTGATGTCGCACTACCGCTACTTCCTTTTGGTATCACTACCCTACCTAACCTATCTACTTTGTCTTTTGAATAAATCTGTTTGGAGCATCCAGGAATCGGCTCAGACTCAGTTGGTACTGCACCCTGGACGGTTGATGGATTAACAACTTTTTCCGCTCTCGGAGAGAAGGAGTGCCCTTCCTTCTCAGTAGCGGTCAAGCTTTTCACCCCCTCCTGACCTTGTTTCCTCTTCAGACAACTTTTCCGCCATGCCGCCTGGGTTTTCGTAATTGTTGCCTGCGCCCTTGCCAGAGAAACCCTTTCGCTATCCGTAAAGGATTTGAGGTCGATGCGCTTTAGCCTGGCGTCTGGCATTGGCAGTTTGTTTAAGCGGGTCTCTCAACTCCAGTGCAGTCACGGTTTTTATGACCGTCCTGACACTGTCTAACGTCGAGTTCGCCTCCTCAGATGACTCGCCTAGAAGGGAGGCTTTGCCGGTTTTCGGTGAAGGAGGGTGCGTTCGACCTTTACCATCAAGAGCCTCAGTCTTAGCATCCTCCTTTCCCTCTGCAAGCTCAGACCTAACGCTACCAGAGTGCGCATCAGGACATGGCCTAATGTCACACACGGAAGTGTCCATCTGAGGGGTTGCATTTTGCGAATCATTCTCCACTACCTTCAACTTACCTAAGACAACTGATCCGGTCCCTCCTTGCCCTGACGGGATATTTCCTGTCACAGACAAGGGACACCCTGACGTTCTCCGGAGCATTCCCTACGAGGATACTAGCTAATGGCTGTTACTCCTCTGTGGATACTTCTTTGAGGAAGTCACGACCTTTGCGAAGCCTATCTTTCTCTCTGTCATTAAGAGTCCTGTATACTGTGGCGCAGTTGCGTGAGTGGTTGCATAGGCATTAACGGCATCCCCGTAGAAGAACTCGGAGAATGTCTCCAACGGAATAAAAACGGAATAGTGTGGAGGTAGACTCCTAGCCAGAAGAGACAAGAGAAATGTCGGGCGGTGGTAATAATCCTGCAATGGAAGAAGCAAACAACGTAGATTTTTATAGACGAGGATCGGAATTAGGCAAACGAGAGTTTTGGGTGATGAAATAATTAAAACTAATACAGAAATAAACAGGTTCCGTCGCATAATATTGATGTATGATTTCTGAACATCAAACGACGTTTCCAAACTGTTTCAGTTGAATTTTCTTTTAACTTCAACCCAAATCAACTATTCATTACTACATTCATACATCCAAACAACCAAGCACCCACCCATACATATACCTATATCTCTATCCAAGTTTATCCAACTCAGAAAATCCCTTCCATCCATACCCAATCAGTGTTCATGCCTGCGGTGTGTGTGTACACTGCTGTTGGGCATGTAGGGGTTGAGATCTATCTAAGAGATAACACTCCCCAACGCATAGAGTGGTCGAACACAGCATGAGATTTATGTGTGAAAATGAAAATAGTTATCATTTTAATTCTTAGATATCTCAAAATTTCAAAATAAATCGATATTTTAAAATTATAATAATAATAATAATAATGGTGGCGCTACAGTCCGAGGTGGACCTGGGCCTGCTTCTCAGCAACCACTCGTGTTGTGCGTGCTATTGTTCTCTCACGAGCGGAGGGGACCTACAGTTTAATGCCGACTCCGAACGGCGAGATTGAGAAGCTTTTTTCTAGACAGTTATACTCTTTGAGCATTGTCAGTGACTCGAAAGAGGTGGAGCCGTGAAAAAATGTTTGATGTTTTTTCGAGATTCGAACTGACGACCTCGAGCGTAGGAGTCGACGCACCTACCCACTACGCCACGGCGCCCATTTTAAAATTTACCTTTCTTAATTTCTTAATGCATACATTATGTCTTTAAAATTGTGTTTTCAGATCTTCAAAAATAGCATGTCGATGGTTGACCGCTTTTCGCCAACATCTCGAAAACTATTAAGGCCAGAACGCTTGAAATTATTTTAAATGAAAGTACGAAGCCAGATTTTTGTGATTTTGGTTTAGAAATGGCAGGGTGGGACGCATTAAAAAAAACTTTGGAGCTCCATATTTTCGAAAAGGAGCTTTGGATCAAAAACTGTTGAAGCAAAGCTTTACCTCATTTCAAAAGATTTTTCGATTGATATACACACCTGATCAAAATAATAGATACACCTACGAATACCTTACATTTTTCGTTTTTAGCATAGCACAATGTAAGAAATCGTTAAAGTTCGCAAAAAAGGCTAATATATTTGAATTCTATACACCTTTTAAAAACTTAAAACTTAAAAATATTTTCAATATTAACGTTAATAATTTTTTTATGAAGATAAAATTGTGTTAGCACATAAAAATCGTGTGATCAAAAAAATAGATACACCTCAGATTGTGATTAAAATTCAATTATATCACAATTTTCTTTGCGAATTTTTTGTCAAAAAGGTTTAAAATATTTTATTGTAATTGCTTGGTATCAAATAAAAAAAAGGAAATAAACATCTTTGGTTTACCATGGCTTGAAATAGTCAATGCACTACAGAAGAGTAAGTTTTGCTTCTTTCGCACATAAAAAAAAGGAAAATCTCTGCGTGAAATCACGAAATGTGTGTAACAGTCACTATTTAGCGCAAAATGTTTTAAAAGCTGCGCCCCAAAAAGAATTTCATGGCAGATCGAAAAAAAACTAACCCCGCGGATGATCGCCGTATAATAATGTAATCAAAAAGTGACCCTTTTAAGTCATCAAATGTGATTTCCGCAGAAATTAACAACATCGTTAGTGCTCCAAGAATTCGTGGTGGCTTACAAAAAGCCAAACTTCTCGGACGAATAGCTAGGAAAGTTCCCCTAAGGAGAAAAAAAATGCAAGCATGAAGCTACAGTTTGCCCTGACACATGCAAATAGGACGAAGGATATCGGTGAAAATAAATGGCGAAATATTTTGCTGAGCGATGAAACAAAGATTAATCTTTTTGGAAATGACTATAAAAAGAATGAAGAGATTCTCGAGGCAAAGAATTCCATAACCGTTGCATAAAAAATACAGTGGAACATGGAGGCGGCAACATAATGGCCTGGAGATGTTTTTCTTAGAATGATGTTCGTCCAATATTCCAGACTACAAACACTATGACGGCAGCCGAGTACAAAGACATTTTGCAAATGGTAATGCTATCATACGCCAAGGAAAACATGCCTCTGCGTTGGGTCTTTCAGCAGGATAATGACCCGAAGCATACTTCCACACTAGTAAAAAAATGCTTTGTTCACAACAAAATCGACCTGCTAGCTTGGCCAAGTCAATCTCTAGGCCTCAAATCAATTGAAAACGTGTGGGCGTATCTAAAGAAGAAATTATTTGAGCAAATATTTACCAATACAGACTAACAGTGATAATGTGTTCAAAAAAATTGTTATGAAATACCAAGCATTCATCAGCAGTACGTCGAAAAGGATGGCAAATAATATAATACAAAAGGGTAACTTCCCAGGGTATTAGTGGTAATTGGTTTTGCAACTAAAATAAGTAAGCATTTTAGCTCTTAATTTAAAATTTTTGGAAAAAATTACAATGTATCTATTTTTTTGATCACACATTTTTATGAACTAACAGAATTTAAGCTTCATAAAAAATTTATTTACGTAAATATTGAAAATATTTTTAAGTTTTTAATAAGTATGTAGAAAAAAAAATACATTAGCCTTTTTTGCGAACTTTAACCATTTCTTTCACTGTACAACACTAAAGACGAAAAATGTAAGGTGTATCTATTTTTTTGATCAGGGTTGTATAACTGATGGGGTGCGACAATGTTTCAAAATTAATGGCAACTTCACCTGTACTGGAGCAACCCCAAATGGCCCCACTTTTTAAATTTGGGTGCATGGGCAATGCCATCTAGGCCTGAAGTACCTAATTCCAAAATTTCATGCCGATATCAACAAACAATCTTAGATGTTTATTTATCTGAGGGTTCCGAATATCGCGTAATCCATATAAAGGAGTATGGGCCGTCGGCAATATCCGTCCTTTGCTAATGGTAAAACGGGAGATCAGGATGATCTCTAATGTCAGGAAGGCCGAATTGTAACATTTCTTTGTTTGTTCTCTTTTTGTCGGTAAGCACGCCACATGTATAGGTTCATGTATGTGTTTTTTTCTAACTATCACTCTCTCTCTATCACTAAGTACTAACATGTAAGCAAAACTGTAAGACATCATTATGTGATAAAGAGTCAAACCAAAAGGACGTGTTTCGGTTTTTTCCTGCCACAATAGTTGGAGCCGGTTTATGAAGATTCTGGTATCCAGCTCCTTTGTACCAGACCTTCCTGAAGATTTAGGTAGGTAGGTATAAGTGGCTATGTGCACTCAGACCAGATTTGATCATGCAGTCACATGATTTGACTGAGGTCAATCCAATAAAGTATTTGTGGGAAACCATTTGGAGCCTGTAATGAAGCGTAGTAGATTATTAATGGGAACCGCATTAAGTTCACATAAGTTATCGAAAAAGTCGGCCCCAAGATGTAAGCGTCGAATAGACGCTAGGGCTGGACAGGAGCAGAGAAGGTGTGAACCTAGTCTACTGGCATGGTTTCCTATGAGGCAGTGTCCTATGATGACACCGACGATTGTACTTATATTCGATCTATCAAGAGATATTAAATCCTTAGATCTTCTGAGATCTAGCCTAGGCCAGTTCATTCTGGAGGTGTGACACGTAGTGCCACTCGCCCATCTGTTATTTATTTCGTGAGTTTCCTCTAATGAGAGCAACAATTTGCAGGTTGTGAGGGGCATACCCAAGTTACTGTGTTTAGGAAGTAATGGCTGTGAAGGTGCGAACATGGCAAGCTCATCCGCTTTGAAGGTCTCTATGGAACGTCTCTTGTGGCCAAAGGGATTATTGGTCCACTGGACATAGCAGTGTTTTTTGCTAGTAGTCTGCCAAAAATGCCAAGTGGGGATAGGTTCATGATTACGTCCAGAGCATCTGAGGATGTGGTTCTCAGAGCACCTCCTATGGCAGATGCAGGCTTGACGTTGAACCTTCCTAATGAGGTTGTAGAGTATGGCTTTGTCTGGTACAACAGAATGGGTCTAACGACGGCTGTGTAGATCCAATGGATCATATGAGGTTGGAGACCCCATTTCTTCCCTAGTGCTCTTTTACATATGTTGAGAGCCAGCGTCGCCTTGCGGGTACGCTCCATTATGTTCGGCTTCCAGTTTAGTCTCTTATCTAGGATTAGCCCCAGATATTTAGCAGACTCCGAGAAGTTGCAACTGGTGCAGTTAATGGTAGGGGGGTCGATCGAGGGGATACTATATTTTCGTGTGAAGAGAAGAATTTCCATTAATGCCCAATCCGTTGACTTTGTTCCACGCCGAAAGTTTTGAGAGAGCATGCTGCAAGAGCTCCCTTAGCACTGATGGATATTTTCCCGAGACAGCCACAGCAATGTCATCCGCATAGGCTATCTCCTTGCACCCTGCATTATCTAGCAACAAAAGTAGTTCATTGACCACGATGTTCCATAGCAGGGGAGATAGAACTCCACCTTGTGCTGTTCCTCTGCTGGCAACTCTGGTGGCTGTGGTAGAACCGAGCTTCGATATGATTTCTCTACTGACAAGCAGTTGGTGAATCAGTCTACACAGTCCCTTGTCCACGCCAAGATTCACCAGTGCACTGATGATAGAGGATTGGTAGACATTTTTGAAGGCTCCCTCGATGTCTAGAAAGCCTACCATAGTGTATTACTTATGGTGAAGGGATTTTTCAATGGAGCATACAATGTATGCGTGTTGGGAGGCTGACAATCTAGATGGGTCTATCACCCCTATCATAGGATCCGTCGTAACCTCGATCGGATATCGGTATCATAAAATTCCATCGGAACGAAGGTTCGTAACTTTGACGTACGAAAATTTCGAAATTCGTAACAAAGCTATCATAGGATCCGAATGAATCGGAAATCTGACAGATAAAATTAAATTATCCTCCGAAGGAAAATTGTTGTCGGAACTATTGATAAAATAAGTTAAGTCTGTGAATTTGTTGCAAAAATACTATTAAAACACGGGTAAAGTACAGCAAAAATAGTTTAATATTAAATTGTATGCAAACCACAATAAAAGTTTGTATTTTCGTTTTATATTAGAACAAGGAATACAAAAAAACAGCACCGCAACTGGAAGAACAAAATATACATACAATATAACCCGGATATCGAGAATCAACTGCTCGGATTCGCATGTTATTGTCACAAATCTAAAAAAAAAAACATTTTTATAAAATATCTTGTATGTAAATACTTTGAGAGTAGAATATAAACATACCAATATAGCATTTCACCAAAACTTAAACTTTATTCTCCATTTCCAACGGGTTTGAGTGGTCTCGCAATTTTTTCTTGTGACCTTTAGGAGCAATTCATATTCTTCTTCAAGACCTAAATTGCTGGCGCTATCGTATCCATTGTAATATTTCTTTCAATTAATCACTTCAATTTAAAAAAACTACGAATGAATAATGACAATCCAATTTAGCAATTGAAAAGTGACAGGAGTCTAAGTTCGAATTCGAACATAATGTTACCAACCAACCGAACATTAAAGATCTTACGACGGATCCTATGACACCTTTTCATTCGTATTCGGAACTGAGAAATGAGTTCGGTGGTTTTCTCCGACGGATCCTATGATAGGGGTGTATATTGCATAGAAGATGGATATCTATGAATCTTTCCAAAGTTTTTAGTAGGAAAGAAGATAAGCTAATAGGTCTAGGTTAAGTCCTTGGGGTTTACATGAGAACTGCGGCCTGCTTTTGGTAGGATGACAACCTTCACATGTCTCCATCCTATAGGGATATGGGACAGGCTTAGGCATCCTTTAAGGATAATTTTCAACCATGGAAGAATTAGGTGCAAGTTTAATAATACCATCCGGACCAGGTTTATATGGTTTGAAGCTGGGAATAGCCCATGCTATACTTCGCTTAGTGGTGAGCTTCACGAGGCTACTAATTGGATAACCAGAAACCGTGGAGGAAATGGGTTGGTTATCCGAGTAGCTGGGATACCCACTTCCCAAGCAGAATCTCAAGTGATTCTTTACTAGACATAGTCCATGTGCCATCTTGCTTCATATAGTAGCTTGGTATGGCGGGACAAGTGGAGAGGATTTTCCTGAGTCTCGAGGTCTCTGAAATATTCTCTATTCTACCACAGCTTCCAGGATTTCCTTTTTGCCGTTTTCATTTTGGATTTGAATAATTTGAGGGATTCTTTATAGGATTCCCAATGGAGCTCATCTCTGGAGGATTTAGCTTTGTTGAACTTTCGCCTACTGACTTTGCGAAGATATTCAAGTTCACTGTTCCACCATTGTGGCTTGGAGTTGATTTTCCGGATTTTTTTGTACATTGCTTTGTTAAGGGCAGTGGTAAACGAATTAAATAGCCGGTCCAACTCATTGGCAAACGTGCTCGCTGCTAACCGCCGTCCAGTTCAGACGCGTTTTTAAGTCGCTCCACAACAATTTAGCCCTTGTCTTTTTCGCTTCGCCACCTAATTTGCTACGCGCGCAATCCACTATTACTTGTGCTGTTCGTGCAATTTATCCATACGACACTTCGCAACCTGCTTTCCCAACCTACCTCAACAATGGAAAAGTGCTGTGCAAACGGAACGTGCGGATTCGGGTCGGGTAACGTAAGTGAACTAAGTACTTGCAGTGGTTTGTGCCAAAAATCGTATCACTCGGTGTGCATTGGCCTCAAAGGTCGCTCTCTGACCTATATAAAATAACTCTCAACCGTGATGCAATTCGTGTGCCCTGATTGCAAAGAACTATCGTTATCGCACATCTTGCTAGCGATTAAGTGTCATAATGAGGCAATGACCTCACTATTTTCGGACTTTATCAGACCATGACAAAAAAGTTTTAAATAAGCTCTCCGCTATAGAGCTTATTCCCAAGTCCATCGATGATCTCCAATATTGTTTAGAAAATCGTACTGAGCCTCGTAATGATAGTCGGAAGGCTCTGGAAAAACATTTGAATAGCTCCTCCGATAATCGGAACATCATGGCCAAGGAGATCAATGACTTATTTTGTATAAAATTTAACAAATTAGAAAAAAAGTTCACAGTGCTCTCGGAAATGATAAAATCGAAAAGTGAAGACTTGCGCCATACTAATGAAGGCATTAACGGTATTCGCTCGGATCTCGATGTGCTTCAGCAATCAACCTCCTCCTCGACTTTACATCCTCACAACATATCCCACAGCATTGCATTATCGGCGATAGGTTCGGCCTGTGACCGTCTATCCTCCATTTATATGGATATGGAGAAAGCCATCATTGAACTTAGGGAAGAAATCCAACATCTCGCAGCGAGGAACATGAACTCTCCTACTGCGCACGATACTACAAACAACATATCACTAATGGATGAACTTCTTAGTGTTAGCCCTGCAACCGATAACGTAACGGCCATTTCCAGCGACAGCCCAACCGACTCCACCTCTCAAACGCCTATTGAGTCTGAATCTCCACCATCCAAACTCCACTTCTTCGGTACATCATGGTCCAAGACAGAGTGGGACCATAGATTAAAAAAGCTTCAGGAGCAAAACCATCCCAGTGAGAAAGAGCTCACCGCATTTATCATCAGCAGAGCCCCACGAAAGATGACTGCTACACAGCTGAAGGAGTTCATGAAAGAAATGTTCTTTTTTGACATCTCTAAATGCAAGAACTTGAAAAATCGACGCTTCCTGTTTCACATCCCCAGTAAATACGAGTGGCTGCTTACGAACCCATTTGGCGGCAATTATAAAATAGATAGCTTAAGTATAAAAAAACTGTCAGCTTCTACTAATTCTAGTCACCTGACTGGTGTAAATAATATCCCCCCATCTCTTAGTAACAGCCACCAAGCTTACCCCTCTAACAAGGATCCAAATTGGAGCTTTAAAGTTGGCTTTTTTCCGGACTTCTCTAAGCAAATTCGCGTGCCTCCTAAGCGAGTTTCGTTCAATTTGATAACTTAATCTACTAACTCAGATCCGTTTCCCAAATTTGATCTAACATCTGGTGCCAAATATCCAAACTTTCGCAGATCCCACATTCTCAACCCATCATCAACATCAAATCTTAATCCTGACTCTGCACCATTTGCACATCCCACCTCTGCAAAACCACCTTCCAACCCCCCTAACTTACCTACTGAACCTAAATCGTTCCCTGACCCACTGCTCCCTCCCGTTGCGAAGCAACTCAGTGACATCGGTGAAGATGGCCGCTATATTCTGTCACGCCTTCGTGATCGCAAAATTTACAGCAACGTTCGTCTCTATCTGGCGTATTTACATGATAAGGACGACTCCATCTGCGTTGACGGAATAACCAAAACAAATGTTATGGTCTCACTTCATCAAGAAGGTCTTCCCACAGAATTAAAAAAGATTTTCGTCAATTTTCATGAGAGCTTAAATATACCACACAATAACGTTGCAAATGATCTATCCACATTTGCGTCGCATATTGCCACAAAGCGCATTGCCGCAAAGAACTCGTTCTAATTATAAAAACTATTTTCGCTCCTAACCGTCCAAATCACGAAATTAAACACCTGTCTATTTATTATCAGAACGTTCGAGGTTTACGCACTAAGTCTTCTTCCGTGTTTCTTAGTTCTCAAAAGCTACCTTATGATGTCTTCGCCCTTACTGAAACTAATCTCTCTTCTTTCTTTAACAGCAATGAGTTCTTTACCTCTAACTTTAATGTTTTCCGGAACGATGGCTTAGAAAAAGAATATAATTCTAACGGGCGCGGCCTTCTCTTGGCCATCCACAACCAATACGATTCATCAGTTTTTAAAACCTCTCACACTGCTAATTTCGAATTTATTTGTGCTAAAATTTCCATTCTCAAACGTAATCTTTATTTGTTTTGCTGCTACATTCGCCCTTCTCAGCCAATCCGAAGTTATCAGCTTGCTATTGATGCCATAGACTCTCTTTTTGACGTCATAGATACCAACGATAATGTTATAATATTAGGTGACTCATCTTCAATGGGTACAATCTGATAATGAATCATATTTTGTCGCTAACAATGTTACCACTGAATTGGAGTCAGTCTTTTTAGATTGCATTTCCAATTCCGGTTTATATCAAATTAGTGGTATAACTAACTGATCTCATTTTCTCATCCAACACAGAAAATTGCGTTGTCGTTGAAAGTGATCACCTACTGTCTACTTTAGACCGGTATCACCCACCCCTATTTATTTCTTTTTCTTACGGCGACTTAATTCAGAAAAATCATACACCAACCTCATATAGTTCAAATTTTCGAAAAGCGGACTTTGACAAACTTAATAGCTTGCTCAGTTACGCCAACTTTAATAATGCTCATCTTAACGTTGAAACTGCTCTTTCGTCCTTTTACTCTATAATTTTTGATTGCATTCTAAAATCAGTCCCTTATAAGACCACCAGAACCTCTACTTCTTCCCCACCTTGGTATAACAAACACCTACGCTCGCTTCGCAACAAGAAAAACAAACTCTGGGAAACCTATTTCAAATCTCGGTCTGGTTTTGACTATATATATACCATATACCAGCGATTCCATTTACAATTTGCTGACCAAAATGAACGTCTTTACCAAGAGTACATCAACCGAATGCAATCTAATCTCATTACAGATCCCAAGAGCTTTTATCATATCGTTAATACCAAACGGAAATGTGATAACTATCCTGCAACTCTTAAATTCGAAGATACAGTTTCGTCAGACCCGCAAACCTGTTCGCGGACTTCTTCAGTCAGTCGTATTCCGACTATTCCACTGGCGTTGATGTTGATTATTTCTCCTACATGAACAACTGCGCCCAAACTTCACTAGTTTCCATCAACATCACCGTCCCCATCGTTGAAGAGAAATTAAATAACCTAAAGGACGATTATACTCCTGGTCCCGAAGGGTTACCGGCAATAGTTCTCAAAAAATGCGCAAAACTCTTGGCCCAACCTCTGACGTCCCTCTTCCTTATGTCCACCTCGCAAGGATCCTTCCCACCGCCTTGGAAGAATCCATTAATTGTTCCTATACATAAGAAAGGCTCAAAAAAATGAGATAAATAACTACCGCCCTATAGCCAGACTTTGTTTCATTCCTAAAGTTTTTGAAAGCATCGTTTATGATTTAATGTACATATTTCCATTGCAAATCTTTGTTTTCTTCTTCACAACACGGTTTTCTCAAGGGCAGGTCGACCACGAAGAATCTCACGCAATTTGTCTCTGAAGCACTACGCGCATTTGAACATGGGAAAGAAGTCGACGTGATAGCTACCGACTTCAGCAAAGCATTTGATAAAATATCACACGATATTATTTTGTTCAAATTAAACGCTCTAGGTTTCCCACCAAGTCTTGTCAAATGGGTAAATTCGTATTTGGAAGGAAGAAAATATGAAGTTTTATTTAGATGTTGTCTCCAAGTCTTTTAACGCTACATCAGGTGTTCCGCTGGGTAGCCACCTGGATCCTTTAATTTTCGTCCTTACTACGAATGATGTTGTCTACATCATCAAGAACTCTCAACTTCCTGTTTACGACGATGATATGAAAATCTTTAATTACTTCTCTTCTCCCTCCGACTCTAAACCCCTTCAACGTGATCTCAATAGATTCTCTGTTTGGTGTAAGAAAAACGTTCTCCAGTTGAATGTCAGCAAATGTCAATCTATTACGTTCTCCCGAAAACGACTGCAACCGGCTAGAAATTACTTCCTATGCAATGAATTAATTCCTTCCGTCTGTTCTCTGCGTGACCTCGGTGTAATCTGCGATCGGGAGCTTAACTTTCGTTCCCATATCGATAACATAATTAATAGAGCCAACTCTGCACTAAGCTTTGTTAAACGTTGGTCAAAAGAATTTTCAAACCCCTATGTCACTAAATCTCTGTATGTCACCTTCATTATACCTATCCTTGAATATGCCAGTCCGGTCTGGTCCCCCTACTATCTTGTTCACATCCAACGTATAGAAGCCGTCCAACGCAGATTCTTACGTTTTGCCCTTCGCGATCTCAACTGGGCTGACAGAATTAACATGCCCCCTTATTCGGAACGCCTAAAAGTTATACGTCTCGAATCTCTTGAAAAGCTTCGCGAAATTGCAGACTTACTCTTCCTCCACCAACTACTTACTGGTCACATAGATTGTCCCCAGCTACTTGAACTCGTCTCCTTTAGCACCAATTCCCACTACCTAAGATCTAGTTTTCTATTCCGCGTTAGATCACACCGTACTAATAATGGCTTAAACTGCCCTATGTCCAGAATGTTACGTTTTGCTAACATCGCTAATCGCTCATTCGACTTCCTCCTCTCAAAATCATCTCTCCGAAATGGTCTTAAGACTCGCTATTCTTCGCCCTAAGTTATGTTTTAGTTCTTAAGTTTAGTTTATTAAGTTAGATTAAGTTCGCTTGTATTAAGCAGAAATAAATAAATAAATAAATAAATAACCCCAGGCTCGAAGGATATACCCTTGAAAGGGATTTACCTAAAATGCTTTTGTAGAGAGACCAGTTAGTATTCCTATAGTTCCTAACTGGGGGTTGCTCGGGGGTCAAATTGGAGATATCTATGGTCTGAAAATGAATGGATATCAGAAACTTTCCAATTACTTATGTAGTTGGAGAAGTTGTTAGAGACAAGGGTAATGTCAAGTACCTCCTGTCTATTCCTGTGTTACATACAACTAGATTCCTACTAAGAATAAACTCTAACAATGACTCACCTCTTTCGTTGTCATTGGAGCTACCCCATATTTGGAAAGCGTTGTTCGATTCCGCCGTAGCGTATATCCTTGTGAGTGACGTGGATGGGATGGGCCTGTCGTAGGCGAGGTATGCTGAAGTCATCCAACACGTAAGCTGACTCAGCTCCAAGCTTACCACCGTGGTGTCAGGGTCGCTAAGGTTAGAAATAAGGAATGTGTTAATGGAGCTTTTCACCATAATGCAAGATCTAGGTTTACCTGCATTTTTGGCATAGAGCAGTTTGTACCAGACCTCCAGCGGTCCAGGACTCCTGGATCAGGACAAGGTCCTCCCTATGTTTGGCTAATCGGATGAGGAGGTTGGCGGAGGCCTCCTTGGAGTGGTGAAAGTTAATCTGTGTCACCCGCAACATTGCGACTGATAACATATGCCTTCACCACAGTGTCGTTAGCCTAGTCTGAGTCGGAAGACGTGATGTCTTCTTTCTCCTGGGGAGGACGATAGAGGTTGGCGGTGAAGAACCGCTCAAACTCCGAGTCTGATGATAGTGAGTCGTCATCAATGCCCAGAGTATTGAGCGTAGTCGTGAGGACTTCTTCTGATGCGTCCGGTGGTTCGTTGTCAGTGGGGGTAGCACTTGTTTCGTCGGGACAAGTGTCTACCGGTAAGGGGGAGATCTCCGTGTTGGGGGCAGATGACGTGCCAGGTGCGACTATATCAGTCGGGGGGATATCTGCCTTAGGGGCAGATACCCTTTCTGAGTCCTTTTTATAGACCCTAATGGGGACCTTGCCGAAACCAAAGTAGATCTTGTACTCGTCTGCAGCAAGTTGAGCCAAGGAGTCCTCGTTGATGATGATTACCACCGAACGGGTGTCCCCCTTGGGCTCCTCCAGCCTGCCGACTTTCCAATCACTAGTATTTAATTTCGGGTTGCATAACCTGATAAGGTCCATTTTGGACGTAGAGTCCGAGGGCTTGGCCGGAAGGCGGATGCGTGCCCTGGGCCTGCTGGGTATCTTGTCCAACGACAAGACCTCCAGGCGAGCCCCTATCCACACCTCGCCCGCCATCCCTATGGCCTCGATGAGGAGGTCAAACGACCTTTGGTCCGCACAGGCAAGCAGTTTCACGTGCCCCTGGAACCATCCCCCGTCTTCACAGATTGGAGCAGGTCCTGGTCGCTCCCTTAGGATTGAGAGAAGGGCAGGGGCCAACTTGACCTCTACCTTCCTTCACTTGTCTGCAGAGATGCTCCCGTCAGGATCTGCCTGTCTTAGTGGGCAGGTTGCTGGCTTTGGTTTTTTTTTAACAGATACGACCTTCCGACTGTGGTCCGTAGAGGTCCCTGTTGGCCTAGCAGCAGCACCCGCTTGTTTGCTCGTGCAGGATTTGTCCCGTGCTTGAGCTAATGGCGAGCTGGCTGGCAGTGATGTTGAGGAGTCCGTGTTGGACAAGTGGGGATGTTGCCACAATTTGGCGGCAACAGAAACTGGTTTGGTGAACTTCAGTGAAACAAAATGGTTGCCCTTTGATGAGAGAGTTACAAAATCCTTAAAGGAAAATTTATTATAGTTACTTTGAAAATGTTACAATGACTTTTTTTTACAATCACTTGGATACGTATTTTTTATCTTGACATTTATTGTTCTTACGGTGTGTTGCTTCTCGGCTCTACTTCCTTCCCTTTGCACGTTTTTTTTTTCTTCCCCTTTAATCCACTATCGACTTTTTTTTTCTTTTTCACATTGTCAACATCATTATAGCTGTTAGCCGTCAGCCGGCTCAATGTTATGGCAGATTAGGCTGTTAGGGCGGTACTACATTACCAACCCACGGATCACCCTGATTACATCGTTTTGATCAGGGTTGTCAACACTCCCCCTTGGTAGTTTTGTCCGTGGGCCGATATCTCCTTTATTTCCAACGTTAAGAACCGCCAACCTTACTGTGGGCCTCTCGTAAACGCCATTCTGCGCCTGTAGGAAAGCACTTCGAACTTGGCCATCCTTTGATGCCCTGGTTTCGACAATATCACCCTTTTCTATGGGTTTCACAGACTCGAACTATTTAGTGCTACGGGTTATTGTCGGAATATACTCCCTTACCCAGCGCTGCCAGAAACGTTCCGCATACTGCTGCGATATAAGCCAATTTCTTTTCAGCATCTTAGCGCCACTATCAAAAACCGCGGCTGGCTTACTGCCATTTGAGGATTCGAGGAGGAAGTGATTCGGAGTTAACGCTTCCTCACTTTCGTTGTCGATAGAAATGTAAGTTAATGGACGAGTGTTCACTATATTTTCAACTTCCATTAGCATACTCCTCAAAAGCTCGTCCGACGGATTCCGAGTAGGCGTTATGTCATAAAGAGCGGTTTTTACAGACCTTACAAGCCTCTCCCAACTTCCCCCCATATGTGGTGATCCTGGCGGAATGAATGTCCACTTAGTTGTCGCGGTGGTAAATGTCTCCACAATCTTTTCCTTGTTAACTTCTTTAAGCGCATCCCTTAACTCTCGTTCAACACCGTGGAAATTCGTTCCATTGTCGCTAAAAATTTCGATAGGAGCGCCGCGCCTTGCCATGAAATTCCTGAGAGCCAAAATGCAAGAGTCCGTCGACAGAGAGTATGCGATCTCAAGATGAAGAGCCCTAGTCGTCAAACACGTTAGCAATACTCCCCATCGCTTTTCGGTTCTTCGGAGAACTCACTACCATTGGTCCGAAGTAGTCGACACCTACGAAAGAAAAAGGTCGACAAAATGGAGCAACTCGTGCTGAAGGGAGCTCGGCTATCAAAGGGGGTTGCGGTTTTGCTCTGGCATTTTTGCACCATAGACAATTTTTTCTAATGGTTTTCAAAGCGGACCTCAAGTGTGATATGTGGAACTTTTGCCTGAGCTCGTTTATCACTGTCTCCTGATTTCGATGGTTGAAACGAATGTGGAGATCCATGATGACGAGCTTGGTAATTGGATGATTTCTCGGAAGAATTATAGGTCTTTTAAAGTCCTCGTCGATGTTTGCAATGGACGATATCCTGCTGCTTGCTCGAATAACTTTATCCTTATCCAGATACGGGCACAGATGGTAGAGGGTGCTGCTTTTTTTGATGGTTGATTCGAAGTTAAGTTCGCGATTTCTTCTAAATATTCGCAGGCTTGAACTTCACGGAATAATTCGATCTCAGCCCGCTGAAGTTCGTCTTGTTTGAGAGGTACATCTCTCCGGTGATACTGAATATCCGAATTCCTTTCGCATCTCTTCTCGCTCACGTTGTGAATAAATCGGAAAAAATATGCTGCAACACGTACCAGCTTTCTCCTACTTGAGGCTTCGCTGATTCTGAATATGCCCCCCCGGTGTGGGATGTGTAGGTTATTGAAACAAGTATTCAGTTCTTCGACCGCATCAGCTGCTGGTGGCGCTTCACTCGGCCAAAGTCGGGGATCAGAAGTTAGAAAATTGAAACTGGGAATTTTCGCCCACTTCGTTCCTTCATCGGCAACATGAGATCCATCTCCAATCAGCTATCTCTGTGAAGTCTAGTATTTCACTAACGCGAAAGGCAACGAATGGTTTGTACCTGCGATGATCGGATCAAAACCAACTCAAGACATTCTTAGAGTCTGACCAAAAGATACACTTGAAGATTTTGATAGTACGTGATTCAGTTATGGTCTTCGCGAGCCTTACGCAGAGTACCGCAGCCTGAAGCTCAAGCCTCGGAATTGAAAGAATTTTTAATGGAGCTACTATCGTCTTAGCACCGATGAGAACGCAGCTTACCGAAACCGGCGGCGAAACCATTTTCGCTTGCATCCACGAACACATGCAGTTGTATCTCTGAATTTGGACTGTCGTTATTGGCAATGTAGCATCTCGGGGTCTTGATTTTCACTATCTCGGGCAAGTAGCGAATCCAGTTTAGCCATTTTTCATATTCCGCATCCTTGACTTCTTCGTCCCATCCAATGTTTGACCGCCATATGTCCTGTGTGCCAGGAGGCCTAGTGGATCGAAAATCGTCATCAAAATTCTTAAGACTTCGCGTTTCGTTAGGCGACGGTGACCGGAGAGAATATCCGTTTGATTTGGATTTGCATTTATTTTGTACGTGAAACAGCCAGATGCGGTGCACCACTACATGCCTAAGACCTTTTCCGTTCCCATCTCTACGTCAACAGCGAGGTCCACTTGCTCGGTATGTTCAGAATCCATGGTTCTCACGACCGCTGGCGAATTCGATATCCAGTTTCTGATGAGGAAACCACCCTGTAGGTGTATAAACCGAATTTCTTTGACCAGCTGTATAGCTTCCTCCGGGGAACTTGTGCTATCCATCAGGTCATCCACGTACTGGTTATTCTTTATTGAGCTGACTGCTCTTGGAAACTTGGCTAAAAACTCGTCGGCATTTTTCCTTATGACGTATTGCGCGCTGGCGGAAGCGGATGTTACCCCCATAATCATGACTTGCATCGTCATCACATCAGGTTCAACTTCCTCGCTGACACTCCATAGGAATCTGAAATTTTTTATCTTCTCTGCGTATCTGGATTTGATGATACATTTCCATAATGTCTGCGAAGATTGCGACTAGGTCTTCCCTGAATTTAAATAGAACGGCTACCAGTGACCGGGACCTCTTAGACGCATGGAATTGAGCGATATGCCTTGGACGGTTGCGGCTGCGTCCCATACGATCCTTAGCTTACCGGGTTTGTTCGGATTGAAAACTGGGAATATGGGAAGATACCAGCAGCGGTGACTTTCTTCGGCTACCTCTTGTGCCGTTAATCTCCTAGCATATCCCTTTTCGACGAATTGCTTGATCTTCTTATCTAAGGCCCGGGAAAGCTGTGCTTCTCTTCTCATTCTATTGTGCAGACAAGCTAATCGCCTTCTTGCCATAGGGAGTCTGTTCGGCAGTGTGAAATCGTCGAATTTCCAGAGCAACGCTGTCTCCAAACGACCGTTTTTCCTAAGGGTGTGGGCGTCTAGCTGTTCCAGTGCACGCTTGTCGTCAGTTGGCATCAAGACCTTTTCTGGGTTCGACACTCCGAAATTGTCATTACAAATTTACTCTTTCACCAGATGTTGTAATATAGCGTTATCGCATTCGCAGATGTGAAAATTATATCCGCCCTTATAGTCCGGCGCCTCCGGTGAGCAACCGCCATGCACTAGCCATCCCAGACGGGTTTTCGTCGTGACCGGTTCTTCGGAATTCCCCTCCCGACATCTTGAAGGAAGTCCCAAATTTGCGTGCTTGAGTCCGATTAGTAAGCGCGGGGATTGGTGATGGTAGGACTCGATGGGCAGTCCTTGGAGATGCTCATATTTCTGCTGCAGGTCTTTGAAGTTTAGCGACTGGTAGGGCAGCGACAGATACTTCACAGTATGGACGTCAACGTAAATGGATGGATTTCAGCATTGGGTAACGCGCTTGAAATTCGCAATGAGAATACTTGTGATTGCTTCTCGTATCTCTGAGTTTTGCCTGTCCGTTTTAGACATAGCGGCTGTAGCTTTCCTTTGAGTCTGAGTTGATTTGCAAGTTCCTCGTATCTCTGAGCTGGAGGGGATGAGCCATCGTCTAGGAGTGCGAAAGTTTTAAGTTGAACTCCGTTCCCGTATAAGAATACCGGCACTATCCGAAACAAGGTGGCGACACGATGGTCGCGATGCGTATTGCAATGGCCCTCTATTTCGACTGGAGTATTTCCCTTGTTTTCTTGACTCCCTTCCTTGTTCGATTTTTCTCGGTGGCTGCCTTGATCATTATGTAATAGCGGATGGTGTTTGAAGGTGCAATTGTCTTTGCCGCACTTGGATGCTGAAGGGCAGTTCCTGACGTTATGCTTCTTTAAACACCTTTCGCAAAGCCGATGCTCTCTCACTGCTGTCCATCTCAAGGTTCGGTTTATCTTTCGAAATTCTTCGCATGGAGCCACGGAACGACAATTCCCGTTGCAAATACAACACCTTTCCGGCAGTTCATTATTGTTGTGGTCCACCCGTGTATGAGAATTGAGGAATCCAGACCTATGTTTAGGCTCCCGGCTTAGACCCACACCCTTAATCTCTATTGACGACGTAAGACCTCCTGGAAGCAGCACCCCATTAGCAGCTTCGGCGAGCTGATAAATCCACGCGGTGAAATGGGAGATGGTGCACTCCGGCAACCCCATCTTGTGAATTCCCCAGTTAAGGAGAATAGTTAGTGGAAGCTTATTCTCGAGCTGCGTTAGGAGCGACGGGTTGTTTTAATAAGCTTGCAATCCTGTTGCTTGTATGATAGCATGCAAGTTTTAAACCTCCAGGGCGAAATTCAATCTCGTTTCTAGCTTTCTATCTTTGGGGGGTGGTGTTATGTTAAGCTTTCGAAGTAGAGTTTGAATGATTAGCTCCGGTCTTCCATATAGTGTTTTGAGTCTGGCCATGACTGGGTGAAAACAGTTCGGTTGCAAGTGTAACCACCTGACGGCAGCCTTCGCATTTCCCGTTAAAGCTTTGTTGAGCCTCATCACGTTTTCTTCGTTTGTGAAACCGCAAAGGTCGGTGCTCCTCTCAAAGCTAGATATGAATAGCGGCCACTGTCCAGGATCTCCGTTGAAATCCGGTAGGTCCTTGGACATCAAGTGACGTGCAGCTATCTGGTTTTTGTTTAAGCTCCGAACTTGCGGCTACGTGACTTCGGCATAGAACGATGGAATGGATGGCATTGTTGCGTGAAGGAGTATGAATGATGTTTGAGGCGGGAACTGTTGGTTTGGCAAGTCGAATGTAGACTCCTTGTTCATGACTGGTGCATGTTGTCTTTCCGTTGATATCTCGTTGTACTTGCTCAAATGTCCCGGCCACGAGTTTATAAGATTGTAACTATGGCGATCGGGCTGCGATTTGGGTTCTTGGTTTGAATTTGAGATTTTATGATTGGTTGTTGGTCGTTGCACAGCTGGCGGCGAATTATCTCCCATCCATTCATTCACTTTGGTTATGGATATCATCTCCTCTTCTGATATGGATGATCTATCTTCCATCGGAATCTTGCTTAGGATTTGGTATTTCTTTTCCAAATATTCCTTGTCCATTTTCTCCTTCTGTTCTCGCTCCTCCCTCAATAGCAGTAACTCCATTTGGATTTCTCTCAAGGTCAGCTCTTGACCCTCTAGAGCTGTTGGAAAAGTTCGATGGTCGTCGCTGCTGTCTTAAAAGGACAGTGGGATTTTCATCTAGTAAATTCTTGGTCCAATATGTAATAGGATTGCATCGACAGTGTGCATCGCCAGCCGCAAAGTGCGGCGTAGTGGTCGTGGCTATTTGCGAGCTGGCTATAGCACTACTGCACGGAGCGTTGTTTCTGCCGTTGCCAATTTTCGTCGAAGCTCCAGCAAATGCTGCTTGGTTTGTAGAAGCGATGGAAGATGGTACTGGGTTTGCATAAAGGACGGAAGGACGTTGATTGAGTCTCGGGTACAGTTCAGGAAGCGTGGATGCGGCTAGAATATGACTGGATGAAGGAGTCTTGGTGGTCATGATGTGTGGGGGTGGGTGGTTTCCCGTATGTTGCTTCGAAACAGCTCCGCTGCCGGATTTCCCGCCAGGGTAGGATGCGCTATTGAATGAGCGACTGTGGAAAGATGCATCTGGAAGGGTGCATTGCGTTCCCAATGGAAGAAAACTATTTTTGGAATCTGTCTGGAACATCTCAACATGACTTGATTCGAGGTTACTTTCCTGGTTGGATTCTATTCTAAGAAATTTATTATTGAAACGAAATTTGATAGTATGCGCAATCGGCGCTCGCAGTGTGTGATGCTGATATCGGCATATCACTGGCGTTGTTTGGTGTTACGCTCATCGCAGCGCAGGATGTATTGATTGGCGCTGCAGTATTTGACGCGGTACTTCGTGGGGCGTTGACAGTGTATGGCGTAGAGTTTATGCAGCTGAAGCCGATTATGGCACTCGTTTCGATGCTTGGTGCATTATTGGCTACCGGCCTCGATTCTGTTGACGATTTGTTAATCGCCGCGGCCGTCTCGTTGTTGACTATCGCAGATATATCGTTCGCAGATGCTATAACTATTTCTACAACACTAGATCTAGAAATACTCTTACCTGCAATAATCGCACACGAGGTACCACGAACCCAGCTTTCGTTGCGGATGAGGCTATCAACTCCCACGCAGCAATAATGGTGCCAGCTCTGGCAAACGTCGCACTAGACCATGTTGTCAGCGGAGTCGGGGCCGTCGCAGCTTACACAGTCGTATTCCTCCGCCAGTGGTGGTGTCCGAATTTGGCGGTTCGATCGCGAACGGGTCTTTCTTTGGTGGCATCCTCGCTCAGCGGAAGGCAGGTGGCTCAAATTCAATGGTGACGATCCACAACTGATGATTTTGTAAATTGTTGCCACAATTTGGCGGCAACAGAAACTGGTTTTGTGAACTTCAGTGAAACAAAATGGTTGCCCTTTGATGAGAGAGTTACAAAATCCTTAAAGGAAAATTTATTATAGGTACTTTAAAAATGTTACAATGACTTACATCAGTTTTCTTTACAATCACTGGGATACGTATTTTTTATCTTGAAATTTATTGTTCTACTTCCTTCCCTTTGCACATTTTTTGCCTTGTACGTTTTTTTTTTTCCTTTAATCCGCTATCGACTTTTTTTTTCTTTTTCACATTCTCAACACCATTATAGCTGTTAGCCGTCAGCCGGCTCAATGTTATGGTAGATTAGGCAGTTAGGGCGGTAATACATTACCAACCCACGGATCACCCTGATTACATCGTTTTGTGATCAGGGTTGTCAACAGGGGAGAAGATGACCTCACCGATCCAGATGAAGGACTGGGATTCGGGAGGGGCGGTGTGGGTTTGCTAACCTAATTCCTCTTTGGTTCTCGGATAAAACCTTCTTCCTCTCTTGATATGTTATTTTTATTGTTTTTTTGAATTTTTGAATTTTTTGACTGGAGTTTTGCATGTGATTCCCACGAGTATCGGAGAAAGGGTGGTCCGCCTACGCAGGACTCCGTATACGTAGGTAAGGCTAGCCAATCCAGAGGTCGCCAGGTATCTGGATGCTCCGTTCGCGACTGTGCTATATGACTGGGCCCTCAGCCTGGTTGATCATCCACACGGGTCGCATGACACTTTGATCCAGCTCAGGGGAGTGAAATGAGAAGGAAAAGAGGAGAGGAGGGGTTGGGATAGAGTTTGATTACATTTTGGTTTTCAGATATCAAGCTGGACCTTTGCGACAAGGGTGACCCTGAAGGATATGCTTTGCCGCATGTCCGTCGCCATAGCTCACTGGTATCATTAATCCTACTTAAACCCCAGAACCGCTGGAAGGTGTGTAATCACTCTAGGGTAACAGGGCCCTTACTTTGTATCACTTTCGGGTTCGGAAATCAAATCCGATACTCAAAACAATTCGTATTTTGTATCACTTTCGGATTGGGTTTGAATGCTGCCAAATTTTTATGAATAATTTCCGAAAATGAAACTGAATAATGAATAATCATTCAAACAGAAGTCAGATGCAAATAAATTGAATTAAATTTTATTCTTTCACAGGTTAACATATCGTTTATTTGTTGTTCCGCGGTTTCTAGTCCTTAAAGATTGTTCAGAACAGGAATATTCTTCATTGTCGACAGTTATGTCGACATTGCTAAGTTGAAATCTTCCATTTTGTCAGTATATTTCAAGCTTTTGTATGATTGGGTGGGTGATATTCCAAACGATGGCGCATTTGGAGTGCCACATATGGAAAAATTGGGATCTAATATCTCTGATATCACTTTTCTTTTAATGGCATGAGTGGTACGTATTTGCTTGGACCTCCCCCACCCCTTTATATCACGCATCGGCCGATGCCAAAGCTGATTGGATTTCTGGCTTGCATCTGCAGATGGAGGAAATCCTTTGGAAAGACCTTCATGTTTGGACAACAACTGCTCAAATTTATTATTAACATCTTAATTTGCTTCTCTTTTGTATGAAACAATTAAATAAATTAATCAAAACAGTTAAGTTTAGAGAGTCGTTTTATAGCCGCACCACACGAATATGGAATGCTCTTCCCAGTCCAATATTTCCCACTCACTACAATCCGCAGACATTTAAGACCAATGTGCACAGGGACCTCCTTTCCCTTTATCCCTCTATACCTTCGGCCCGTGCTGTGTCTTGATTCCGGACACTTAAGGGTATTCGTAACACCATTTGCGCGCGCAAATTAAAAAAAACAACATTAGCGCACACAATCCGATAACAAAATAGTTTTCAAATGGAAATCCGTAAGTGAGGACGGTTTTAACATCCGCTTTCGGAATACAAAATAGCATATTTCCGTAAACAATCGAATTGTGTGTATTTGCTATAGAAGTACAAAATACCAATTTCAGATTTTCGAATAGTTTTCCGATACTAAAGCAATACAAAATAAGGCCCCAGTTTTCACAAACCAACCCAGAACATTAAACGACCCGATATAACCAGAAACAGAAATCCACCCACTACTATCATAATTCCAACAATTTATAAAGGGGCTTAAATTTTATCTTTAAAAATCTTATATTCTAGGAAAAATACTTAAACTAGATATACAATAAATGGGTTCTTATACTATCATACTGGTCCTATGCAAGTACTCTAAGTTAATCTAGGAATTTAAAATTTATTTTGTATTTAAAAAGTGTATTGTATTTTTAATGATTACGCCCTAAGATACTTTGCATGTACTTTTTACTCCAATGTAGAGTAGCTGTGATTTTATAAATACAGGAACAGGAACATACAGGAATCGTTCTGCCATACATATACCCATAACAAAATAGAAATAAAATACTGAATATTTCATCACTAAAATAAATATTTTTAATATGCACTTGAAATTGAAGATGCTCGACAGATAGAGATTTATGCCACTTGGCAACTAGAAAATTGAACATGTTATATACTACTGCAATCAAATTGAGGTTTGAGCGATTCGGCTTGTATCTTTTCAATCGAGCCAAAACGGTGTCTTGTGAGATGTGTTTGGAGTTTGCTGAATACCCAGAAGTCACACGATGCTAAATCTGGGAAAAAACTGTGATTATGGAACCATATTTGTCAATTTTTTAGTAAAAAACTTTCGAAGCAAAAATAAAGTGAGCGGTGATGCATTATCGTGGCGTAAAAACAAAACAAGTCTTGAATCTTTTCGGGCACAAAGAATTCTCGTATGGAAAGTTCAAAGTATCAGCTATGTTTCGAAAATAGACGTGGCGACATACGAAAGCCAAACAAAGAAAGAATTCCATTTCCTGTTCGTAATTTTCCATTTTTGTGATCAGAATCATCCCCCGTCAATGCGATTTAACGTTGGACTTTTTTCTCTATTATTTTTAAAACCTAAAGCTTATGCCAGCAAGCCCTCGACCACCTTGGTATACAAAGAGGGCTAGAATTAAAAACTTTAGCCTCATTTACACGAAAAGGATATGGAAACAAAAGAGTGCTTACTAACCAACAAAGCTTTGGAAGTCATTTATCTTATATAATATTAACTGGTTGGGAATCAGAAGTGGTTAACTGTCGTAATAACTGGGAAGATGTTAAATTTTTGATAGTTGTCATTTGTTTTCATATCATATCATAGAATGAAATCATAAATTAAAATTGCAAAAAAATAATATTACAGTCAACTCTCGATAATTTGACACTCGTTAATATTAATCTCTTGATAATTTGAGGTTTTTTGACGGTCGCTTGAAAAATATTCGACAAATACTCGAATAAAGTCAATATTAATTGGTCCCCTCGGTAAGAAATACACACTGATCGCCGTTATTCAAGTGAAGTCAGGCTTTCCTAATTTCTATAATTTGAATTTTTTTTCGTGATCCCACCTGTCGATTATTTACACGAATGAGATATGCATATGCGTAGGTTGGTATTCAAAAACGACAAAAGTGACGATTTCTTCTCAGCTTTCACCACAATAGAAAATTCATTGGACAAAGATAAACAGAAGCTCACTCAACAGACTTCTTTTCAAAATGAACATGTTTGAAATAATAAATCACGAACTTTAAACAAACTCTCGTTTACTTGAATTGTTCCTTTTTCCCTCTTATTTATTTGAACTCGTGCTATTTTCAAACCTTGGTAATTTGAAGTTTTTCTCTGGTCTCTTGTGTTTCAAATTATCGAGAGTCTGCTGATAATATGTATTAAGTCGTTCCTTTTACTTTCCACAGCAGATGATTATTTTAGGAATTATACTTATAATAACATGTTTATAAATGTGTAAAATTCCATTATATTCTTCAGGCTTTGGGAAATGGATCGAGTTCGGAGAAAATAAATCCCCGTCGGAGAAGTCGTTGGTGGAGGATTCGATCAATCTTCGCTTTAGTATTTCGCAGACGAAGAAATTTAAACTAAATGATTATATGAATAATTCCTTTGTTGGAGACTCGAAATTATTCAAGTGTTTCAAGCAAATTTCATGTTATAATCAGAACAAGCACACAATATCGAAAATTATTGCGATAAAGATGTTGCGCAAAAAAATAATAATAAAGAAATCAAATCGATTCCTCCTTAACTTTAACCTGAAGCTAATATAGCTAATTTGTCGGGCTTTGAGTCACAAAGACACCCACAATATCATATCCCACATTAAGCAAAGGAAACTATACCAAAAATCTTATACAAATAAGTTACGACACGTAAGGAAATTAATGTTAGTTTACTTTTTTAGTATATGCTTTCTTTGTTACTATTCAAATTTGAACACTTGATTTACTACTTTTAAAATATTTTCATTTTTATTTTTACACTTGACTTGCATTATTTTTTTATGAAACGAAATTATACTATTCCCATAATATCAAGATAATCTCCCAAATACATTTAAGGTTTCAGCCTTATTCATATCGCCTTTGTGCGAAATCGGTTATATGTACTACTTCCGCAAACGATAGTTTCTTTCTTTTGTATATTCACCCAAGAAAATAGTTCAACATTTATAATGCCGAAAGCTATACAAAAACAAAACAAATTCGTTCTTATATACCTACCAAACCATCTGTGATTTTAATTAAGTACCTTTTTAGGTAGATACAATTTAAGAAAAACATTATAACAAAATAATAGCGCAATACAAAGTTTATACATGTGTACATACATATATGTATAATTCAATTTAAAACATTAGGTTAAATACAATTTTTTGTTTTGTAATAAAATTATTTGTTTGTTTGCTATTTCGTATTTATTTTATTTATTTAAAAAGAAAAACGGCGAACATGAGACATATTTCTTTTACATGGCAGTCAGATCTTGTTCAGCATTCATATCTTGTTAAAATGTGTTTATTTAACTTTGTTTTGCTCATCCCTCAATATTGTATTCTTGTATGCTCCGTATAATTTCTGTTGGTTGTAAGCACATAATTATTATATAATTTTTGTTTTAAAATAAAATATAATGGGAACAACAATAAAAAAAACTTAAGCCGAATTGTTGAAAAGCTCAAAAAGTATAAATAATGTTATAAATAGAGTAGGTTTTAGAGAAAAACGAAAGGATTTGTTGAATTATCAAACTATGTATAACAATTTTATTGAAAAACACAAACAACAGTTTACCCGTCAACGAAACAAAAACATACATATTTACTGTTCGTTTTTTTAAAAACAATTTATATAAAACAATAGTAAATTATTGTATGAAGAATACCCCAAAAAAGGCCTTGATTTATCAGTATATTGCGTAATTTGATTAGTTATTTGAATCTATATTAGAAGAGTTATATTTCAAACTAAATCGGAATTAGTTATGTTTTTGTTACAAATGTAACTAGAAACGTGATTACGAAAAAAAACTTGTTAAGTATTCACTGAATTATTTATTCTTTGATTCAATTGTGTTAACTATAAATATGCATTAGCACCACATGTTAATTATGTTATGATAATTTTGAGCTAGATTTAGTGAACAATTTTTAAGGAGACTATCACTTCAAAAATTCATCAATTATTACTGCCTTTTTTCTATTTTCCTACTCGTTCTTTAAGAATAGCCACAAGGAGAGAACACGCTTTGAATCTGAAAATATTTATTAAATGTTTTTTTTGTGTTGATTCTTTTTTTATTGATTACTCATGAAACCAAGCGGAATATAAATCCAAAGAAATATTTCTAGATTTTAATCAAGTATTGTTTGTATTGTAAAAACAAAAATGTAATTGAACTAAACATTTATAAATAGTAAAGAAACAATGAATAATAAAATGTTTCTACGATATCGTGTTTTATTACAATCTTTTAGCTGATAACTTTCAAAAAACGTTGCAAATACAAGGAATAATTGCACAGTCAGTAGCCCATGTTCTGCATTTGGATTTTTCGAATTCACTTTCGGAAAAAACAAACGTTGTTGCCTTGGCTTCGGCAGGCAAATGGTTTCTTTTTTTTTACTTAGTTTTCATTGTTTCGACAGGCAATTGGTTGTTGTTTTGAATACTTTTTCGTGTTTCGAAGTAAAGTTAAAAGAAGAATCCTCAGGGGTGGAATCAGCTAAAGCGATAGTAAGTAGCGATCGCAAAAATTATATGACATCTTGGCTTCACTTCCTCTTTTGTGAATGTCATGACATGCTTAATCATTCACCCCGATGACGAAAGGCGTTTTACTAAAACGACACAAGGCGTTTTAGGAGGCGAGTCACTATTAGGGCGTTTTAGTATCGGTATCACGAATATTAATTGACTCGAGTTTATGTTCCGCATACATTCCACAACTGAACTGACTGTCAATCTGAAGTTTCAAATTGTTAAATTATGTTGTTTTCATAAATTCGATCGAAATAAACATCTTTGAATTGTTTTTGTGTGTGATATTGCCCTATTGCGATAGTCGTTTTTATTGAACTACACTTCTTACTTTTTTTGTCGAGTCACTTTTTAGGCGTTCAAGTGTCGGTATTACAATACGTAAACGCCAGTCGTTTTCGATCCACATCCAGTCCACATAAACAAAACACAAATACCGTTGGACATTTGAAAAAAATGTCAAATTTCAACGACTCCTCATACAGCGACTTCCATCAACAGAAGTGGGGTTTCCTGGGGTGGAATCGGCTAATGCGATAGTTGATTGTTGATTGTCACATTCGAGTTTCTTGCTCTGCGTAATGCGATTGTCAATTTAAGAATCGCAAATTTGCGATCGTTTTCATGTGACAGCTAAATTGGTGTCGTTTTCATATATTTTTGTTGAGTGGATGTTCAAAATAATTTATTTATGGACAATCTTCGATTGTTTTGATCATATGATCTTACTGCAGTTGTTTTCATTAAATGATATAATTATAAATTAAATATGTGTACATATGTAGGTAAAATATGCATATGTAAAGTATATGGAAGTAAATGCAAATCCGTCTTTTTATTTAATCTTTGAAGGACGTATTAGTTAACCATGAAGAAACACATAGCATAAATGCAATGATATGTATGTACATACATGTATATATGTATACAACTACTACTCAATTTGAATTATGGACGAAATACGAATGGCGGTGAATTTGAAGTACGGTGGTATAAATTATAGAGTGCCATCCGAAAAATAAGGTTTCTTTTTAAGACAACTTTATATAATCCGCAAACTCATTACAGGCTCTTGGCAGAATATGATACATTTCTGCTTCTTACATATTCTACACGCGATATTGAGGGGAGCGTATTTATTCACGCACACCTTTCCTACTTCATCATGTAACGATGAAGAAAAGATCTTCTGTAGTTTTTTTTTAAGAAAATTCAATTTCAGTGCCGAACCATAACTTGTTTACGAAATATTAGCAATAAAACAATTCACCAATTAGACAATAAACAAATTTATAAACTATTTTAAATACAAATAACAACGATTAAGCATGCCATGACATTCAAAAAAAGGAAGTGATGCCAAGCTGTCATACAGTTAATCAAAAAAGTAAGTATACACTACCTCCTGAACTATATTTTTCTAAAGAAAACTAAATATTTCCAACAAAAATCAACAACCATTTTTTTTCTATTTTCACAAACGTAATACTATTTTTCAAAAAGAACAAACATAACAAAATAACAAAACATAAACAATAGAATTCAACTTAAAGTAAAATGAATGGAAATTTACATCAAAAAAATAAGTATACAAACAAAAAAGAATACTTTCTGAAATGTTTCTCTGCTCTCTAGTCTTCTTATCAATATTTCGTTGGGTAGCCTTTGGCTTTTATAATTGCTTGCATTTGATTTGGCATCGAGTTAACCAATTTTGATGTTACTTTTTGGCTTATTTTAGCCAACTCTTTCTGAAGCACTCTTTTCAAGTCTTATTTTGTCTTGACACCGTGTTTTTGAACTTCCCGTGTCAAATGTTCCCATAAATGTTCTATAGCATTCATGTCGGGCGATTGGGTGGTGTTCTCAGCTGGTTACGAACATTATATAACAACTATTCCTTAACAATATGAAAGGTGTGTTTTGGGTCATTATCTTGTTGAAAGATAAATGACACTTCTTGATCCAACTTTCTGACGCTTTCAAGTAAATTAGTTTTCAATATGTCCAAATAGGCATATTTGTCCATTGTACCATCAATGAAAATTAAATTACCGACACTATTTGCCGCCATACACCCCCATACCATTACGGAGCCACCACCGTGCTTTACAGTTCCGGCCATGTTTGCGGGATCTAGCTCCGCGTTTGTTTTACGCCAAACTTTAGCACGTCCATCGGATCCATGAATGTTAAATTTGCTTTCATTTGAGAATACGACCTTATTCCAGAAAGCTGGATCACAATTTACATGAGCTTTTGCAAAATTTAATCGTTTTTGACGGAACTGTAAAACACGGTGGTGGCTCCGTAATGGTATGGGGGTGTATGGCGGCAAAAATGCGTCGGTAATTTAGTTTTCATTGATGGTACAATGGACAAATATGCCTATTTGGACATATTGAAAACTAATTTACTTGAAAGCTTCAGAAAGTTGGATCAAGAAGTGTCATTTATCTTTCAACAAGATAATTACCCAAAACACACCTCTCATATTGTTAAGGAATAGTTATTATATAATGTTCGTAACCAGCTGAGAACACCACCCAATCGCCCGTCATGAATGCAATAGAACATTTATGGGAACATTTGACACGGGCAGTTCAAAAACACGGTGTCAAGACAAAATAAGACTTGAAAAGAGTGCTTCAGAAAGAGTTGGCTAAAATAAGCCAAAAAGTAACATCAAAATAGGTTAACTCGATGCCAAAACGAATGCAAGCAATTATAAAAGCCAAAGGCTACACAACGAAATATTGATAAGAAGACTTGAGAGCAGAGACAAATTTCAGAAAGTATTATTTTTTGTCTGTATACTTACTTTTTTGATGTAAATTTTCATTCATATTACTTTAAGTTGAATTCTATTGTTTATGTTTTGTTATTTTGTTATGTTTGTTCTTTTTGAAAAATAGTATTATGTTTGTGAAAACAGAAAAAAAAATGATTGTTGGAAATATTTAGTTTTCTTTAGAAAAATATAGTTCAGGAGGTAGTGTATACTTAATTTTTTGATTAACTGTATATTTTATGCGATCGCATTTCTCAGACGTGAATGTATTTGATAGTCACATTTGATTGTCAAAAGTGCGACAATCAACTATCGCTTTAGCCGATTCCACCCCCGTATTTACCTTAATCAAGGTAAATTGGACGACGGCAAAGTTCGAATGCTGTGGCTCGATTACTTGCCACAATAACTGCAAGTTACCTTGACTTCATGCAGTTTACTTGACACCACCGCTATAGGAAAGCTGGCAGACCGTATTTGGGAAATCAGCCAATCACTGCACATACGAGTAATGGACATTCGCCAAGCAAGTACGTCTAACGCCGTGTGGGAGAAAAAAGTCACCACCACCTGAAGGAACTCAAAGCTCTTCGCACCCAATCAAGCAGCAGATCTCAAAACAACAAGTACTGTTTTTACCACCAACGTTTCGGCGTCAGCGCAAAAAAGTGCGCACCGCCGTGTACGTTCAAGCAAAACTCGGAAAACTAACCGTCCCATCAGCACAGGCGGCCAACGCTGATGGCATGGAGACATCCCGCCGCCTATTCTTACATGATCGTATCACTGGATCGTATCCCACCTTCACGTCTGGATAGGTTCTCCTCATCTGACATCGAACTTAACGCAGCGAACGGCAGCCGCGTCCCAACTTACGGTCAACGGATGCTAAACCTCAACCTGGGACTAAGACAAGCAGTGAAATGGATCTTTAGAATGCCGAAGTACCGTATGGCATCATTGGAGTCGACCTGCTGCATCGCTACAATCTTATAGTTAACATCAAGAAACGAAGGCTTGTAGTAGTAGGCCTTTCGAAGTTGGAAAAGCAAGTCCAAGACACAGCAAATCCATATTCAGACCTGCTTCGAACTTTCCGGGAAATTCTCGCCACATCCACAAAGCAGAAAAGTTTTAAACACAACGTAGTTCACCACATAAAGACAAAGGGACAACCGGTTCACGAGAGGGCTCGCCGCCTACCTGCCGAACTAGTAAAAACAGCAAAAAACGGGTTCCAGTACGTGGTCGAACAAGGGTACTGTCGCCCATCAAAGAGTCTGTGGGCCAGCCCTCTACATATGGTGCGGAAGAAATCGGGTGACTGAGGCAATTATCGTCGTTTGAACGCCCAAACCGTTCCGGATCGCTACCCTATAGCACACACCCTGGAGTATACATCGATTACTCACGGGAAGACTATATTCAGTACCATCGATTTAGTTCGCGCATACCATCAAATCCCAGTAAACCCAGAAGACATCCCGAAGACCGCAGTGTTAACTCCTTTTGGCCTGTACGAGTTTTTGGTCATGCCGTTTGGCCTGAGTAACGCTGCGCAGACCTTTCAAAGGTTTATCCGAGAGGTATTAAGAGATCTGGACTTCGCGCACGCTTACCTGGACGATCTCCTTATCGCCTCCACATCCGAAGAAGAACACCGAGAACTTCTGGAAACTGTATTTGGACGTCTCCGCGATTATGGACTCACCATCAATCAAGAAAAATGTAAATTCGGAGCAAAGAGCGTTGAGTACTTGGGCTACCTAATTTCAGCTGAAGGTTCACAGCCACTCCAAGAGAAGGTCAAAGTCATACTTGATTTCAAGAAACCCGAGACGCTAGCCCAACTCCGCCGTTTCCTCGGGATGGTAAATTTTTACCCGCGACACATCAAAAACGCAGCAGCCACGCAAGCAGCACTCCATGAACTGCTTAAAGACGCCCGCAGGAAGGATCAACGCCCAGTTATTTGGACAGAAGCCAAGTTAGACGCTTTCGAACGATATAAAGAAAACCAAGCTAACAATGTTCTGCTAGCACATCCAGCACCAGGTGCTGAACTGCGCCTAACCACCGACGCATCCGAAAGGGCAATAGGCGCTGTTCTAGAGCAACGCTCTAGCACTAGCGGCGACTGGCAACCCCTAGGATTCTTTTCAAAGAAATTCACCTCGGCTGAAACAAGATACAGCGTCTACGGCAAGAAGCTGACTGCGATCTACAAAGCCATCAAGTTTTTTCCACCATGGATCGAAGGCACCTGCTTCTCGCACTGATCACGCTCCACTAATACACGCTTTCAATCAGCGTTCGGACAAGACGTCGCCACGCCCAGTTCGGCAACTGAATTTCATCAGTGAGTACTCCACTCAAATTATACCCGTTAAAGGAATAGAGAACGTCGTCGCAGACACCCTCTCAAGAATCGATCAACACTCCTCACCCAACACCATCGACCTTGCGGCTCTGGCCGAAGCACAAACCACCGACGAAGAATTGCAACGTTTGCTTGGCGACAATACAACATCGCTTAAACTTCAAAAACTGACCTAAGGGACACTACAAGGAAGATAAATCTATTGTGACATTTCCCAGCAACGCATCCGGCCTTATGTACCTGAAACATTCAAGCAACAAGTATTCGAAGCATTTTACAATCTGGCCCATCCAAGTGGCAAAGCAACTTGCAAAATCATCTGTCAACGGTTCATCTGGCCTCGCATGGATAAAAACATCATCCAGTGGTCGCGGAACTGCGTATAATGCCAACTATCGAAGGTCGGACGACACGTCCACACACAACCAGCAACGTTCCTTGAGCCCGATCAGCGATTCGATCATGTTCATGTTGACGTAGTCTGACCACTTCCAGAAGCGGAACGGTTTCGCTATTGCATGACAATGATCGACAGGTTCTCGAAATGGCCTGAAACTGTGCCCATCCGGGACATCACCGCCAGTACATTGTCTAAAACATTCTTTGCATATTGAGTAGGTCGCTACGGCTGCCCTAAATGGATAACAACAGACCAAGGAGCTCAGTTTGAGTCCGCACTGTTTATGGCAATGACCCAACTCATCGGATCAGGATACGCACTACTGCATTCCATCCTCAGTTAAATGGGTTGTTGGAAAAGTGGTATACGGTTCTTAAAGCAGCAATACGATGTCATCAAACGAAGAATTGGATTCTTCCCACGGTGTTACTCGGGCTACGCACGTGCTACAAGGAAGACTTGAAGGGGTCAACCGCCGAGTATCTATACGGCACGACTCTTAAAATACCCGCCGAACACCATCGGACCCTAACATCTTTCTCGAGGAGTTCAGAATACACATGCGCAATCTCAAGCCTTCACCCGCAAGTCATCACTGCACTAACAACACTTTTTATCATAAAGATTTGTTTACTTGCAGCCACGTATTTCTACGACGAGATGCCTCAAAGAAAGGTTTGGATCCATCGTACTCAGGCCCACACAAAGCCCTCGACCAACACAACGACAAAGTGTTTGCTATCGACATAAACGGAAAACCATCAAACGTGTCCATCGAAAGGTCGAAACAAATTCGCAAATGTCAAAATAACCATGTTGCTCGGAGGGGAGTACTGTGGGAACCACAAAACCATCTGTCTGTCATTTTTAACAAGTTTCTCTCAGTCACACAATGCAACCAACTTCAGTTTTCAATTTGAAGTAGAAAACACAAGGGCATCTTTCTTTTTGGTGACAGGCCTTCGGCGCAACATCCGCAACAACCACTCCGACGATAAGTTAAACTTTTAAATATAAAAATTAAATAAATAAATATCCGAATTACTTAAATGTAAACGCTTTATTATTGAATGTGTGTGGGTGGGTACACAAGCCACCAACTGTCAAGATCGCTGCAAAATGCAACGCATTCGTTGGCAGTCGCGTTCCATATTTTATACTGTGAAGTTTGCTTAATTTCCATTGTGATATTTCCCTTTGTTCTCAATTTCATTAATGCGATATATGTGCAAACAATTGTTATTTTCCTTCTTTTCTAGTTCAATAAATCAGTGACATTAAAACCAATACTACAACTACTACAACTGTTTCAATCAATCTGACGTAGCTAAAAATATTATTGCACTTTTAGTGGTAAATAATATTATTAATGAAGATGAGAGGGAAGGAGAGGCAAACTAATAAGTTAATAAGAGAAAGGAGAAGATTAAGATCAAAGTCCAATTCCTTGCATTTTTGATATTCCAAGTAGGTTAGGTTAGGTTTAGGTGGCTGACTGCAGATAGCAGTCACACTTAGGCCAACTTAGACCCATTGTGGTACCACGTGGATCGGATGTCACCTATTCAGAAGACCATTTGGTTTATGATTTCATTGAGTAATGATGAATAATGATTTTAATTTGAGTATTGCTTAACCAATAAGGAGTATCATTTTAAAATATATGCTTGAGCTTATCACAGCTATCATATCATCACAGCAAAACCATCAACAAAAATCACGAGAATCAGAATTCATTGTCAATGTTACCTAGGTCATAGCCATTGAACGCGGGGCAGAATGTTGACACCATACAACACAATTGGGTCGCAGCCAGTCGTGCCACAAAACACCATACGACACATCAACCTTGTTCCAATATACTGGGTCAGTTACGCTCGCTTCCGTATATCAGCAGTTAATGTCGACGCAGCAAATGCAACGCATTGTAAGTGGTACAGATGCATGTTTTAATTGCTGCTTTAGAATTAAGTTGTTATTGTTAGAGTAAGCAACAATTATTGTATGAAAGAAGAAGGAACCAATCAATAAAGTGTAGCATTGAAGGATACTATCCGCGTTTAATTATAATTCCAATTTCAGCTACCAGCGAATCTATAGTGAACAGGTTTATGTGCTTGTTTCACACGCAACATAAAATATCAAGTTCATGTGCTTGATGTTCAATTAGACAAACGAGTCTAAACAGAAGCGTTTATTTGTCCTCGTTGGATAAATGCATAATATTCAGATAAGGGAAAAAATAAAGCTAAGGCTTTTTTTAATCAGAAAAAGGAAAAAAACAAAAACTTACATTTTATTTGAAGGCACACAGCTTGTCGTTTAAAAAAATGTCATCGCCAAAAATTATCGCAGTACTCGTCGTTTATTTGAACTTAAATGAGAGTTACAATACCGACAGGTGACATTTGTCGATAATAAAAAATACGTTCCACTAAACGACGAGCAAAACGACATCGTAATGACTATCGCAGTACCGATTTCTATAAGTGACATTTGTCGTTCAATAAAAACGACTATCGCAATAGGAGTGTGTTGCATATTGAATTATATTGAACTAACTTGACAGCTCTCTCAGTAAAATTGACACATGGTTGAATGTCACTCACTCACTCCGCCAAATTACATCCACCGAGTAACAAGCACTTGTGAAAATGCCAATAATAAAAAGTAAATTATTTCCCCACACCAGTTAATTATTTTATTTAATATTGATGTCACATTATAATAGGGTGATTAATAATAATTACCTCCGTGGAATTTACGTTTTTAATAAATATGAACAGCTTTGCTATGGTAATTGATTGGAGTAGTGATGATGTGATGATGACGATCGCAATAGTTAGTTTGGCTGCTTTCTAGGACGCATTGCCCGGTTGCTACCGCTTGGAGGTATAACTAGCACTTGAGGGCGGATAGATGAGAATCGCCGTAACCTAGAAGGCTTTCAACTCCTCTAACCATCCTGCAGCAACCGGGACAACATAATAATACAAAACACCTTTTTACACAATTTCAGTTAAAAGGTTGAAAAAAAAACTAAAGTTTTTGGATGATTTTTCATATGAGGCGTTAACAAAATCCAAATCGACTTCTTTTGTCGTTTTACTATACTAAAACGGCTATCAGAATACCAAATCACGACAACTATCTCTCAAGAAATACGTTCTACATGAGGTTAAACGCCAAATGTCGTTTTAAGACGTAAGACGACTACTTTCACGAAAATCGTGATACCGACATCATACTCGTAGAGTCGTTTTTTGAAAAGGCGTTTAACGTCTTTCGTGATCGGGAGAATATCACCGAAAAATATTATTTTTTTTTTGCATTCTGCATTACGCTTATAAGAAGAACTTCTAGCCTCTCTTATAAAGGACCAGCAGTAGCCTGCCAACATTGATGGTTCCCTTTTTCCTTGGTATCGTTTTTCTATTGTAGCAATGTCTTGGTGGAACCTTTCGCCGTTTTCATCGCTTACATCACCCATATTTTCTAGAAAGAAATTGCGATGAGAATGTTACTTTCAGAAAATAACACCAGGCATTTTTTTCTAATGGATTTAGAGTAGGTATGAATAATTGATTTTTTATAAGCTTCCTAATGCAAGGACCCACAAAAATACCCTCCTAAAATTTTGCCTCGCTTAGTGGTGGGAACTTTTGGTTCAAAAAACTGAAACCAGGTTGATCTTTCTTCATTGCCTTCACGCAATACACGCAATCCTTTTGTGTGCGTGAATTGTCCGATTGTACTTGCGGCTTGCGTATTTGATGATCCAGAATATGGTGCGATCAAAATGCAGTTGGGCCCGTATGGCGCGATTTAGATGTACAGTGACTCAGAGATTATTTTTACAAAATGACAGTGATTAACAATATACAATTTTAATATAATTTGGATTGATTTAGGGTAACATGACAAATTCTCATAATATGAAAAATTACAAACAACAAAGAATAAATAAGTTAATAAAAGAAAAAACTAAATTTGTTCTCAAACATCCCGCCCACTAGGGCGCATAACGTAAACGTTCCTCCTTTGGTCTTCACCACGGCAACTCGTACTCGTCCATCAGTCCCATATGTAACTAACTCAATTTTACCAAGAAGCCACTTAGCTGGCGGAAGATTTGGCTCCTTGATTACAACGATGTCACCAGTCTTCATATTTGGGGTAGGTTACATCAACTTTGGTAGAACTTAAAGCGAGGTCAAGTACTAATTTGCCAGCGCTTCCAGAAGCCTTGAATCAGGTTTTGAATATGATTCCAATGAGACAGTAAGAGGGTAGTAGACAGTGAGAGGGTAGTTGGCTCTGGAACAACAGTGTAGGGCTCTCCTATAAGGAATTGTGCAGGAGTTAAAACATTTATATCTTCGTCAGAAACAACACATATAGGACGAGAACTAAGTATGGCTTCGATTTGTGTCAAAACCGTATAGAGCTCTTCGAATGTCAAAATTGACGAACTAATAACTCATCGTAGGTGCAGCTTTACGGATTTGACTCCAGCTTCCCACAAGCCACCGAAATAGGGAGCAGCTGGTGGTATAAAATGCCAGTTGATATTATCCTTTGTTAACGATGTTGCCACAATATCATTAAAGTTTTCAGACATCACTAGTTTGTGCATCGCCGTGCTCCTTGGAAGTTCGTGCCAGTAGGGAGTCCGCAACGTGACACAAACCTACGTAAGGCAGACAGGAAACCCTCTGTAGTGAGATAACTAACCAATTCCAGATGAATACCTTTCGTTGCCATTCACACAAATAGAGCGATGTATGCCTTCAAAATTTTAGGTTTCCGTCCAAGGCACAACTTGATCCTTAATGGCCCTGCATAATCGCAGTCAGTGTGGCAGAACGGACGACTTGGCCGTACAGGCTGTGTTGGCAAATCTCCCATCAACTGCGAACTGGTTATCTTCCGCTGTAGAAAGCATTTACTGTATTTAGGCAGTAAGTGACGAGTGATGTTTCGGCTCCCGAAAATCCAGAATTGCTACCGCACGATCGCGAATGTTGCAAATAATTGTTATGGATATCTGTGATTAAAAGCCAAGAGATTTTATCCGATGTAGGTAATATAATTGGATGTTTTATATTGTAGGACATTGATGCATTTTTGATTCTTCCTCCCACCCGAAGAAGTCAACGTTCATCCACAAACGCTGAGCAGCTTAGAGTTATTTGGCAGTTGCTTTTTATTACGTAACGACCGAATGTCCTTTGGGGTACTTGTAGGTACTGACACTTTGTGGCTGTTAATTATATTGAGACGAAACGCTCCGTTGGGGTGTTAAC
Organism: Myathropa florea; assembly: GCA_930367185.1. Classification (NCBI taxonomy): domain Eukaryota; kingdom Metazoa; phylum Arthropoda; class Insecta; order Diptera; family Syrphidae; genus Myathropa; species Myathropa florea. Next base: position 60,057,983 of record OV884003.1, read on the forward strand.
AATCAAGTGGCTTCATTTTTAAATTTCAAAAAACTGTCACAAGCATAAAAATGAGTGAGTGCGGTACACAACTTGAAATGGGGGAATTCAACTTAAAATGGGTGAATTTTATTGAAGCCTTTAGGGAACGATAATCCCATTCGATTGAGGATGGTATGCTGTGGTTCTGCAATGTTTTATACCCAACGTTTTACGAAGCTCGGAGAAAAGAGTTGATTGGAATTGTCGTCCTAAATCCGTTGCGATTCTGAGTGGTATGCCATAGCGTGAGTTATCAGTTAAAGAAAACACATGAACCTTTTATTATTAAATTTGTTTATTGAACAGACTTCTTAGGACATAAAACTTCCTCGTTCTAAAGTACATTTTAGACTGACTCTTTACAAAACATCTTCTATCACGAAGTCTGCGTAATCTTGATGTCTGCTGATCTTGTTTACTGGTTCACCAAAAATTCCCAAGCTCGCCTTTTTGGCGGGATCGATTATCCCAAGCCTAGTTTCTGCGATCTACCAAAGTTGAGCTTTAATCAGCTGTGATGTGGAAGGTGGTTGTTGTCCAGGGACTTAGTGATGTGCACTTCGTGTACATATAACTCCTCCCGCCAGAAGAGATTTTCATGAATATGAAAATCGACGTGATGGTGTTTCGCCTACTATGTGTGTATGTAAGTTATCGGTCTTAGGATAGGAAATGAGGAAAGGAAAGAAAGGAAAATAGAATGCTTAAAGCCAATTGTTCCGAAAAGTGCCAATTCATTTATACGGAAAATTAATTAATTAATCTCTAATTCTCTTTCAATTCAAGGTGATCAAGCAGATTTTGATTTTTTTCTAACATTTTGCTTATGTATTTTACGTGTCTTTGAATCAATAGTTATTTTATTATTAGTATGTACCATTCGTTTTAAAAATCGTGGTTCAATCTTATTTCTCCGATCATTTTTTTCAAAAATAATTTCATTTTCTTTATACTCAGGGGGCTCAATACGTTTTACATTTCGATAATTTATTGTTTTTTCCTTGTAGGCAGAACTTGTTTCGATGGCAATATTCTTTAATTCATTGTATTTCTTTATATGATCTTTGAGATATTCTTGTTCCGAATTCGCCTGTTTGTAATCAAAAATGTTTCTACTATTATCGATATGACCTGTTAATAGTTCAAAAGGTGTTAACTTAGTTACCGAGTGAATGGAATTATTATAAGTTATAATAGCTTCATTCATCGTTTCGTCTATAGATATTTCAGGGGACTTCACGAGCTGTTTCTAGCTCGTAAATGATAAGCACTTGCAAATCTACTGAATTTATCCAAGATAGTCAGGAAATACTGTTTCTGCATGTGAAAAATATCAATATGTAAGATCTCTAAAGGATGTGTTGCTGTTTCGAATATTTCAAATTTTAAAGGTTTTACATTACGGTCATATTTTAACCTTTTACATGTCTCACATTTATTTATGACACTAGTGACTACATTCTTAAGGTTAGGAAAATAAAATTGTCTTCTAATATGTTGAGTGGTTTCATCAATCCCTCTATGATTTGATGTTTCGTGATATTTTCTTATAATATTTTCCTGTTCGTCCGTTTCGAAAACGTCTTTTAGAAGCGAATTGCATCGTACCAATTTGACGACGGATGTATTAAAGAACTTTGAGTATACCGATTGAATAACTTTAAATGTTGCATCATCCGTTAGAATGGCAGTAAGCGTTTTTGTACTTACACATCCTCACAAAATTATTCGCACAAGACTTCATTTAACGAAATAAGCTAAATTCCACTAGCTTAGTCGTGAAAAATTAATTCAATAAAATTAAAAAAAATTAGAATTAGTAAAAGATTAAAAATTAGTACAAAAAAATCAAATATTAATAAATCCAAGTAGGCAAAAACGAAAATAAACAAACTGACTTCAAATAAACGTAACACAAAATTATTCGCACAAAAATAAAAATATGAAAAAATACATAAAATAAAGTAGGTGAGTGGCACATCAGTATTTAGTTGCACCACCCTTAGCATCAATAACGGCTCTTAGTCGTTTTGACATACTCCCGACAAGTTTCTTGCAAAAATCTGGGCGTAAAAGTTCCCATTCTTGTTGTAGAGCTGCTTTAAGAGAAGCTTTGCTGCTGATAGCTCGATTTCGAATATTTTTTTCAAGCTCAGCCCACAAATGTTCAATGGGGTTGATGTCGGGTGACTGTGGAGGCGTTTTGAGCTGCGAGCGAGCATTGAAAAGCAGCCACATTTTGACATTGTGAGCAGTGTGCTTTGGGTCGTTGTCTTGTTGAAAGACATAATTTGACCCTAGACCCATTTTAGTAGCGCTTTGCTGCAAATTTCTTTTTAGGATGTCGAGGTAGTCATATTGGTTCATTCTATAGTCAATGAACTCCATTTGACCAACCCCCCGCGCAGACATACACCCCCACATCATGATATTACCACCGCCATGTTTCACCGTCGCTTGAAGATTAGCTTCATTCAGCTCAGTATTTGGTTTTCGCCAAACCCTTTGCTTCCCGTCATTGCCAAACAAGTTAAACTTGCTTTCGTCACTAAAAATAACGGTGTTCCAAAAGTCTAGAGTCTTGTTAACATACTCTTTGGCGAACGCGAGTCTTTTTTCTTTGTTAACTTTGGAAATAAAGGGTTTGCGACGTGCAACTCTACCGTTAAAATTATTTGACCTTAAAGTCCGCCTTACTGTTTCGACAGAGAGTGGTTTTTTAATGATTCCTGACATCTCTGCGGTCAATAATTTTACTGGCGTCTTAGGGTTTTTCTTGATTTTCTTGACAATATGCCTCTCATTTGCCTCCGATAATATTTTTTTTCGACCCCTACCTTTCTTATTTTCTAAACAACCCTCATTTCTGAACTTATGGACAACATCCCTAACTACGGTGTAGGATCTTCCAACAAGTTCACCAGTCTCTCGGTACGTTTTGCCTTCGCAAACTAACTTTAAAATAACCTTTCGCTCTTCTATAGAAGTTTCCGATTTTTTTCGTCCCATTTTGCTCTTTTTTCGTTTTTTTTATTTTATTTTCTCAGAAATATCCTCTATCCTTCTGCTTGTTGCCTCGATCACACCATTCAACAGAATGAGCGGTTATTATAACACAACGCTTGAGTTTGTGCGGATAATTTTGTGTCTGCTTTCCTCTTGCCGTATTCGGAAAAGTCGAAAAAAAAATACCCTAAGGGTTAATTGCATCAGTTTGAACCTTGAATATGACTATTGAATATATAGAGCAGATGTATAATACAAAAAAACAGTTACTTTTTAGGTTCTACACAGAAAATATTAAATAAATTCGGCCGTAAAGTCTTTGTGCGAATAATTTTGTGAGGATGTGTATATATTCTTTGAAAATTTGAACAACTGTCTCTTCATTTGCTATATTTTTACATTCCATTTTATAGCGTTTCTTACGTTTGAACAAAATATGGAAGGTTGATTGAAGAGTTGTTAGGTTTGGATTTTCGATTAAGATTAATTGATTTGAAAATTCATTTAGGGGTCTTTCAGAAATAGGTATCCCATCGCTCATATTCTCTTGACCTGAGTGAATGGTATCGACACAATCGGACTCACCAAAATTGTTTTCGACAGATAGTCTATCAGAATTATCTATTTGATTTTCACCACTCTCGTTTATATTTATCTCAATACGAGATAAAGCATCTGCACTTGAATTTGACTTTCCCTTTTTATATATGATAGAGTAATCGAACTCCTCGAGACTTAAACGCCAACGTATCAGCTTAGAGTTCGGTTCTTTATGCGAGAAAAGCCATGTTACGGGTTTGTGGTCTGTAATGATCTGAAATTTCCTACCATAGAGATAAGGACGAAAATATTTGGTAGCCTATACAATGGCCAGAAGCTCCTTCTCTATGGTACTGTAATTTTGTTCGGATTGCGATAATGTCCGACTTGCATATCAAATTGGTTTATCGGATCCGACCGGGCCTTGCGATAGCACAGCGCCAATTGCAACATTACTTGCATCAGTGGTAACATTGAATGGCCTGGAAAAATCGGGATATTTTAGAAGAGGGTCATTACATAAAATAGCTTTGCATGTTTCAAAACAATCAATATAATTTGAGTCAAGTACGATTTTATTTCCCTTCCGCAAGCAATGAGTCATCGGCTTAGTTAACGCTGCAAAATCCTTAATAAATTTCCTGTAATAACCCAGTAATCCTAGAAAGGATTTAATTTGTTTCGGTGTTCTGGGGATCGGAAATTCTTTGATGGCACGAATCTTATCAGGATTAGGCTTGACGCCATCAGCCGTAACTAAATGCCCCAAAAAGGATACTTCTTTGCGTAAAAACTCACACTTGTTAAGTTGGACTTTAAAATTTGCTTTCGCAAGTTTAATGAAAACTTGCTCCAAGTTTTCTATATGCTCCTGTAAGGAGGTAGAAAAGACGATAATGTCATCCATGTATACAAGGCACATTTTCCCTTGCAAGTCATGAAGGACATTATCCATCACTCGCTGAAAGGTAGATGGAGCATTCTTAAGGCCGAAAGGCATTCGTACAAATTCGAAGTGGCCATTGTTTACAGAAAAAGCAGTCTTAGGAATATCTTCTTTATTTAATTGAATCTGGTGAAAACCTGATGCCAGATCCAATGTGCTGAAATACATAGCTCTCCCTAATTTATCTAAGATGTCTGATATGTTTGGTATCGGATATTTGTCGTCAATGGTTTTTTCGTTTAGTTTGCGGTAGTCTATGACTAACCGCCATTTTTGCTTCCCACTTGCATCTCTCTTTTTTGGAACAATCCAAATCGGAGGTGGGCGCCGTGGCGTAGTGGGTAGGTGCGTCGACTCCTACGCTCGAGGTCGTCGGTTCGAATCTCGAAAAAATCATCAAACATTTTTTTCACGGCTCCACCTCTTTCGAGTCACTGACAATGCTCAAAGAGTATACCTGTCTAGGAAAAGTTTCTCAATCTCGCCGTTCGGAGTCGGCATAAAACTGTAGGTCCCCTCCACTCGTGAGAGAACAATAGCACGCACAACACGAGTGGTTGCTGAGAAGCTAGGCCCAGGTCCACCTCCGACTGTAGCGCCGCCATTATATTATTATATTATTAAATCGGAGATGACCAAGGAGAAAAACTAGGACGTATGATATCTTCATCTAACATTTTTAGAATTTGCCTTTGTATCTCTTCTTTGTAGGCGTGTGGGTGGCGATAAGATTTCGTGTAGACTGGAATATCGTCTTTTGTTTTTATGTAGTGCTTAATTTCGTTTGAAAAGGATAAAGGGTCACCATCTCTAAAGAAAATGTGGCTATATTTTTGACAAATATTACTAATAGCTTTTTGTTCAGCTATATTGAGATGTTTAATGCTGAGCAAATCGGAAATTTTACAGTTATTTAGGGTTTTAGGATTAGATACTGATAAGCTATGAACCTCAACTATTTTCTCAGGATCAAATAACTGCGTTTTCAAAGGTTGCTTTAATGTAAATATAATTGGTTTCCAAGAAGAATTAACCACTTCTACAAAGGAATACCAGTTATTTGATTGATAGACACCTTCGGATACAGAAAGTCCATCTTGTATTCTTGTAGGTTGTATATAGATGTTACCTGTCTCAGTATCAACGGGGAGGTGACAAATAACCTTACAACGTTCGTGAACACGATAAGTCTTTGATGTTAGGTTCGGCTTAAATCTAAGCGGGATCTTGCAATTTTGATTTTCTAGGTAAGCACTTTTGAAATCTACTATCATTTGAAAGTTCTTCATTACATCCATTCCAATAAGGCCGTCAAAATAATCATGAAATTTATAAACAAGGAAACATACCGGCTGCCTAGTTTTGAATTCCGATAGCCCATTAAGAACTATCTCATGATTAATAAATTGTCTGTTGAAAAGCGTTCTAATCTCTACGGGATCTATATTTTTAACTGGAAAATGTTTTGCGACTTGTGGAGTAACAAACGACTTGTTACTTCCGGTATCTACTAGGAATCTTAGTTTAATTGGACTGATGCTTTCTATTATAATGTAGGGTAAAAGGTTTGAGTTGATATTGTTAACATCTATGTATCTAATTGGTGGTCTGAGGCTTGTTCTAGAAAATTTGAATCGTCAATCTCGTCCTTAAGAATTTGATTGGATGAACAAGGCAAATCAAGATTTTGATAATAATGACGCTGTTCATTTTGCAACGGGAAATCGCAATGATTGTCGTTGATCAGATATAATTCAACATTGTTTAAATCGGTTGGTTTAAAATTTCGTCTTTGGTTCGAAGATCCAGGAATAGTACGAGCACTGCCACTAACAACGTCCATAGGTTCGGGTGTTCTATTCGCATATGAAAAAGAAGTATTAAGCTTACTTCTGTTAATAGAAGGATAGGAACGTTTATTGTCATTTGGTTGAAAAGTAGATTGGTTTGTCCCTGCATGGGAAGCCGACGGTGCATTATAAGCGATGTTATTGTTGTATGGTAAAGGATTCCTATTTATATTTTGGTATATTGGTGGACGCTGCTGAGAATAGTAAGGGGTTTCTTTTTTTTGGTTGAATGAGTAGTTGAGTGAACGAAAAGGACTATGATTTGAAGAAAAATTAGCATTAGAAAAGTGAGGATCTCTGAAATATAGGCAATTTTGTTCTTTTAAGCAGAAATTTAGGGCGTCGCAGAGTGTGGTAGGTCGCATAGCTCTAACCGTTGAGCCTAACGGCTCTCTAAGTCCGGATAGAAACGTGTTGAGACACATTTCTTCATACAATTGCTTTTTTGCTGTAACCACATTAACATTCTTTTCATGCACATTGACATGATTCACCATTGCAGAAAGAATCTCGATTATTCTTGAATGAAAGAGGTCTACCGAACATTGATTTTGCCTGAGTTGGTGGAGATCTCGGATCAAACTGGTTTCATTTCTTTTGTCCGAGTAATGCGCTATGAGATTTTGTTTAATTTCCTCCCAAATAAGAGGAGTTCCATACGTGTTAAGCACTTCGTTTGCTTGACCTACAATTTTATTCCGTATTGCCCTGAGTATAATTTTATGATATGCACTTTCATCTGATTTACCAATAACACATAAAATCTCTTCGACATTGCTGAGAAAGTCATACAAGAGATGTGGATTACCTTCAAAATGCGGTAAATCCTTAACTGCATCTGGAATCCTTAAAGAATTAAAGATCTCAGTTGCAGTATTATTATTCATTGTTGTATTGTTTCTCTCAACAATATCTACGATAGTACACTTAATTGGATCAACCTTCTTCGAAAGAGTATTAGGAGTAGTGACTCTAGCAGATCGATAAAAATATGGCTTATTTGCGGTACAACGTGCTTGAAAAGCTTTCCCGATTTTAAGTTTATAAGCAGGCATGTGTAAGAAACCGATATAAATACATATACAATGTAGGACTCACCTGTTGAATCGGTACAGCAACTTTTGATGCGGGTCTTCTTGCGAAGTAATATGTTCTTGTCAGGCTCTTGTTGGGGGTTTCAATTCACTTCTTTTGATGCAAATGTTTTAATTGAACTGTGTCTTTACGATTAAATATATGCTTGTACTTCTATTAACATTTTTTTTATTATATTGTTCAATATTTCTATGTATGTTTGTTTGTGGTGGTGAACTGTTCTCTATTAATGTTTATCTTTATATTTGTTATATTTAGTTCATATTTTTATTTGTTGAATCACGTTCACTTTAATTCTGTTATTAATGCATACTTAACGTTTATTTAACCTTTATTCACTGCGTTATGTTCTTTGCCTCTGTTCGATTATTCTTCGAAATAAGGCTGTGAAGTTATAAAAGCGTATTCAAAGCTACTAATATTTTCACTTGCTAAATGCTTTTTATATGACACTTCACTTAAACCGACTGCGCCAGTTATCAGTTAAAGAAAACACATGAACCTTTTATTATTAAATTTGTTTATTGAACAGACTTCTTAGGACATAAAACTTCCTCGTTCTAAAGTACATTTTAGACTGACTCTTTACAAAACATCTTCTATCACGAAGTCTGCGTAATCTTGATGTCTGCTGATCTTGTTTATTGGTTCACCAAAAATTCCCAAGCTCGCCTTTTTGGCGGGATCGATTATCCCAAGCCTAGTTTCTGCGATCTACCAAAGTTGAACTTTAATCAGCTGTGATGTGGAAGGTGGTTGTTGTCCAGGGACTTAGTGATGTGCACTTCGTGTACATGTAACTCGTGCAATCCATCCATGAATAAATGTCTGAGCAACAGTCTCTGCTTTTATATCCTTCATGGGAAAAGCTTCAGGCCAGCGCGTGTATCTAAAGATGATAGTTAATAGATGATGGTTATATATATATCTATATCCATTCGAGGTTGGCAAATGTCCAACGATATCCATATTGATATGCGTAAACAGCTCAGACGTAATTTTTTTGTAATTTTGGAACGAGTTGCGTTTTGTTGTGACGACTAATCATTGATCGTTGACACTCGCAACAGCTATTTACAAATCTTGCAGAGTCCGCTCTTATACCTGGCCAAACGAATCGCTCTTGCACCAGTCTAAATGTGGCTCTTACACCTGGATGTGATAAATCTTGAAGTTTTTTTAGAATCGATTCTCTACTGGAAGCGGGTATGTATGGACGAATTTTCGACGTTGACGTATGGCAATACAAACGACAATTGCTTTCAGGAAAATTCAAAAGTTTTAGTTTTAACTAACTTGACATGTTACCTTGTTCGAGTAATATTTTTAGTTGGTTGTCGGTTTCTTGTTCCTTTGCAATTATCTCGGAATCCAATGGTCGAGTTACGAAAACAGCATTTATTCTTGAAAGAAAATCAACAACTTGATTTTGTGATCCAGAGACGAGTAAGATTGATGTTGAAAATTGACTTATGTAATCTAGCTGTAATCTCAGCCGTCGAGGTGGTGCCCTGTTAGAGTTCGAACGAAATGCATACGATAAAGGCTTGTGATCAGAAAAAATAAAAAATTGTCTTCCTTCAAGCAAATAACGAAAATGTTTTACGCCTTCGTATATAGCGAGCAGCTCGCGGTCGTACGTGCTGTAGTTCATTTGGCTGGAGGTTAGCTTTTGTGGAAAAAAACCAAGAGGTTGAGAAACGTTATCACAAACTTGATTTACCACAGCCCCTACGGCGACATCAGATGCATCGAAAATAAATATAATTTTGCGTTTGGTGCAGGGTGTGCAAGAAGTGAAGCCTTTGCCAGATCGAACTTGATTTTTTCGAAAGCACAAACGGATTCAGGTGTCCAAGCTATGGAGGTGTTGTCATTCCTTTTGTTGCCTTTTATAAATTTAAGTAGTGGAATTTGATTAACTATGGCATGCGGTATAAATTTCCTGTAAAAATTCACTTGCAAGAAATCTTTTTAAATCCTTAACAACGGAAGATCACTGATATTTAGTAATTATTGAATTTTTTTCTGGTAAAGGCGGTACGCCATTGTACCAACAATTGTACTTCAGATAAACCAAATTTACATTTAGAAGTATTTACCTTGAGATTATATGTGCGTAGACGTCAAAACGGTTCCTTGTCTTTTGTGTTCTTCCATGCTGGTCGATGTTATAAAGATGTCGTCAATATATGGAAATGCATAGTCCAACCCCCTTAACGCCTCGTCTATATATCGCTGCATTGTTTGCACTCCGTTTCTTAGGCCAAATGTCATGTATATAAATTCATATAACCCGAATGGTGTTATAATGGCTGTGCGCGGCGGCGCGGAAATTTTTCCTTGCCGGACTTTCTGAACCCTCCGAGTAAGCGAAAATAACGTACCCCTTTGTCTACTTTGTGACCTTATCGTGAGGTGACGTTTATTCTCCATATTAATATAATAATGTGATACATATCAATTCATTTACATATACATATAATTCGTACTTACTATTTTTTGGCAGACTCGTGGCGGCGCCGTGGGCTCAGAAATTCAAAAAGGAGCCAATTGCCCAAAGTGTGAGTTTAAATATGGCATAGTTTCGTTCAATTTGACAGTGTTGCACGACAACACAAACAATAAGCAAGCGAAATAAATTCACAAATCGATTTATTAATTAATTAAATAGTTTTTCTATTCAAATTACAAATTTCAATTCAAACCCGCACTTCACACACTTGAGATAATATAAACAACTTTGAGAACTGTCAAGTTTGCGAAGTGCGCGAAATAATCATATGCTCTGTCTCCTTCTAATACATGTAACATTCTATATTACGAAAAAAAAGAAACCCAAGTTTAAGAGGCAGAGCATATCAAAATGTTTATAAACAGAAATGTCAAGTATATAGATTGTTGCATTGGGGTCTTCAACCCATCTCTTTGGGAAGAGTTAAAGCAAATTAGGTCAAAGACCTCTCCCAAATGATGTAAAACAGCTGATGTACATATGTATATAACAAAAGCTTAACAGCTGACCGAGGTGACGAGCGATCGAAACCGAGGTACCATCAATTAATAGCAAATTATCAGAGCTAACAAAACGCCATATTATAACGTCAACAGATCAAGTGTTTTATTTCTTGTGAAATTACCAGCAACAAAAGGGTGACGTCACCAGTCAATAAAAATTGCATACATATCTGTGTGCCAGGGTCAGTTTTAAACCCAGGTTAACGAGCGCTTCGGGACAACACATACCCGAATCATTGGTCCTTCGAGTCATCAGGAAGACATTGTCCGTCGAGAATCAGTAAAAGAGGAAACAACTTCTAGAAGGAATCCTCAAATCAAGAAAATCAAGAAAAAACGTGAACAAAGCCTGTTAGTGGCCAACAGTTCGACAGCAGCGGAATCAACCACCATCAGCAGTTCACCCAGCGGATCATCAATCAGTTCAGTTCACCAACGGATCACCGAACCGCAATTTGAAGCAGTAACCACACCGTTCAAGCGGCACTAGCCAGCGGACAACAGAAGATCCAGTAACCAACAACGGGATATTAAGGATTAGCTCACTAACCAAATTTAGCATCAAGGTGCCCAATAAACAATCATTTTTAAATAAAAAAAAAATCAAAAGCATAACATAACTTTATTCCACAATCAATACAATACATACATACTCCATAAACGTTTCGAACAAGCTAACAATATTAAAACGATAATTAAAGTGAACATTAATTAAAAAGGTGAATATATACTCGTACATATAAGCAGATTAAACATTCTTTCATACTAACATTTCTTAACAATACATATACTCTTACAAACTAAATTAATCTTAAACAATCTATATTAAGTGCTTAAAAGTGTAAAACATTATAATTGAATAAATTTAAGCAATACAATAAGAAATTTGTGTTTTTACAAAACCTACATAATGTCTAAGATTAGCAAATATATTGAATTCCAAGATGTAACTATTAAAGGACTAATAACCGACTCGGAAGAGTACGTAAAAGATACCGCAGAGCGAAAGTCAAGGGGATATTTGACTGGGTGTTTAGCCGATGTTGATGAAGTTTTCAAACGCCCGAAAAAAGAACACTCCTCCATTGTGAACAGTGCCGCAGATCCCTTAAAAGAAAAATATTTATTAGACGAGACATATTTTAAAATAAAAAGAACATATTTTACCTTCGTCGGCCTTCTGCGCGATGAACTAGATAAGTTAAACGAATCAACCAACTGTGATATATCTCGTCTAAACCAATCGCGGTCCGCAGCATCAAATATTCGATTACCACGAATAAGCATAAAAACGTTTTCCAGTAAATACGAGGAGTGGTGTGAGTTTCACAATGTGTTCCAATCCACAATTGACCAAAATGTTGAACTGTCGGATGTTCAGGAACTGTAATTCCTCAAAAGTTTCATAACCGGTGAAGCAGCTCGTTTAATTCAGCACCTACCCATGGACGGAAAGAATTATTCGTCTGCTTGGGAAATACTAACGGAAAGATATCAAAATAAGAGGAAATTGGTCAGTACACAGTTACGAATTTTAATGGAACAAAGTAAACTCACCCACGAATCCGACGCGTCTTTGAAGTCTTTTCATGATACGAGCACTGAGTGTACTCATGCTCTATCCAACCTTGGAATCGCAGTCGACACTTGGGACTGCATCTTAATTATTATTTCACAAGCTGCTCCCGCAGACCGAGCGAAACTGGGAGGACAAGCTCGGAACATCGAAAGCTCTTCCGGACTGGAAGTCCTTTCTAGGATTCATTGAAGGTCGATTCTTCTTCTTCTTCTTAAGGCGCTACAGTCCGAGGTGGATCTGGGCCTCACTCAACATGCCTCTCCAGCCTGCACGATCTTTCGCCAGCTGTCTCCAGTTTCGCACAGCAAGCCGGCCGAGGTCCCCCTCGACTTGTGTGCGCCACCTTGTTCGTGGACGTCCTCTGTTGCGTTGTCCCACAGGCTCAGAGTCGAAGACTCTTCGGGCCGGAGCTAAGTTGTCCATACGCTCTACATGGCCTAGCCATCTTAGGCGTTGGATCCGTAGACGCCTGGCTAGACTCATGTCGCTGTACAGCCCATACAGTTCGTGGTTGAATCTTCTCCTCCAAATGTCATCAATGCAAACAGGACCAAAGATCGCGCGCAGAACTTTTCTCTTGAAAAGACCAAGACACTGTTCATCCGCTTGGGATATTGTCCAAGCCTCTGCGCCGTAAAGCAGGACTGGAATGATCAAGGTCTTATACAAAGTCAACCTGTATATATACACTCAATTGCCTTTTGAGCCCATAAAAACAGCGGTTGGCAAGAGTTATTCTGCGTTTGATCTCGGTACTGATGTTGTTCGTACTGTTTACCGCGGAGCCAAGGTAGACGAAGTCCTTAACTACCTCAAAGTTATAGCTGCCTATGGTGACGTTCTGGCCAAGTCGTTGATGTTGTGCGTCCTTTCTCGATGACAGCATAAACTTTGTTTTGCCCTCGTTTACCGCCAGACCCATTTTAGCCGCTTCCGTTTCAATGCCAGCAAACGCATCATTGACGGCTCGCTGTGTTCGCCCAATCACGTCAATGTCATCCGCGTAAGCTAGCAGTTGAACGGACTTTTGGAAGATCGTGCCTCTTGTGTTGGCCAGTGAGTTTTGCACGATCTTCTCAAGAACGATGTTAAAGAAATCACATGACAGCGCGTCGCCTTGTCTAAAACCTTTCTTGACATTGAAGGTCTCGCTGAGTTCGTCACCGACCTTAATGGAGCAGCGAGAGTTCTCCATCGTCATCCTGCTCAGTCTGACGAGTTTAGCAGGATTGTCAAAACTAGACATGGCGCTGTATAGCTCGTCTCTATACACGCTGTCATATGTGGATTTGAAATCAACAAATATATGGTGTGTGTCAATTTGCATTTCTTGGGTCTTCTCCAGGATCTGCCGCAGTGTGGAAATTTGATCGATGGTGGACTTCCCGGGCCTGAAACCACACTGATAAAGACCCATCAGTTTGTTCACAAATGGTTTCAGGCGTTCACACAAAACGGCAGAGAAGATCTTATAAGCGATGTTAAGGAGACTTATCCCTCGATAGTTGGCGCAGTCAAAGGGGTCTCCTTTCTTGTGGATCGGGCAAACGATACTGAGATTCCACTCATCGGGCATGCTTTCCTCCGACCATATCTTACAGATGAGCTGGTGCATGCGCCCTACCAGATCACCTCCAGCTGCTTTAAACATTTCAGCGGGCAGACTATCTGCACCAGCAGCTTTATAAGACTTCAGTCTCGATATCGCTATCTTGACTTCGTCTAGGTCGGGGGGACGGTATTCTCTTCTATCATCGTCCGTTGTGTTGAGTGGAACATTCTGCCTGACAGCAACAGCGGTATTTGTGTCCTCATCGCCGTTCAACAGTCTGCAGAAATGATTTTTCCAAATTCTCAGTATCGACTGTGAATCTACTACTAGCTGTCTATTCTCGTCCCGGCAAGCTTCTGTCCGAACTTTATATCCATTTGATAAAAGTGTTACCCTTTGGTAAAACTTTCGGACACCATTCCTGCCATAACACCTTTCCATCTCCTCTCGTGCTCTTTCTTTTTCTTCCTGAGAAGCCGGTTCTCTTCCCTTCGTCTCTGTTCGTAGAGCTCACGAACGGCTCTCGTGGTTCGATGCAGCGTTGCCCTGTAGGCTTCTTGCTTTGCTGCATGTGCCTGCCTGCACTCGTTGTCAAACCAGGGGTTTTTCCTTGTTGGCGTTTTAAAACCCAGCACATCAATAGCGGCTTCTCTGATGGCTCTTTGACAACGTTTCCATTCTTCGTCTATTGTTAGTGCAGGCGGCGTCGAACTTTCGGAGAGTTTCAGGGAGACTCGATCGGCAAAGTTCCTGGCAGTCTGTTGCGATTGTAGCTTTTCGACGTCAAACTGTGGTTGTCTTCCTCGACTCCGTTGTTCTCTCGATATCCGTGTCCTTACCTTGGCTACAACAAGGAAATGGTCCGAGTCGATTTTGATTTTCCTCGGAACGTTCGGACATCAAGAATACTGGAGGAGTGTCTGACGTCGATCGAATGATCAGGGGACCGCCAGGTCCCTTTATGGATGTTGAGGTGTGGGAACCGCGTGCTAGCTGCAGAGAGGTTTCGCCCCGTAACAAAATCCATCAGCCTGAGTCCGTTTTCAGACGTGGTGTCGTGCAGGCTGTGTTTACCGATGACTCTAGCAAAGATGTCCTCTTTACCCAGCTTAGCGTTAAAATCTCCTAGACCGATCTTGGTGTCGTAGCTGGGGCATTGATCGTACGTTCTTTCTAGGAGATCATAGAAGTCATCTTTGCTATCGTCATCTTTGTCCTCTGTTGGGGCGTGGGCGCAGATTAGGCTGATGTTGCCGAATTTAGCCTTGATGCGGATTGTTATGAGGTGCTCGCTTATGTACTTAAAGCTTAAGACTTTTTGCCTAAGTCTGCCTCGAACAACGAATCCACATCCAAATAATCGCTGCCTTCGCTCTCTGTAATAATCGCCGTAGTAGATATTGCAGTTTTTCATCCTCTTTTTGCCCGGCCCATCCCATCGCACTTCCTGGATTACGGTAACGTCTGCTTTATAGCAGTCTAGGGCCTCCGCGAGTTCATCGGCTGCAGGTGGTCTGTTCAGGGACCTCATCGAAAATCAAAAATCGAAAATCATTGTCCTTTTTTCGTTTGCTAGGGTCGTTAACAGTAAATCCGTCCATATCCGAGACAGGTTTTTGTTTCTGAACTCGTTAACCAAGCACAACCTCCAACTGGGAGGACAGGTCCATTTGTTTAGCCGCCGGACATAGGGGTCCGGGGGGATCCGGTGTCGGTAGCCTCTTGCAGGCTGTGAGCGCCGCCGTTGGCCCTAAAAGAAGGGCTCATCCGCCGCCATCTCTATTCCAGGGTCCCGACCTTACCATGGAGGTGTTAAATTCATTATCCGTAATAATTGTCAGCGGTGATCCTTCTTTTGAAATGTGTTCTGTAAGTGCATCTATTTTGTTTGTGTAGTTTTTTCCTTCAAGTCTATAAACATATCCTTTTTTGGTTAATTTATCGATTACGGTTAGAAAAATATGTTTATAGTACATTTATATACATAGCAATGATAAATGTCAATGTGAATCGTTTCATTAGGTTTGGTTTGTGTATGTGTTAATTTGAATTTATGTATTATTTGTTTTCGGTCGTATTTGGCTTTAGACATACATAGCAATTGTTTATTATTTGAATTATAAGTTTTGGGTAATAAATTTGGTTTTTAAGTGTGTTGTATGTCTCTAGATAGATAGATAGATAGATATTTTTATTTTCGCACATAAAATTCTTTTTACAATATTTGTATTGCACATTTTACATATAAAGATTTGGTACTACATAATTACCTTGCTAGTAAGAAACAGTGTTAAGTTCTAAAGGAAAAAAGTTAATGAATGGTAAATAAACAAACAAAGTGAGGAAAAGTGCAAGCAAATACCTCGTAACAAAAAAAAAAGTTGTATTAACAGATAAGATGATGTTGTGTCTTTAAACATTTACAAAGGATGGATAAACATATTAATAAATAAATAAATAATAAATAAATAAATAAATACATAAATAAACATATAAATAAATAAATAAATAAGTAAGTAAATTAATAAATAAATAAATATATAAATAAATAAAATAAATAAATGTATATAGATAAATGAATAAATAAATATATATAGATCAATGAATAAATAAATAACAAATATATTATGTACAAACGAATAGATATATAAATAAATGACACTTAAATTGTTTACTCTACTATTGACATTTATTGACATTTAATCAGCAAGATTGTTTATGAGCGGGTTATCAGCAAGAGAACAGCGGATATTAAATTTGTCTACAAGCTTCTCGATACGTTCGTTAATCAGTTCAACACCCGCCTTTGAATGCAGTTCATTCGTAGAAAAATGCCAAGGTAAGTTTAAGATCATTTTTAGAGTTTTGTTTTGAGCAACTTTTTAAGTGGTATTTGGCCATACTACCCCAAATCGGACAGCCGTAAGTTATTATTGGCTGGAAGATAACTTTTTATATAATAATCTTATTTTCAATGGATAGAAGCGACTTCCTATTTATTAATGGGTATAGTAGAGTGGTCGCAATCTTTATTTTTTTCAAGGTCTGAGTGACATGACAACTAAAGGTTAGCTTCGAATCCAAATGTATTCCAAGATATTTAACTGACAAATTCCAATTTATCTGGCTACCGAAAATGGGAATCGGATTCTGAGGAAGAAAACAAGATTTTCTTTTTCTGGTAAAAAAGACAGCTTGAGTTTTCTCGGAACTAATTTTTATTTTCCACCTGTTGCTGTATCTGAGTATTATCTCACTAGCATTTATATGAATCCTCTCAACGTTGAGAGCATACTCATGCGAGGTATATACAGCAGTATCATCAGCAAAGAGAGTCACCTGGCAATCAGGTAAATATGGAAAGTCAGAGGTGTAAATATTGTATAGGATAGGACCCAGGACTGAGCCTTGAGGAACACCCATGAAAAAAGTTATTTGGACTTGACGAAAACGTATTCACGTGGACCTGAAAACTACGACTATACAAAAAACTTTGGACTATTTTGACTAAGTAAGAGGGTTAGTTAAGATTTAGCATTTTGTAAATAAGACCGTTATGCCAGACTGTGTCGAAGGCCTTTTCCACATCAAGTAGGATCAGACCGGTAGATTTTCCTAAAAACCGATTGGATCTAATATGGTTACAAATCCTAAGACATTGGTGGGAAGTATTATGGAATTCGTATTAGGAAATATTGCATTCTCAATTGTAAAATCCAGAATTAGCTTCTTCATAACTTTTTCTAGGATTTTACTAACACTGCTAATCAGACTAATAGGTCTATAACTGTTGGGGTGCTCAGCAGGTTTTCCTGTTTTTAAAATCGGTATAACTTTAGCCATTTTCCATTTATTAGGGAAATATTGTGTCTTCAGGCACGCATTGACTAGAAATGTAAGATATTTTATTCCCGATAGAGGTAAACGTTTCAGAATTAAATTTCTGATACAGTCTAAACCACCAGTCTTGTTAACCTTCACAGTTTTCAGAAGATCTTTTATGGTATTCACTGGAACAAAAGCATTACCTGGAGTAATAGAGATATCATTGTTAAAGATTTGTATTTGTTCATTAACAAGAGTTTCAGTTTGTTGTTCCCCTAAATTTCTCGAGAGAAGATGATTTGCAGAGAATGTTTTGGACAACAAATCAGCTTTCTCCTTGTCAGTGAAAAAGGTGAAGTCGTCACATACAAGCGCAGGTATTTGTCTATTTTTATGCCTAATTATTTTAGCTAAGTTCCAAAAAGGTTTGCAATTTTTATCTAACGATTTTAGTTTTTGGTTCCACTTAGAGTTACGAAAATTCAAAATAAGTTTCTGAATCAGTTTATTTAAGTAAACTAACTGCAGCTTAAGATTTGGTTGCCGATATCTCTGCCAATTTCTCCTAATACTATTGCGGATTTTAATGTGTTCGATTATGTAATTTGGTAGATTTAGGGGAAAAATAAATGTATTCTTTTTTGGAACACTATAATCAATTGCATTAAACGATGCTGTTGTAAGAATAAGATTAAGTATTCGAATTTTTCCCAATAAATGAATTTATTTAAAAATTCCTAAAAAAAATAATATTAATATTTATTACATTATGAATTCAAATTATTACTTTAGTTTCTTATTATAATTCAGGCTTCTCTTTCAATATTTCGACATTTAAATAAAAAAAAAGGAAAAACCGCGTGGGTATCAAAAGTGACAGCTGGATGTCATTCTTAGGGTTTTACGGCGTTGCCAGATCGATCGCAACAGTCCCCCCCAGTATGTCCTCTCGAGGTCCTACTTCTTTATCGTTTGGTGATCGAACATCAAGCACGGCGATTTTCGTAGCTGGTCGCTCATACACTCCTGTGACAGTCTTAATAAATGCACTTCTTACTCTTCCGTCAGCACCAGATTTGACAGCAACCACTCTTCCCTTTGGCCAACAGAGTCTGGGGTTATCAGGATCCACGATAAAAACGATGTCATCCACTTCGATAGGTTTTACTTCTTCAAACCACTTACAGCGACGAGTTATGACAGGGAGATATTCGGTGACCCATCGTCTCCAAAAGGCGTTTGCAAATTGTTGGGTGTTAATCCAACTTCTCCTAAATTGAATAGCTTCGTCTCCGTTCTGTGCTAATGGCTTCGCACCATTGGAGCTTCCAAGAAGGAAGTGGTTAGGTGTCAGGGCTTCGTCTTCTTCGTGATGTAGCGGAATGTACGTGAGTGGTCTAGAATTAACAATCATTTCGACCTCCATTAGCATACCCCGTAGAATTTCATCTGTCGGATTGCGTGACGGCATTATTCTATAGAGTACGTCCTTGACAGACCGCACCAGGCGCTCCCAAGTGCCACCCATATGTGGTGAGCTTGGCGGTATAAAACGCCACTTCATGGAAGGACTTGTAAATGTTCTGGTTAATTCATTTTGGTCGACTAAGTTAAAAGCTTCGCTTAGCTCTCGTTCTGCGCCTTTGAAATTTGTTCCATTGTCGCTCCAGAGTTCAATGGGACTTCCACGTCTCGCAACAAAGTTCCTTATAGCAATGATGCAGGAATCTGTTGAAAGTGAGTGCGCCACCTCTATGTGTATTGCTCTTGTCGTCAAACACGTTAATAATACCCCATACCTCTTTTCACTGCTACGACGTATGGCAACTGAAAGAGGCCCAAAATAATCCACTCCAACATACGAGAAGGGGCGTAAAAATGAAGCGAGGCGTACAGGTGGAAGACAAGACATCTTTGGAGGAGAAGGTTTGGCATCCCGATTCTGGCAATATTGGCATAGCCTCCGTACTTTATGAAGAACAGTTCGAAGACGTGGGATCCAAAATTTTTGGCGTATCTCATTGACAACAGTTTCATGGTTGCAATGATAGTATTTTGAATGATAATCATCGACGATTAAATGCGTAATACGATGAGATCTTGGCAAAATGATAGGATCTTCTCTGTCTTGAATATTCACCCGTGCTCCAAGACGTAGCAGACCTTCTGAATCCAAATAGGGTGAAAGCTTGTAAATGAAGCTGGTTTTTTTCAGACCACGTCCTCTCGATAATCGTAGAACCTCGTCCATGAATTCGTCCCGTTGAGCTTTTTTAAAAAGGACAATCTCAGCAAGTCGTATTTCACCTTGACAGACTGGGTGACGTTTCAAAGTTTTTATTTTCAATTTCGGATTTTGTTTAAGCTTTGTGTGTTCCGCTGTCTTTTCTTTCCAAAATAGACTCAAGTTGATAACAGTAGACATCACATTTTGCATTCTTTTCCAAGATGAAAAGCGCTCTGTTTTAATGGATATGGTACATTCATCAAGCATGTTGTCTTTGCCATGATACCCGACATATTGAGCGCGGAGCTCTTCATTTGTCCTTTCCGAATTTTTGTCGTCTTCTTTTGGCCAGTCGCTTTCATTCAACTTTAGAAAGGCAGGACCATTTAACCATCGACTATCTTTGGAAAAATCAGGTGTCCGTTGCCACTTGGTAGCTTCATCAGCCTCGTTTTCTGTTGTTGGAATCCATCTCCATTCAGATACTTCTGACAATTCCAATATCTCGCTTATACGAAAGGCCACAAATTGTTTGTAACGTCGGTGATCTGAACGCAGCCAAGAGAGTACAGTACGCGAATCGGACCAAAACGTTTGTTTTTTGGTTTTAATTGAATGTGTGGCTAAAAGGTTTTTGGATAACCTGGCTCCAATGACGGCAGCTTGCAGTTCAAGTCTTGGTATAGACATTAGCTTTAATGGAGCTACGCGTGTCTTACTCCCCAATAAAACACAATCCACCAATGTTCCATCGGAACACCGTAGATAGCTTACAGCTGCATAGCCGTCTTCACTGGCGTCTACAAACGTATGTATGTCAAACTGCGGAGCGCATTCAAATTTTGTTTTTATGTAGCATCTTGGGATCTTCATAGCGCAAACCTCTGGTAGTAAACGGAGCCAATGCAGCCAGTTTGTGTATTCGTTATCATGAATAAGGTCGTCCCAGGCACAACCAGATCGCCAAATGTCTTGAAAAACAACTTTAGCCCGCATGACATAGAACGCCAAAAGTCCAAGTGGGTCGAAAATAGTCATCAACAAGCTGAGAACTTCTCTTTTGGTGGGTCTTTTCTGTCCAAGAAGCACATCTTCATTATCATACCGATTTGAAATTTTGAAAGTAAAGCAGTCATCATATGTGGACCACCACATGCCGAGCACCTTCTCGGTACCAAGTTCTCGTTCAGGACCTAAACGAATTTCATTCACAGATTGAGCCTCGAGCGCTTTCAAAACCGTGGTTGAATTCGAAACCCAGTTTCGTATTTGAAATCCACCTTGAGAATGGACGAAATAAACGTCACGTGCTAATTGTATTGCCTCTTCTTCAGTATCGACGCTATCCAACATATCGTCTACGTAGTGATTCTGTTGGATACTTTGCACTGCTCTCGGAAAGCGATCTTGGAACTCACTGGCATTCAAGTTTTTGATGTATTCAGCACAGCTTGGGGAGCAAGTGGCCCCAAATGTCATAACCAACATAACATATCTCGTCGGCTCTAAAGCGCCCGGTTCTAACCAAAGAAAGCGCTGATAATTTTGGTCTTTCATGCGAATCCTTACCTGATGGTACATTTCGGCAATATCTCCTCCAATTGCTATTCTTCTTTGACGGAACTTACGAATAGCAGACACCATTGGCGTCAAGCGGTCCGGGCCTTTTACAAGCATGCTGTTCAGGGATATGCCATCAACCTTCGCGGCAGCGTCCCAGACCAATCTCAACTTCCCGGGTTTATTTGGGTTAAGAACGGGAAAGATTGGCAGATACCAACAATTTTTTTCATGTATTTCGCTTGGGTATAACTTTCTCGCATATCCCTTGATCAGATATTCTTCAATTTTTGATTTAACCATTGACCCTAAGGTTGGATCTCGTGTTAACTTTGTTTGAAGGCACTTAGCACGTCTTAACGCCATGGGAAAACTATCAGGATGAGAAGTGTCTTCACGTTTCCAAAGAAGACCTGTCTGGAAGCGATTGCCAATTCTTCGAGTAACTTTTCGTAGTTGGTTATAGGCATCTTGATCGTCTTTCGACATTTTTAAATCTTTGCTGTAGTCGATATCCACATTGTCTAGACAAATGTAATTTCTTACGATTTCAAGTAGCTCACTGTTTACGGAAATCTCACAATCGCAAGTATGAAAAACACCACAAGATGATTTAATATTAGATATATTGTTACCTGCTTGCCCCTTCACGGTCCAACCAAGACGGGTTTTTTCTGCTACTGGCTCGTGGTCTTCACCTTCCTTTGATATAAGGCTAACTCCAAGTCGACAATTGTTAAGCCCTATTAATAGCTTCGGCGCAGCATTAAAGTAGGATTTCAAGGGAATGCCTTTCAGATGCGCATATTGAGCTTGAAGCGGCTTGGCGTCTAACGTCTGCAATGGTAAATCCAGATTTTTTACAGTGTGGACATCTTTCAATTGAAATTTTTTTGAATCATTGGATTCCGATATTTCTAGATCCAGGATCATGGAATCGTCCTCGTAGCGATGAGTGTTTGACGTCCAACGAAGACAAAGAGGTTGCGGAACACCTTTGAGGTTCAATTCATTAACCAGGTCCTCATCAACTAGAGTCAACGATGATCCTTCGTCCAAGAAGGCGAACGTGGCAATCTTAATTCCTTTCCCATGAAGTGTTATCGGTAAAACTCGAAAGAGAATCCGAGATTGTTTTTCCGAATGCGTGTTCATGCTTGAAGGGAATGACGTTCCATTAATTGATGACTCTTTGTGTAGAATGGGATGGTGAAAGATATTACACATGTTCAAGCCACATGTAGACCTTACAGAACATGCCATAGGAAGATGAGGTTTAAGACATCTTCTACAAAGTTTGTTCTGTCTCACTAACTTCCACTTATCTGCTCTACTAAGATTCAAAAATACTTCGCATCTTTCAACATTGGTGCAACCACCACTGCAAATAACACAGGATTTAGCGCCACCAATATCTGATTGCTGAGTATGAGTGTTAAGCGTTCCACGTCGACGTGTTTTGCTTGAAATACTAGGGACCATAACGATGTTCGCACCCTGAGCTAGTTGCAGCAGCCACTTGCTAAAATCTTCAATCGTGCAATTGGTCAAAGTAAGTTTGTGCATTCCCCAAAAGGGTCCTAGCAGTCCAGGAAGTTTAGACACCAGTTCTTGTTGCAACTCTGGATGGCATAAATGACTCACTAAACCGAAGGCTTTCATAGTAGCGCATATATTTTGTACTTCAAGCGCAAAATCTACTATCGTTTCCGGACGGTTTTCTCTAGGAGCTGACATTTCTCTTATTTGCGACAGTAGAGCGTCAATTATAAGCTCCGGTCTTCCAAACTTCATACGCAATGTTGATATTATTTGCGGCACACAGGAATCATGTAATAACAGGTTTTTAACAGCCTTGCGTGCTTTCCCTTCCAAAGATTGTCTTAAACGAAGTAGGTTCTCTGGATCTGAAAATCCACACAATTCTGTTGTCTGCTCGAACGTTGCCAAAAATAATGGCCATTCTTCTGGGTCTCCTTCAAACTTGGGAAGTTCCTTACAAACTCCCTTTCGAGCCGCAAGTTGTTCACGGGTAATCCGACGAACAGAATTTAACTCTGTATTGGATGTGAAGACATTTTGTTTTTCCTGCATAGAACTAGTTGCACCCGCTGGAAGCATACCTGGAAGCCAATAAGCAGTATTCGTGGTTGTTGATTGGGAGGAAGTTTTCATCTCCAATTTCACCAGCTTTTCTAGAATAAGCTTCAAGAGAGGATCTTGTTGTTGAGCCCCGATAGCCATGTCCGTCATGGGCAGATCCTGTTGTGGAACTCCATCAGCATTCGTTGGAAGCGCAGTCGACGATAGAAGTGGAATTGTGTTTGTATTCTTCACGAACGCGGAACGAATTAAATGTGGTGTTTTGGACCACCTCTCAACTTGAACACGTGCTTGATTTTCATGCCCTCCTTCCTCTTCGTCCGATGACGAAGATTGATTTTCCTGTTCATCTATTTGAACCGCGAGATCCATCTTCTTGCGTAGTAAATCTTCCCTTTTTTGAATCATCAACTCCTTCTGCTCAAGTATTAGCTGTTGTTCTCGTAGAAGGTCCATTTCGACATTTAATTGCTGAATGATCTTTGAAGAGGTCTTTGAGCTCTGCGAACGAGGACGTTTATCGGGAGTAGGTGCAACATCATTCTCATGAGCACACTCACCCGTTGATTGCTGCACTCCGACATTTAAACATTCATCAGGAGGGTAACCATTTCCACTCGTACCATTTGCATCGTTGGAATTCACATTGGCCACTGAAAGAGCGCCGTCCGCACGTTCCGTATCACATACTGCATCTCCTTGTGAGGAAGAGTTTCTTTACAGCACCGCTGTTTGTGTAACGGTTTACGTTCTCTAAATCTCATCATCAAGTGCAAAGTGTTGCAGCAGAGGCTAAAAATCATCGGTGAAAAATATTCTCCAGTGCAAAAAAAGCGAAGAAAAAACAAATTTTCACCCATTTTATTCGAGTTATTTAGTTGTTTGAGAGCGTAATTTGTCGTTTGTCCCATTTCCGTAAGTGGTTGGGTAATTTTTTCATTCGTTTCGTCGACGACCGGAGGTGGAAAAATTGATTAATATTTTTTTCCTTTAATTTTTTCCGAACGAAAAAAGAATAAATAAAGTTTTTTTGTAGTCTCATGCGAATGCAAGGGAGACAGACATAAATGAATCAATTAGTGGATTAGAAGTGCCGTTGGTTGGCTTGAGACAGAAATAGTGTGTGCAATTGTTCCAGTTAGTACTTATTCGGCTGCTGTGAGCCGGCAAATGGGTGGTGGTAACATGCAGTGCGACTGAAAGCGACACATCGGATTTGCCTAGACTGTGCGACGAGAGAGGAAAGAGGACGGCGAACGTGCTGTCGGTGTGGTGTCATTTTGTTTTCGCTAATTCACCCCAAGGAATGTGTAGTTTGTTTCCTTTCTATCCAACGTGTGTCCAACTGCACTAGAGAGGAAAACGCAAAATCGTACTAGATTTTTTTGGAATTTGTGAACTGTAAAGAGATTTGTTGAATAATTTTACTGGAGCAATTCTATCCGCGACGATAGTTTTTTTGTCGTTATTTTTTTTCTTGTGTGTTATTTGAAGGCAGTGTGTATAGTTGAGGAAATTAATTAAATTAATTGACGACATGATTGACCCGGCAGATTTGCAGTCGTTTTTGTCTAAAGTCGAGGGGGGTGCTGTGGGCGTTGATCTCTTTAAAATTGGCCAAAAACATCATGATGAACATGCACCGACTGGAAAGAACAACAAACACAATGGCAACTTTCGTGTAGCTCTTGATATCGAAGACTGCTTGGATAGATTCTACGGGGGGTACTATTCTGATTGGGCGTGCGGCGGCCAATGGAATAGGGCTTATCAATTCGTCCAACTACTAGCCGGTGCCTTTAAGCATGCTCATCTAGAGGTTATTGCATTCTTCGATGGGACACTGAAGAAGAACAAAAAGTGCTCCGCCGAATGCAATGATTTCCGCCAAAAAACGATTTCGGTTTTGAAACATATCCGAATGATTGGAACGCCACCACCAAAGATCTGGTGGCTACCACCGTCTGGCATTAAAACAGTATTGAGGAATGCTCTGAGGAGTGTACACATTCAAATCATTCAAACCGTGAATGATCACACCATGGAGGTTATTGAGTATTTCCATGAACAGAAACTTGATGCCATTCTTGGGCTTCATCCCGACTACATCATAGCGAACACGACGCGCTACTTCAGCTCCCATGACCTGCGCTTATCCTATAAGGGAGCCCTAGAAACAAAAGAGTACATGATCTCAAAGTTATTAGCATCTCTCAGTCTGACTGCTGATCACTTGCCCTTCGTTGCGGTCTTCCTGGGCGGCTACATTCTCATCGATGATGCTAAATTGAAAGTGATTTATGAGCGACTGAAGATCGATTCTAGTCTAGACTTCGAGGGTCGCATCCGTAAGATTGCGGAAATCGTGCGCAACTCACCGACCACGGATATCGATGACTTCATAAAGCACTTGAATTTAGCCGAGTTCGAAAGGGAAGTCAAAGAGTCAGTGGAGTATTATCAGAGAAAGGGTAAGTTCTCAGCAAAGAAGTACCAGGGATCGAAGAAGCGCAATGAGCTTATCAAACCCGTTGCTGTGACCGATCTGCCAATGCCTTTTGCATCGGAGACGGCAGAGAATGACGAGGCGGCTAAGAAAATTCTGAGCGATGCTGTTAACAATGAGGAGGAGGAGGTGGAAGATGCAACCTCCACTCCAAAGGTTTGCAGTGATAAAGCAAAACCCGAGGAGAAACCAGTTGCCCCACCCGCAAATGGAACAAAGCCCGTGCAGCCTTTCGTATACACTCTGCCTGCTGAGGTGCTTAAGACCTCCCTGTATCGGCATCAGCGTGGAATAATGGATCCGAAAATATATCAGCTTCTGATCAAGAAAGAAATCATTCTTCCCCAAGTGCTTGAGGACGAGCAGTACCGTGAAATACCCTCGGTTCATCTGTTTTATAGACCAGCGCGCCAAATGATTTACGCTATACTTTTCAATTTGTACCACCAAAAGTACTTGTGTTCAAAGAGGAATGGTGGCAACGGCAATGACTCCTCGGAGAAGAACAACAAAAAGGAGAACAAAAAGGACAAGAAGGAGGCAGCTGCAGCAGCTGCCGCTGGACAAAAACCGCCAGAGATTCAAGTCGCCGAGTGGATATGGTCTCCGCAGAATGAGTATAAGAAGCCAGTATTAGTTAGTGCAACGCCATTGCCATGGGCTGTGCCGACAATTCAGAGGTTATGGTTTGGCATGGCATTCGAGGATAAGCAACGACGTATGCGAGCTTTCTTGACCATCATGCGGTCGGATTCACCGCTCATGCTGAATCGTGGCTATGTGCCGCAGCATATGCTAGTCATGGCCTGTGTTTTGAGGTATATTGTAACTAGCCCCGATAGGAACATTCTCACCAGACAAGAGCTGGACGCATTCCTTGCTACGGCATTTTCTCAGCAACTTCCATTGGTTGAGAATACACAAGAGTTAGTGCTGCCAGGTGTTCACTTGCGTGGTGTCTATCTTGCAACTCTGTTCATGCAGGGAGTTGAAACAGCCTCTTTGGCGAACGATGCTTGTGGAGTGCCTTTGCCGTGGACCATGATCAATCCGTGGCTGTTTTTCGATGGTAAGCTGTTTCATCTCAAGCTGAAGATGTCTACGTACGTCTCGACGATTCGCGAATTATGCGATGATCATATTGAAATTGTACTGAAGATTGAGAGGTTCCGAAAGGCTATCTTGGAAGACGTGGAACACTTTTTGTTGCCGGCAGCTCATATGGATCCCATGTACAGGCCAGGTTTCCTGCCTCAGCCATCTCTGCCACTTCAGGCTTTCAACAAGAACGCTGTGGCGGCAGCAGCCTCATCCTTGCATCCCCTGGCAGCTGCTAATGCAAACAACGCGATTTTCTACACTTTTGATACCCACGCGGTTTTTCCTTTTTTTTTTATTTAAATGTCGAAATATTGAAAGAGAAGCCTGAATTATAATAAGAAACTAAAGTAATAATTTGAATTACAACATTGGTAAAATTATCAACAATAGTATCAACATTACGACTACAGGCAACTAAATCCAAATCAAAGGCAAGGCCTCTAAGTTCTACGTTTATTTTAGAATGAAATTTGGTCCAGTTTGTTTTTTTGAAGTTATAAAAGAATTTTTTTTTTTTCGTGTTTTGGTGTGAATCTTCAATAAGACACTATGATACCCGTGTGCTCATAGTAGTATCAGATTTTTACTTACTAAACACACCCTTCCCTTTTAGAATTTTGTACTTTACTACAACTAAGTTTCCTCATCCAGTAGTTTCATTTACAATATTTTTACGCGTGAGGCAGGTAGATTTTCCGTAAAATCACCTGCTGAAACCGTTAGGAGCGGATACTACTCATTGCGGCGCACGAGGTTTTGCATGTCCAATGTTTGGAGTATAGCATGGTTACAATGACCATGGAGTCGAGTTCGCAACTTCCCAGCGAAGTTTGTTATTTCTTCGTCCACGGTTGCGATTTGTAGATCCCTTTGTATATCACTGTTACGACGATACCAGGGAGCACTCACGATCGCTCTTAAAACCTTATTTTAGAATGACTGTATGAATTCTCTGTTGCTTGCTTTAGTGCAACCCCAGAGTTGTATACCGTAGGTCCATATAGGCTTTAGCACTTGCTTATATATATGTAGTTTGTTATATATGCTTAACTTGGAATGTCGTCCGAGTAACCAGTACATTTCTCTAAATCGATTCTCAAGCTCGTCACGTTTTTTTTGACGTGTGCCTTCCATTTGAGCTTTGTGTCTAACGTCATCCCGAGATATTTGGCTTCATTTGCGTACAGTACTTGTACCGAATTAATGAAGACGGGTAAATTGTCTACGTTTTTATATGTAAAATTAATATGCGTGGACTTAGTCTCATTAAGAGCAATGCGCCAGAGTTTTGTCCAATCGCATATTTTGTTTAGAGCTAGTTGCAGTTTTTCGGTAGCGGACTCGATTGTCCTTCCCGTAACGAGAATAGCCGTATCGTCCGCGAACGTTGCTACTACTGTACCTCAGTTTGAGGTATGTCGCGTGTATATAATAAAAACAGAGTGGGACCAAGAACACTCCCTTGCGGAACTCCGGCCGCAATCACCTTAAACCCGGAGTAGTCCATTCCGTACTTAACTCTGAATATTCTGTTGTCGAGGTAAGATTTTAGAATCCGATATATATTTTTCGGAAAGATCCTACTTATTTTCAATTTTAGACCATCGTGCCAAACTTTGTCAAAAGCCTGTGACACGTCAAGTAAAACGCTAGAGCAAATCTTTTTGTCCTCCAATGCTTTTTCAATTTCGTTAGTTATTCTATATACCTGGTCAATTGTGGAGTGATTCGTGCGAAATCCAAATTGATGATCAGGGATAAGTCGTCTTTCTTCTATGACTGGTTGAATACGTCGCAATAGTAGTTTATATTTTATATTTGATATTATAGGCAGGAGTGATATTGGTCTATATGATTTTTTGTCGTTTGGCGACTTACCCGGTTTCGGAAACATTATCACTTCTGCCACTTTCCACGAATCCGGGATATATAATAGTCTAAACGAGGCATTTATTAAATATTGGAGTTTAATAATCGCTTTTTTTGGTAATTCCTTGTGTTGAGATCAACTCAACAACAATAATATAAAAAAAAAAAAAAACAATTTCCGAAAATTTGAGCCTTTTTTATTTGGTCGGTTCAGCCGACTACTCGGTAAACGATTTTAAAGTGCTAAATTTTCCTAGAAATATTTTAACTGTTACATATATATAGTATGTATATTTTATAGGACTTACGTTTAGTTTGATTACTTCAATGCCTATAAATCTCTCTTAATATGTATCTTACTCAATTCAATTTATACTAACTCTACACGACATGTGGTCGTTCAACAAAAAAAGAAAGAAAAGTGCCGAAAAATTAAACTGTCAGTTATGACTCAGGTTGCCAAATTCACCTCCTGACGACAGTGCTGCCAAGTTCGCTTACACTCCCCCCTGGTAAGCTGGGTTCCGGACACTGGTTACCATTCTCCTCGAACTTGCGGACATCGAGCACCGCCAACTTTATGGACGGTCGAGTGTAAATGCCTCCTCGCGTCTGTACAATCGCACTTCGTACTTCTCCGTCTTTTCCCTGCAGCACCTTGAGCACCTTTCCCTTGGGCCATGTTTTTCTTGGGTTTTCGGCGTCAACGACGACAACGATATCTCCTTCTTTGATTGGCCTAAATGGCTTAAACCATTTAGTCCGTTTCGTCAGCTCGGGTAAGTATTCGCGCAGCCATCTTCGCCAGAATGTTGTCGCATATCGTTCAGATGCAAGCCAATTCTTTCTAACAACGGACGCCTCATCAGTCATCTCCTCGCTCAAGACTTCTCGATTTGAAGATCCAATCAGCAAATGGTTTGGAGTAAGTGCTTCACTATTTTCACACTCAATCGGAACGTAGGTCAAAGGTCGTGAATTAATAATATTTTCTACCTCCGCCATCATGCTCAGTAGAAGTTCATCGTTCGGATTGCGTGTCGGTGTTATTTCGGCAAGTGTCTGCTTCACAGATCGTACCATGCGCTCCCAGCTCCCCCCCATATGGGGCGCCGCGGGTGGGATGAAACACCACTTTAATTCCATTTTAAATTCCTTAGCGATAGTATTTTCATTCAACTGACGTATGGCTTGCTTCAGCTCCGCACTTGCGCCGCGAAAGTTGGTGCCATTATCGGAGTATACCTCGCATGGCATTCCTCTTCGTGATACAAATCTTTTAAATCCTAGAATGCACGAGTCGCTTGAGAGACTATGTGCAATTTCAATGTGGACTGCCCGAATGGTCAAGCAGGTGATCAGCATACCCCACCTTTTCTCTAGGTGTCTTCCCACTTTAACGTAGAGCGGTCCAAAATAATCCACCCCTACATATGAGAATGGCCTTTTAAAAGGTTGCAAACGTGCACAAGGTAATTGAGACATAAGTGGAGGCTGTGGAGCTGCTCTTTTGTTTTTACAGTGCTGGCAGTTCTGCTGCACTTTCTTCAACACACGTCTCACACCTGGTATGAAATAAATCTGCCGTAACTCGTTTACGACGGTTTCACTGTACAAGTGATGAAACCGTGTATGGAATTCATAGACAATGAGTTTTGTTATGTAATGATCCTTCGGTAGTATAATGGGTCTTTTAACTTGCATCGGTACATTTTCAATCGCATCAATACCTCCGCTTACCCGGATGATATCATTCTCATCCAAATATGGGGATAGTTTACATAGAGGGCTGGATTTGGACATTTGAAAATCGCTTGATGCATCTTTGGATCTTTTTAAGGCAGTGTACTCATTTGAAAACCCTTCGATTTGACATTGCTTATATAGGTAAACTTCAGCCGACGCCTTTTCTTCAGGTGTAAATATATTTGAACTGCTATATTTCGCAGTTTTTAAAATCATGTGAATGAATCGGAAAACATATAT
Organism: Myathropa florea; assembly: GCA_930367185.1. Lineage (NCBI taxonomy): Eukaryota > Metazoa > Arthropoda > Insecta > Diptera > Syrphidae > Myathropa > Myathropa florea. The sequence goes on from OV884003.1 coordinate 60,088,767, forward strand.
TGTAGCTCTTAGAAGCCGTCTCCATTTGGAAAAACGTGTATAGTCGATTATAGATGTAGTTGTAATTTCAGTATGAACATAACACTCTCTGATTTCGTTATTACCTTCAGGCGATGTTGTGTTGTGGCTATCCTTTATTGGCCAACTTGTTGGAGTTTGGTACAGAAATCTTGGTCCCGTATACCATCTGCTTTCGGAGGCAAAGTCACATCCGCTATTATATTTAGTGGCATCATCAGCAACGTTATCCTTGCTGGGCACCCATCTCCACTCTTTCTCGCTAGTACTCTCGAGTATTTCCCCAATTCTTACTGCAACGAAGCTTTTATATTTTTTGTTATTTGACGTTATCCAACTGACGACCACTTGTGAATCTGTCCATAAGGTAATGTTATCAAATCGTATTGTGTGGCTACTCTGTATAATTTTATAGAGTCTGACCCCAAGTACAGCCGCTTCCAACTCTAAGCGGGGTATAGAGAGAGTTTTAATTGGTGCAACTTTTGTCTTCGCACTAATGAGTGAACACTCTACTGTGGTTCCGTTTGACACTCTCACGTAGGCTACGGCGGCATAGGCCTCCTCGCTCGCATCTACAAATATATGCAGTTGTACAGAACTGCTACCATCGAATCGCAGGTCACTAAGATACGTCCTTCTAATAGCTATATTTTTTATTTTCGGAAGGAGCCCTAGCCATATCTTCCATTTTTCAAACTGAGGTTTCTTAATTTGCTCATCCCAGTCTACCCCGGAGCGCCAGATCTCTTGTAAAACGATTTTTAGATGCATTATGAAATTCGCAATTAGGCCAAGTGGGTCGAAAATGCACATGAGAGTTCTCAAGACTTCTCGTTTGGTAGGAATGCGTATGCCGAGAACTATATCTTGTTTGATTTTGCTCGTTTTAAATGTGAAAAGGAACTCGTCGGAACCTGGGGACCACCACATCCCTAACAATTTCTCAATGCCGGTAACATGGTTAAGATTGGTAAATGATTTGTTTGAGCTCCTCGCTTTGGATGGAAGTACGGCCAGAACGTTTGGGGAATTAGAAATAAAGTTTCTAATCTCGAACCCTGCTTGGTGGTGAATGAATATTACCTCTTTAGCCAAGCGTATCGCCTCTTCTTCTGAGTCTACACTGTCTAAAAAGTCATCCACGTAGTGGTTTTCAACAATTGCTTTGCAAGCTCTTGGGTATTGCAAATTTCATAGCATTTTTATTTTTTACAAATTGTGCGCAAAAGGGTGAGCAGGTTGATCCAAAAGTCATCACTTGCATCTGATACACCTCTAGCTGGTTGGTGTTGCGGTTTCGCCACAGGAATCTCTGCGCATTTCTATCTTCTTCCACTATGTTCACTTGGTGGAACATTTCTTTTATATCTGCTGACAGCGCAATCCTTCTCTCCCTAAACCGAAAAAGAACTGATGGTAAAGCAGGTACACTATCTGGCCCCGTTAGCAGGAATGAATTAAGGGATATACCATTAACTTTCGCCGCCGCATCCCAGACTAGTCGAATTTTACCTGGTTTATTTGGATTCGTTACAGGGAAGATTGGTAAATACCAAACTGGTGCTTCTTCTTTACTCGCTTCGATATCTGTTAGCCTTTTGGCATATCCCTTTTGAGTGTATTCATCAATTTGCCGATTTACCGCTTCGGCTACCAAAGGTTCTTTGGAGAGCCGCCTCTCGAGGCAGAGTAACCTTTTTTCAGCCATAGCCTTACTGGATAGAAGAGAAAATCTCTTGCATTTCCAAAGGAGAGGAACTGCGTATCTTTCACCTAAGCATATGATCCTTTCTTCAAGGATTTGAACAGCTCTCTCATCATCGTTGGAATGCATGCCCTTAATCGGTTTCGTACCAATGCTCTCTAAGGAGAAATAATTCTTGATCATCTCATGCATGATCTGATCAGCCTGAATTTGACATTCGCAAGTATGAAAGGTATATTTTATTTTTTCGCTCGAAGACAACCCATTGTCCCCTGAAATCGAACCGTACAGGGTCCAACCAAGTCTTGTTTTTATTGCGACTGGTTGAGTTTCGTTCCCTTCCCGAGTCTTTAACGGAATGCCTAAGTTCCAATGTCGTAGGCCGATCAAGATCCGCGGCTTTACATTGAAGTATGATTTTAGAGGAATATTTTTCAAATCATTAAAATATTTTTTTAGCTGACTTACATCAAGGGTTTGCACGGGGAGTTCCAAGGACTTGACTGTGTGCACATTTGGAAGTGAAAACTTTTGCTGTCCACCCTGTGCTGAAATTTCCAATGTTATTCTTTTCGACGAGTCTTCCCGCCGATGAGTGTTTGCCGTCCATTTTAAACACAAAGGGTCTGGTTCGCCGTCAGCGTCAAGTGCGTTAGCTACCTCCTCATCGACCAGGGTCACCGAAGATCCGTCGTCCAAAAAGGCGAAGGTGTCAATTTTGTTCTCCCTAAAGTACAGACACACGGGAATAATTTTGAACAATGTTGAATTTGTGTACGTTTGAGAGATCGTGCCACTAAATTTCATATTTATCCCATTAGGTTCCCCAGCACCCGGTTGAACTGCGGTATTATGGAGGAGTGGATTGTGTCTAAAGGTGCATCCATCAATTCCACATAACTGTGATGATAGACAGCGGCGCTTGCCATGTTGGCGTAAGCAAGTACGACAGTAAAGATTACTCCTAACCACAGACCATTTATCTTGAATTGACATTTTAATAAATTTTTCACACGAAGCGACAGATTTGCAATCACCTTTGCACACGAGACACTTAGAAGGAAATTGTCGCTTGGATTCTTGGTGCACATTGAGAAACGCCTTAGATCTTTTATTAACTTTGGATTCTGATTGCCCAGGGATTGTTAATGTTACCTGTGAAGCTGCTTTTCCCACCTGCGTTAGCCAGTTGCTAAACACAGATACGTCTATGTAAGAAACAGTCTGCTTAAATACTCCCCAGTTCAATTTTATTTGTACGGGCAATTTGTCTACAAGTTCTTGCAGTAGACAAGGGTTATTCAAATGTGCGCGAAGTCCCGTGGCTTCCATTGTACTGCACACGTTCTCGACAGAAAGCGCAAAATTTACAATTGTTTCCAACCTTTCATACTTGGGTGCTGGTTCGCCTCTAATCTTTTCCAGAAGTGATTGGATAACTAACTCAGGTCTTCCATACAATGTATTTAAGGTATTGATTACACCGTCAACTTGGTCAGGATGGAGTAGTCTGAACCGTACCACCTCCAGTGCCTTCCCTTTTAAGCATCGTTGCAGTCGGAGTAGGTTCTCATATTTACTGTATCCGCACGTTTCTGACGAGTTCTTCCACCAGCTTATAAAGAGAGGCCACTCTTCTGGACGCCCCGAGAAAACCACCTGGTCTTTTGCCATGACTTGCCTCGCCGCAAGTTGAGTTTTACTCAGCACAAATATTTCCTTCTTCTGGTCATGTTGTTTTTTTTCAGTTGCTTTGATACATTCCTTTGTGCCTAACCACGTATCGTAAACATCTTCGCGTAAATGTTCCCTTTTACCATTGTATTTTTCTTTTAGCGTACTGCTTTTGATCCAATCTTCCACCCGATGATCATAGGCAGATTCTGAACAATTTGAGTCTTCCTCGTCATTAGAGGTAAACTGTTCCAGAATAGCGTACTTTTTTTTGCAGATAGTCCTTATCACGTCGTTCCTGAAGTTTGCGCTCTTCTTCCAGTTTTTGTAACTGCATAGCCACTCTTTTTCCCGAAGACGACTTCGACCTTATGGAAGTACCTTTCATTAATTTATTAGTGGTTTTAATTTGAGCCTCATCAGCAGATATACCCAATTGCCGCTCAGGCACAGGCAGCGTAATAGGCTGCGCGATAATAGCCTTCGTGGAACTATCCATGGGTGTCGGTTGCTGGCTAGTGTGTGGGTGATTATTTAAGTTTTTTTCTTTACATGTTTCGCAAAGCCAATCTTTGTTCTGAATATCGGATGTAACGCCAACGCAATTAAAATGAAACCAACTATCGCAGTTATCACATTGAACCATGTGATCGTGATGATCGGGAGCGGTACACTTTTTACAGTTGTGAGCATTGGATGTTGATGGCGGAGGATGGCCTTTTAACCTAGTGGATCTTTGTGACATAGTGACTTACCTTAAGCCTCGATTTGATATTCTGGTTACTACGAGCTCTTCGTTGTGCTTGTTGTGTTGAAATATTTGCTGCAGCTGCAAAGCGGTGGGGACGTCGAAGCACATGCGATGGACGTTTCGCTTGAGGTTATGATGATGGATCCGCCGTGTAACGACAAGCGTTCATCTAAGCCTTCGCTAAACGAAAATTTAGTTTTGTTGAGATCAACTCAACAACAATAATTTAAAAAAAAAAAAAACAATTTCCGAAAATTTGAGCCTTTTTTATTTGGTCGGTTCAGCCGACTACTCGGTAAACGATTTTAAAGTGCTAAATTTTCCTAGAAATATTTTAACTGTTACATATATATAGTATGTATATTTTATAGGACTTACGTTTAGTTTGATTACTTCAATGCCTATAAATCTCTCTTAATATGTATCTTACTCAATTCAATTTATACTAACTCTACACGACATGTGGTCGTTCAACAAAAAAAGAAAGAAAAGTGCCGAAAAATTAAACTGTCAGTTATGACTCAGGTTGCCAAATTCACCTCCTGACGACAGTGCTGCCAAGTTCGCTTACACCTTGAGTATTTGTGTGGTAATTAAGTCATAGCCAGGTACTTTGTTATTTTTCAGATTTTTAATTGCCTGGTAGAGTTCGGATAACGACACACGCTTTATTCTAATGTTATCGGATGTAGTTGTCATATCGCTTGGATTGTCCATCAACATTTGACCATCAAAAGGCTTAAAAATTTCTACTAGGTGTTCAGCAAAGAGATCTGCCTTTTCTTTGTCACTCTTTGCCCACTCACCATTGTTATTTCTAATTGGTGCCGATTGCATTTGAGGTTTCTTTATATATTTCACTGCTTTCCAGAGCGAGTAATTCGAAGTTTTTTCGTTTGTTAAGCCTTCAAGATAAACCGAGGTCTCGTGATTTTTTAAGTCTTGTATAGCTTTTTTAAGTTTATTACATAGAAGGTTTAGATATGACTTATGTTGAGGGTAACGTGATTGTTGCCATACCCTGCGCGCTCTCCTCTTTTCTTGGATAAGTTCTTTTATTTCCGGAGGATAAATGGTTACCCCTTTTTTGACTATTTTTTTTCTTGGAGTGTTTTCCCACGCTGCGTCCTGAATAACTGAAATAAATTTTTCGAGTTCCACTTCTAACTCAAATGGCGACACATTCAACATAGTGTTAGTTTCGCAGTCATGCTTAAAGCCGTCCCAATTAGTTCTGTTATTTGTTAATCTAGGTACACCTTTTACTTTTATTAGTCTATCGCTAATAGTTAAAATCATCGGTGAGTGGTCAGAGGAGTGGTCAGAGGTCAAAGCCTTCTATTTTCACGAGATTGGTATTTACTCCTTTTGTAACGAAAAAGTCTACCAGGTCTGGTATTTTTGCTACGTCGGAGGGCCAGTATGTCGGTTTTCCTGTCGAATGGAAGTCTACTCCGAAATCCATACCGACTTTGTACAGCAGTCTACCTTTTGTTGAATTTTTTCTCGAACCCCAAAACGTGTGTTTAGCGTTTAGCGTGATTGATCGAATGCCTTATTGATAAATAAGGATGAACTTATTCTGGGTCTTCCCGAGGGATGTAATGCGTGGTATGCACAGAATCCTTTTACTTTTATTTGAGATTCCCTTGTCAAATGAGTTTCCGAGATTAAGCATACGTCAATTTTAACACTTCGTAAGAATACCTCTAGTTCTGCGATTTTATCTTTGAGGCCATTGGCGTTCCATGTTAAGATTTTTATGGATTTGTTGACACTCATGATTTTTTAGTCTTAGGTTGTATATAAAGCTTACTTAGTTTGTTAAATATTAAATTGTTAATTTTTGATTGTTCCTCAAGTTTCACAAGGATTATAGAGGATGCTTGCGCGACTGGGTCCGTCATAGAAGTATTTTATTTTTTTTGTTTGTTTTGCCTTTACTGTTTGAGCATATAATAAGATTTCGCGCTGTCCTTTATTTTCGACGAGGATACCATATTATGTTTCTCTTTAGGTATTTCCTTTATAGATATATCAACGTTTTTCTTTGCAGTTTCTCGTCTCTCTTTCGTTGGCATAGCATTTTGATGTAAAACATCACGCCTTTTTTGCAATTCCTTTGCAACTTCACAACCGTGATAGTTTGCAGGATGCTTGCCTTTGCAATTTGCGCAAGACGCCGGGGCTTCTTTGCTTAGACCGCATTTCTCGGATAAGTGACTTCCGGCACATTTTACACACTTCGGTTCCTTTTGGCAATAGGACTGTGTGTGATTAAAGCCTTGGCAACGTTTGCACTGCGGTGTCGATTTCGAATTTGTGCGCATGGGCTCAATTTTAACCACTATATTCAGAATATTTTTTATTTTGTAAATATCGTCCATATTTTCATTTCTCTCGAAAGTGAGCATAAACAATATAAGTCGATGCTGATGGCCACCTGCGGTTTTTTGTTTTGTCTTTTTCAAGATATTTACTGCGTCGATAATTTTTAGGCCTTTTGTCTTAAGGTCACTTATGATGTCGTCTTTTGTGCAGGATGGATGGAGTCCCATTGCTATAACGCGAAGTGGTCTTTCTAACTTATTTGAATAAGTATATCACTGTATCCTTTCTGTATTGAGTTTTTTAGATACAGCGCGGTAACTGTCGGCGTCATCTACGTTAATTTTCCATTCGTTATTCCGGAATGATGTGACTTTAAATTCCGAAGTGACAATTTCTTTAAGCAGACGATGCAATTTACTATAGTCCGTAATGCCGACGACATTAATAGCCGGCGGTGGACGTGGTTTTCCTTCAGATAGTTTTCGATTTGGCCTTTCTTCAACACTCTGCCTTAGGATCTCAATTTCCAGCGATGATCCAGCTTTTCGTTTCTTGTTGGGTCTCTTCTTTAACGCGCGATTTGTTTCGAGCTCCAGCTCCTCTTCATCCGTATGGTATTTGGGACTAACTGTAGCTTCGCGTTTTTCTTGTGATTTTAAGCTCTTTAGAGCCTCGTTTTCTTTTTTTAATAAGTCTACTTCTTTTTTAAGTTCTTGAAAAAGAAGATCCATTTTATTTAGTTTAAGGCGGAGTTCTTTGTTTTCTTCCGCCATTTGGTTCCATTTCGCTGAGTCCCGTTTGTCTTGCGTTTCCTCCTCCGGCGGACTTCTTTTTCCGGAGACGCACGGCTTTGGTGGTGGAGACCGTGTTACCCTTGAGTTCTTCGCAAAGGGATTTATTAGATGCAATAATTGGCTCTCCCCAGAATCCGTAGAGCCGACCTCTTAAGAGGGTGGATTTTCCAATGAATCTGGACTGCCACCTGGGGTATTATTCCTTTTTGTTTTATTTATTTCATGTTTTTTTTTATATACATATTGACCCATGTATACGAGGGTGGATTTTAGTCGCCTTTTACGACAGGCATGCCTACCTCGGGAATATTCTAACCCCTAACCCGAAGGGGGCGAATGCGTTATAAAAGAATGACTTGCGTTTATTATTAGAGAAACAAACTTTACAAAAAACAGGATAGTGGTCAGAATAAAGATCATGCACGGCAACAGGTTGCGACAGTAGACAGTGATAAAAATATCGAGTACGGAAGGACTTTTACGCAAATCGGCAGGTACATATGAAGGATTGGGGGGGAAACGAATGGTAAATACAGAATTAGATAATGTTCTGGACAGAATATTATCCCAAGTATTTGCGCGAACACAACCCCAATGACGATGACGACAATTAAAATCACCAGCGAGAATGACATCAGATCCTGTGATAAGAAGGCTTCGTAAGTCCCTAGTAAAAAGTCTTTTGTTCTCTGCTGATGAAATTGCACCAGGAAAATATACACAGTATAATTTTATAATTTTGTTGTTATGTTTGACTTCAATACCTACATTTTCCATAAAATGTGTGCGGATGACAGGTAAAGGCGAGTGTTGAACTGATCTACGAACAAGAATAGCAACACCGACACCTCTTCTATTAGGCCTGTCGACTCTATAGCTTTTGTAAATGGAGTTTGACAAGTTTGAGCTGTTACTGTTAAGGCAAGTTTCAGTTACTAGACGGATATCAATACTATTATTACTAAGGAAATTTTGGAATTCAAATCAGAAGTTAAGTCCATAACTAATTCATTAATTTCCTCAAAAGAAAAAAGATTACATCGTACTTCCTGGATTGCGGTAACGTCTGCTTTATAGCAGTCTAGGGCCTCCGCGAGTTCATCGGCTGCACGTGGTCTGTTCAGGGACCTCATCGAAAATCATTGTCCTTTTTTCGTTTGCTAGGGTCGTTAACAGTAAATCCGTCCATATCCGAGGCAGGTTTTTGTTTCTGAACTCTTTAATTTTTTACGTGGTGAGGAAATTAACCCAACGCACAACCTCCAACATGGAGGACAGGTCCATTTGTTTAGCCCCCGGACAAAGGGGTCCGGGGGGATCCGGTGTCGGTAGCCTCTTGCAGGTTGTGAGCGCCGCCGTTGGCCCTCATCCGCCGCCATCTCTATTCCAGGGTCCCGACCTTACCATGGAGGTGTTAAATTCATTATCCGTAATAATTGTCAGCGGTGATCCTTCTTTTGAAATGTGTTCTGTAAGTGCATCTATTTTGTTTGTGTAGTTTTTTCCTTCAAGTCTATAAACATATCCTTTTTTGGTTAATTTATCGATTACGGTTAGAAAAATATGTTTATAGAAATGATAAATGTCAATGTGAATCGTTTCATTAGGTTTGGTTTGTGTATGTGTTAATTTGAATTTCTGTATTATTTGTTTTCGGTCGTATTTGGCTATTAGACATACATCGCAATTGTTTATTATTTGAATTATAAGTTTTGGGTAAAAAATTTGATTTTTAAGTGTGTTGTATGTCTCTAGATAGATAGATAGATAGATATTTTTATTTTCGCACATAAAATTCTTTTTACAATATTTGTATTGCACATTTTACATATAAAGATTTGGTACTACATAATTACCTTGCTAGTAAGAAACAGTGTTAAGTTCTAAAGGAAAAAAGCTAATGAATGGTAAACAAACAAACAAAGTGAGGAAAAGTGCAAGCAAAAACCTCGTAACAAAAAAAAAAAGTTGTATTAACAGATAAGATGATGTTGTGTCTTTAAACATTTACAAAGGATGGATAAACATATTAATAAATAAAAAAATAATAAATAAATAAATAAATACATAAATAAACATATAAATAAATAAATAAATAAGTAAGTAAATTAATAAATAAATAAATAAATATATAAATAAATAAAATAAATAAATGTATATAGATAAATGAATAAATAAATATATATAGATCAATGAATAAATAAATAACAAATATATTAAGTACAAACGAATATATATAAATAAATGACACTTAAATTGTTTACCCTACTATTGACATTTATTGACATTTAATCAGCAAGATTGTTTATGAGCGGGTTATCAGCAAGAGAACAGCGGATATTAAATTTGTCTACAAGCTTCTCGATACATTCGTTAATCAGTTCAACACCCGCCTTTGAATGCAGTTCATTCGTAGAAAAATGCCAAGGTAAGTTTAAGATCATTTTTAGAGTTTTGTTTTGAGCAACTTTTTAAGTGGCATTTGGCCATACTACCCCAAATCGGACAGCCGTAAGTTATTATTGGCTGGAAGATAACTTTATATATAATAATCTTATTTTCAATGGATAGAAGCGACTTCCTATTTATTAATGGGTATAGTAGAGTGGTCGCAATCTTTATTTTTTTCAAGGTCTGAGTGACATGACAACTAAAGGTTAGCTTCGAATCCAAATGTATTCCAAGATATTTAACTGACAAATTCCAATTTATCTGGCTACCGAAAATGGGAATCGGATTCTGAGGAAGAAAACAAGATTTTCTTTTTCTGGTAAAAAAGACAGCTTGAGTTTTCTCGGAACTAATTTTTATTTTCCACCTGTTGCTGTATCTGAGTATTATCTCACTAGCATTTATATGAATCCTCTCAACGTTGAGAGCATACTCATGCGAGGTATATACAGCAGTATCATCAGCAAAGAGAGTCACCTGGCAATCAGGTAAATATGGAAAGTCAGAGGTGTAAATATTGTATAGGATAGGACCCAGGACTGAGCCTTGAGGAACACCCATGAAAAAGTTATTTGGACTTGACGAAAACGTATTCACGTGGACCTGAAAACTACGACTATACAAAAAACTTTGGACTATTTTGACTAAGTAAGAGGGTTAGTTAAGATTTAGCATTTTGGAAATAAGACCGTTATGCCAGACTGTGTCGAAGGCCTTTTCCACATCAAGTAGGATCAGACCGGTAGATTTTTCTAAAAACCGATTGGATCTAATATGGTTACAAATCCTAAGACATTGGTGGGAAGTATTATGGAATTGCCTGAAACCGAATTGAGAATTAGGAAATATTGCATTCTCAATTGTAAAATCCAGAATTAGCTTCTTCATAACTTTTTCTAGGATTTTACTAACACTGCTAATCAGACTAATAGGTCTATAACTGTTGGGGTGCTCAGCAGGTTTTCCTGGTTTTAAAATCGGTATAACTTTAGCCATTTTCCATTTATTAGGGAAATATTGTGTCTTCAGGCACGCATTGACTAGAAATGTAAGATATTTTATTCCCGATAGAGGTAAACGTTTCAGAATTAAATTTCTGATACAGTCTAAACCACCAGTCTTGTTAACCTTCACAGTTTTCAGAAGATCTTTTATGGTATTCACTGGAACAAAAGCATTACCTGGAGTAATAGAGATATCATTGTTAAAGATTTGTATTTGTTCATTAACAAGAGTTTCAGTTTGTTGTTCCCCTAAATTTCTCGAGAGAAGATGATTTGCAGAGAATGTTTTGGACAACAAATCAGCTTTCTCCTTGTCAGTGAAAAAGGTGAAGTCGTCACAGACAAGCGCAGGTATTTGTCTATTTTTATGCCTAATTATTTTAGCTAAGTTCCAAAAAGGTTTGCAATTTTTATCTAACGATTTTAGTTTTTGGTTCCACTTAGAGTTACGAAAATTCAAAATAAGTTTCTGAATCAGTTTATTTAAGTAAACTAACTGCAGCTTAAGATTTGGTTGCCGATATCTCTGCCAATTTCTCCTAATACTATTGCGGATTTTAATGTGTTCGATTATGTAATTTGGTAGATTTAGGGGAGAAATAAATGTATTCTTTTTTGGAACACTATAATCAATTGCATCGTTTACAACATTGGTAAAATTATCAATAATAGTATCACCATTACGACTACAGGCAACTAAATCCAAATCAAAGGCAAGGCCTCTAAGTTCTACGTTTATTTTAGAATGAAATTTGGTCCAGTTTGTTTTTTTGAAGTTAGAAAAGAATTTTTTTTTTTCGTGTTTTGGTGTGAATCTTCAATAAGACACTATGATACCCGTGTGCTCATAGTAGTATCAGATTTTTACTTACTAAACACACCCTTCCCTTTTAGAATTTTGTACTTTACTACAACTAAGTTTCCTCATCCAGTAGTTTCATTTACAATATTTTTACGCGTGAGGCAGGTAGATTTTCCGTAAAATCACCTGCTGAAACCGTTAGGAGCGGATACTACTCATTGCGGCGCACGAGGTTTTGCATGTCCAATGTTTGGAGTATAGCATGGTTGCAATGACCATGGAGTCGAGTTCGCAACTTCCCAGCGAAGTTTGTTATTTCTTCGTCCACGGTTGCGATTTGTAGATCCCTTTGTATATCACTGTTACGACGATACCAGGGAGCACTCACGATCGCTCTTAAAACCTTATTTTAGAATGACTGTATGAATTCTCTGTTGCTTGCTTTAGTGCAACCCCAGAGTTGTATACCGTAGGTCCATATAGGCTTTAGCACTTGCTTATATATATGTAGTTTGTTATATATGCTTAACTTGGAATGTCGTCCGAGTAACCAGTACATTTCTCTAAATCGATTCTCAAGCTCGTCACGTTTTTTTTGACGTGTGCCCTCCATTTGAGCTTTGTGTCTAACGTCATCCCGAGATATTTGGCTTCATTTGCGTACGGCACTTGTACCGAATGAATGAAGACGGGTAAATTGTCTACGGTTTTATATGTAAAATTAATATGCGTGGACTTAGTCTCATTAAGAGCAATGCGCCAGAGTTTTGTCCAATCGCACATTTTGTTTAGAGCTAGTTGCAGTTTTTCGGTAGCGGACTCGATTGTCCTTCCCGTAACGAGAATAGCCGTATCGTCCGCGAACGTTGCTACTACTGTACCTCAGTTTGAGGTATGTCGCGTGTATATAATAAAAACAGAGTGGGACCAAGAACACTCCCTTACGGAACTCCGGCCGCAATCTCCTTAAACCCGGAGTAGTCCATTCCGTACTTAACTCTGAATATTCTGTTGTCGAGGTAAGATTTTAGAATCCGATATATATTTTTCGGAAAGATCCTACTTATTTTCAATTTTAGACCATCGTGCCAAACTTTGTCAAAAGCCTGTGACACGTCAAGTAAAACGCTAGAGCAAATCTTTTTGTCCTCCAATGCTTTTTCAATTTCGTTAGTTATTCTATATACCTGGTCAATTGTGGAGTGATTCGTGCGAAATCCAAATTGATGATCAGGGATAAGTCGTCTTTCTTCTATGACTGGTTGAATACGTCGCAATAGTAGTTTCTCGAATAGCTTTGATATTATAGGCAGGAATGATATTGGTCTATATGATTTTTTGTCGTTTGGCGACTTACCCGGTTTCGGAAACATTATCTGTTCGGGTTATGAACAAAGGAATTTATACAACAAAGGAAAAACTTTTACTGTACGGATTATTTCTACCGCACTAAATAAAAACACTGTTTTTTACCAACGTTATAAAAAGAAGTAGTTTGCTTTATTTCACTGCAATCATATTTATCCTGTTTGGATTACATTTGTTACATGTTTATTTTGATCGATGACAATTGGAGACATTTGGAGACATTTGTGGGGTGTTGTTGTGGGTGGATGTTACACCTTATGCCTTGAGGGATCGCTGACGTCATTGCGATCCCAACATTCTCCCCGCCCGGTGAACAACGTTCTCAACTTCATCATTGCATCTTGATAGTACTGCTTGTAGTTTCATCCACTGCAAGTTTAATTTTTTCTAATCCTCTTTCACGACCCTGGAGAATCGTGCTTGGTTCACTCATGCAATGATAAAAGAGGAATTAGTGAAACGGAACAAAACATGCATAATCAAAAACAAACAAGACAAATGAAAACGACACATGAGTGACGACCCGCTTGTTTACATTATTGCAACCCGCAACGATGGACTGGAAGTTGAAGTGAGGCGTGAGACACGTCCCTATATATGACCAGCCTACTCTGTTCCCTTCTTCTTCCATTCTGTTTTTGTTTTGTTTTTTACTAATTCATTGAGTGCGGTGTTACAAGTTGGTGCGCGTTTTATTCGTATATAGTGTCGTTTTAATTATATATATGTAATGTGGTGAGTAATCAAATAATATTACTATTATTGTTCTATAGTAATTAAGATATTAAATGATTGTATAGTTTTTATTGGTGTTCAATTCGATTTGAATTGGTTTGGGTTGAGTTGCGTGTGCGTGTTTATGTTTGCGAATTGTTGCAAACAAATGTGTGCGTGTGTGTGTGTATTCGCGAATGTTGAATTTGTGACGTGTGTTGTTCGCAGTCAAGAAATGGGTTTCTTCTTGAGTGCATTGAGTGATTGTGTGATTGAGTGCTATAGAGAATGAATGGGTTTGAAGTCATCTGGATCATTCGACAAGGGACATAGAGGTCTTGAATTCAGACATGCTTCTATCTGTGACAGAAGTGTGGCGAGTTCTTCGAATGTCAGCCTTCCATTCCCGATGACTCTTTTGAGGTGGTATTTGACACTCTTAACTCCTGCTTCCCATAGTCCTCCAACGTGGGGAGAAGCAGGGGGAATGAAGTTCCACCTTATACCGTGTGTTGATGACTCATCAGCGATACTCTTCCAATCTGTTGCACCTGCTTTTATGAGACGGCCCAGTTCGGCCTCTGCTCCGACAAAATTTGTCCCACAGTCGCTGTAAACTTGGCTACAAACTCCTATTCTGGCTATGAAGCGTCGAAATGCGGCTAAAAAGGCTTGCGTCGTCAGATCACTTACAGCTTCCAAATGGATTGCCTTAGTCGCAAGGCAGATAAAAATACAAATATAACCTTTGAGACATTTGGCTCCACGACCTTTCCATGTTTTCACTGTGATCGGTCCAGCGTAATCAATGCCAACATGGGTAAAGGGTCTGGAAATCCTGACTCTTGGTGCTGGAAGTTCTCCCATCATCTGCTGTGCTGTCTTACTGCGGAACCGGTAACAAATTGTGCAATTATGAATATGCCTTTTGACGGCACGTTTGACTTGCAGTATTCAATACCTTTCTCTCAGCCAACATACCATTAATTGTAACCCGCCGTGTAATGTTCTGTCATGTGCGAGTTTAATAATCAGTCGGGTCAAGTGATGTCCAGGGTTTAAGATGATAGGATGCCTTTGATCGTACGGAAGCTGTGCGTGTTTAAGCCTTCCGCCGACTCTAAGAATTCCATCCTTGTCCTTAAGTGGATTGAGGGCTCCCATGCCTCTGGCCTTACAGATGCCCTCGGGAAACATATGCCCTTGCACGCATCTGATAAGCGTGTTGTGCGCTTCGACGGTTTCCTCCGGACATAAGGGGCCAAAGATTCTTGCACCATGGGGCCTCTGCGCGTTCTGGATAAACCTCTTACAGTAACCTATGGTGCGTGTAAGACGGTTTAAGTCCGAGAAACGCTCGACTGTTGCAGACAAGTCCGTCACGTTGATGTGATTCACTGCCACTGTTGTTCTTCCTTCTACCGTGTTGTTAGTTGTTGGTTGTGTAGGAATTTCGAAGTTCCATTTTGATTGTAAGAATTCCGGGCCATACCACCATAGGTTTTCGGAAATAATTGATGTTGGCAGCATACCTCTGGATACCAAATCAGCTGGGTTGTGTTTCGTCGAGATGTGTTTCCAGATACGGACCTCTGTCAATCGTTGAATTTCACCTACCCGGTTTCTGATGAAAGTCTCCCATCGCGAAGCTGGTGCCTGGATCCATGCCAGCGTTATAGCCGAGTCTGTCCACGCGTACATCTTGGTGTGTTCTAGCTCGAGTGTGTGAGCCACATGATGTAGCAGTTTGGCCAAAATCACCGCACCGCAGAGTTCGAGACGTGGCAGACTGACTGGCTGTATCGGTGCGACTTTGGACTTTGACATCAGGAGGTGCATCTGTATTCGACCTTCACCATCTTCTGTTCGAAGATAAACCGCTGCTCCGAACGCCTTCTCCGACGCGTCGCTGAATCCATGCAGTTCCTTCCGATTTCTTCCGCCTATAGTGTGGACCCATCTTGGAACGCGTATTTTACTGATGGCAGGTAAGTCTTCATAGAAGTTTTTCCATTCTTCCAATAGTTCATCATTTAAGCTGTCATCCCAAGCAAGGTTGCGTTTCCAAATGGACTGCATAATGAGCTTTGCTCTTAGGATGCATGGAGAAATCCATCCCATTGGATCGAACAATCGAGCTGTCGTTGAGAGGACGAAACGTTTGGTCGGCTGCTGGTCATCTGGTGGAGTGAAACGAAAGCAAAAGTAGTCTTCGCTCGGAATCCAATAAATACCTAGCGTTTTTACATTACTTATTGATTCGGCCGGGATGCAAAGAGATGATTCTCGATCTTTTGCTGGTATTCGTTCAAGAATCTCATCTGCATTAGCTGTCCACTTGCGTAAGCACCTTCTAAAACAGTTTGAATTTCTTTCCTTTTGTTTTCAGCTTCAACAATGGTGTCTGCGCCGGATAGCAAATCGTCGACATACATCTCCGATTGAATCATCTTGGAAGCCTTTGGATGTGTTGGTTCTTCTGCCTTCGCTACTTGAATCGGGGCTCTTATTGCTAAGTAGGGTGCTGATGCAGTTCCAAACGTTACCGTTTTCAGCCGGAAGACCTTCAGTTTTTCGGTTGGGTTCTTACGCCAGTATATGAGCTGATAGTTTGAGTCCAACTCTGATACCCAAATTTGCCGGTACATCTTCTCTACATCAGCTGAAAACGAGAACTGATATAATCTCCACCGCAAGATGATGTCCATGATGTTGTGCTGTAAGGCAGGTCCCGTTCTCAGATGGTCATTTAAAGACGTTCCGTCTGATAAGACGCATCGAAAACTACCCTCACCTTTGTCGTGGAACTACTTTCCTTGAAGACTGCGTGGTGTGGGAGGTAATAATGACCTGTGCCGGAAATCGCTTCTTCATCCACTTCGCGCATGTGACCAAGTTGAATGTATTCCTCTATACAGGAAACGTATTGATCGCGTAATATGGGATCAGTTGCCAGACGTCTTTCCAGGGCTTTGAAACGCCGAAGAGCTCCTTCGCGGGATTTACCGAGTATTGGGTGAGTGTCTTCCTTAAATGGAAGGGCTACTTGGTAACGCCCATCTTCATGTCGTTTCAGGTTTTTGATGAAATGCTCTTCGCAAGCTGCATCTTCCATGTCTATCGTGCGTTGGAAGGGAGCTTCTTCGACTTCCCAAAACCTTCTCACCAGTGTATCAATGTCGGAGTGTTGGAAAAAGTTCCTAATCTGTGGCACCACCGTTGACTTGCCGAACAATATCCATCCCAACTTGGTCTTCTGCGCGACGGGAATACTTCTGTTCTCATGTCGTGCCAGCTCTGGGAGCAGGATTTCCGCTAGCACATCACTGCCCAACAGCATGTCGATTTTGGCTGGTTTGTAAAACATTGGATCTGCGAGTTGCAGACCGTTCAGGTGAGTCCAACCGTCAGCACATAGGGTTCGCGCTGGTAGATGGCCAGATAGTGATTTGTAAATGAGGGCCTGGATGATGGTCTCGAATTTTGTATGGTACGAACCAATGTTGACCTCTACGCTCCTCTTACAAACACCACTGCTTACTGATCCTAAACCAAACACTTCGACATGTGTATGAGTGCCTTTTAGTCCTAAGAGTTGTACGGCAGACTCGGTGATGAACGAAGCTTCGGAACCGGAGTCTAGCAAGGCACGAAGTGGAAGTGTTGCTCCCGATGATGTCGTTACTCTTACAACTGCCGTGGCTAGCAACACTTGAGTCTTGGCGTTATGTGTTGAGTGATGGCTCCTTACATCTGAGCTGGTTGAAGGTTGTTCATCATCTTGTGGCTGGAAATTTTTAGCTTGCGTGTTGAAATTGGATGAAATGTGTGTATGTGGTTGTTGAAGTCGCTGAGTATGCGTTTTGCTTGGGTATGAATGAAATGGTTGACTATTGTTATTGGAATGAATGGTATTGAAAGATTGATTATTGCTTTCTGAAGTAACGTTTATTTGTGAGTGTTTATGTAAACTATTGTGTAAAAGTGAATGATGCGGTTGTTGACAATAATAGCATCTGCTTGAACTTATACAATTTTGCACAGTATGGCTATATGCAAGGCAATTACTACAAATGCCAAACTTATTAATACATTCAAACTTATCAGGAATGCCCATTTTGAGAAATTTGTTACATTTCCTTATGGCATGTTGACCCTTGTTACATATTTTACATATAAATTTAGATTCATTGTGTTGCGCTAAGAACGATGAACGGTTTATTGCTTTCTTTGGATCCACAGCCGTCTTGCTCTGCTGGTAACTCACTGCCTCCAAGGTACGGAACCGCGTTTCCAGAAATTGAATGAATTCTGCGAAGGTTGGTAGCTCCTTTGTGTTTTCCTTTGCTCCAAGTTTTTCTTCCCAGAGTTGCTGCGTTTTCGTCGGTAATTTCTGCAACAGAACGTACACCAAAACCGCATCCCAGTGCTGCACCGGTACCTTCAGACTGTTGAGGCTGTGAACAATTTCACTGGAGGTGTCCATCAACTCCTTGATCGCTTCTGATCGTTCCTGTGTGATCACTGGTTGGTTAAAAAGACACTACAGTTGTGTGTTCACAAGAAACCGTTGGTGGTCTTGTAAAATGGCCCATGCCTTAACGTAATTACCATTTACGACAGGTAAGTGTGCTAAGATTCTCTCAGCTTCACCCGATACACTAGTTTTTAAATAATGCAACTTTTGTATTTCAGATAGTGCTGCATTGTGGTGTACTAAGGACACAAATAAATCGCGAAAAGACCGCCAGGTCTCATATGAACCGGAAAAAACGGGAACTGGAATGTGTTGTAAACGTATGTCTACGCCTTGTGTTGCGGTTGTAGATTTGACATCGGTTTCAACATCCTTTGTGGTCGATGCTTTCGCTTTGTCCATGGCGTCGAGTAAATCTGCACGATAGTCGAAATACAATTCTCGAATCTTCTCGAAAACATCTTCCGCTTCTGAACACTTGTCGTCATCTGCAACCGCGTTTACACACTCATCGAACGCACTTTCCGCTGACTCTATCGTTTTCTCCAACATTAACAAACGTCCCGAGATATAATTGGCAGTTCGGGTACTAGATCCTCTTTTGCCGAAATTCGAAATATATTTTTCAATTTGGGTAAGCACTTTGTTTAATTTTTTGGACGTCATAGTAACACTCTACTCTACCTTTTAGCTACTGAACACAAACTACTCACGCTACTCTTCAGAATATGGGGTTGCACATGCAGTCTTCTTATTATCCGGGTTGCAGTTGTTCCAGACAGTCGATGAAATATGCAGGAAGTAGAATACAGCACGCAAGTCTTCAGCTTTCCGGGTTGTAGTACGATGAACACACACTTCCAGTTGATATTGGTTGAAGATCCAGAGTTTTAATGCAGAAATTTTCTCCTCTTTTTATTGATGTGTTAATTTACACAATAACTTGTTGTATTTTAAAATTGTTTTATTTAATTTGAATTTGTAAATCACTTTTATGTAGATGTTATAATTTGCGCGGGTGAATATATATAAATGTATGTATATATAATTCGCTTTGTTGTATATTTAGGGTGGGATTAATCCGGTACGAAGTGATCAAAATGTTCGGGTTATGAACAAAGCAATTTATACAACAAAGGAAAAACTTTTACTGTACGGATTATTTCTACCGCACTAAATAAAAACACTGTTTTTTACCAACGTTATAAAAAGAAGTAGTTTGCTTTATTTCACTGCAATCATATTTATCCTGTTTGGATTACATTTGTTACATGTTTATTTTGATCGATGACAATTGGAGACATTTGGAGACATTTGTGGGGTGTTGTTGTGGGTGGATGTTACACCTTATGCCTTGAGGGATCGCTGACGTCATTGCGATCCCAACATTATCACTTCTGCCACTTTCCACGAATCCGGGACATATAATAGTCTAAACGAGGCATTTATTAAATATTGTAGTTTAATAATCGCTTTTTTTGGTAATTCCTTGAGTATTTGTGTGGTAATTAAGTCATAGCCAGGTACTTTGTTATTTTTCAGATTTTTAATTGGCTGGTAGAGTTCGGATAACGACACACTCTTTATTCTAATGTTATCGGATGTAATTGTCATATCGCTTGGATTGTCCATCAACATTTGACCATCAAAAGGCTTAAAAATTTCTTGTAGGTGTTCAGCAAAGAGATCTGCCTTTTCTTTGTCACTCTTGTCAAGGACATAATGAGAGAGAGGCAGTTCGTGTTGTGCAGTCGTCGTGGAAGGACGTGAATTCTTGCTCTCTTTAATAATTACTTCTTCATTCTTTCTCTTTGTTTGTATTAAGATTTTTATTAAATAAACTGAATTTCGCATTCAAGGCTATCTTTGACAATTCAGAAGTGGGATACGCATAACATTTTCCACAAAACAAATATTTGTGAAACTGCGTACAATAGAACGAACGCAAACAAGAAATTTCATACGAAAGACCCAACGAAAATCTCTACGAAAAAGATAAGACGATCAGGTCAACGGAAGGAACGTTCTGAAATTCCAACGGAAATTAAGAGGTATTATCCACGAAGAGCAGAGAAAACAACTACCTAACGGGAAAAAAGGGAAATATCCAGGACATCGACGAAAGGCAAACAGGTCAACGAGAGGAAAAACGCATTTTCGAGTGAGTTACTGAACATGACAACACAGGATAAAGGAAAAGAAAAAACGGTGATGGAGAAATTAGGGACGCTAAAAGTTGAGCAATTAAATAAATTATTGCAATCGCACAACACACCATTAAAAGGCGATAAGGCGCATAAAATAGCAAAACTAATAGAAATAAGGGGCACCGACGAAGTGGACATAGAGGAAATCCGTGCGATGGAACCGTGGGCAGCTCAAATTTCAGAATTGCGCAACATCGTATTGAATTTGGCAAAAAGTGTTAACGATTTGGTGGCGAACGTAAGTAGTATTCAACACCGAGACACACCGCCACAAATACAAAACAGAAACGAAAATTCAACGACACTGGAGGATCAATCTGACGCCAAAAACGTAGTACCCAGCAGAGCAGCCACACCAGCAACATGCGCACTTCCATCTTCATCGCAAATGTATGGCGCCAACAGAACCGTAGATGTCATCGGAATTCTTCCGAACTTCGATCCACTCAAACCCACCCTTTCATCAACACAATTCATCAGCAAAGTGGAGCAATTGCAACGTTTGTATTCTTGGACTGAAGACTTAACACTGTTCGCGGTACAGCATAAATTGGAGGGACTCGCAAGAGACTGGCGGGATGCACAGCCAGTATTCCAGACGTGGAAGGAGTTTGTCATCGCTCTCCAAAGAGATTTCCCATCCACAGTCAACGTGGCAGACGTGCACAGAGATCTCATGAAGCGAAAGCGAAGACGAGCAGGCTATTATCAGATTCCACTGACCGAAAGAAGTAAACCATGCACAGCGTTTTTAACACCAGACGGGCTGTTCGAACACAATGTCAGGCCATTTGATTTGGTGAATGCACCAATGATCTTCCAGGAAAAGATAACGCATCTCATCAGAGGCCTAAAACATCGAAGGAATATCAGCAATTACGTAGGTGAAGTAATTATTGCCACGGATACACTTGACAAAGGAAGAGGAAGAATTCCTAGGCGCCGTGAGGAACGCAGGTCTAACATTTATGACTACGATCGTAAACTTTCTCGGACACGTAATTAGCTCGAGTGGTACACAACCAGGTAATAACAAAACGAAGTGTATTCGAGAGTTTCCTAGACCAACCAATGCTACGGAAGTACGAAGATTTTTAGGAATCACGGGTTTTTTCCGCGAATTTGTGAAGGGTTACGGTTGTACTGCGCAACCATTGACGAAGTCGAGACAAGAAGGCATCAAGCTGCAGAAAACATTGCGGAGGAGAGGCGTAAAATGGAAAATACGATACGACAGAAAACATCAAGCTTCGTACCAATACAAGGAAGGTGATTTGGTTGTGATGGATTACGTGTCACAAGCTACTGGCGAGTCACACAAACTCGATCCGTCCTTTAAAGGGCCATATGTAGTGGCAAAGGTATTGTCCCATGACAGGTACTTGGTGGAGGATCTTCCGGATAACCTGCAAAACCGTCGTCGATATAGCAACATTCTTTCGAGCGACCATATGAAGCCGTGGTGTCATCTGAGTCCTGATATAGACAACGTGGATGAGCCAGATTCGTCCAGTGAGGACGAAGTGTCAGGAGAGGCCGAGCTGTCAAGGACATAATGAGAGAGAGGCAGTTCGTGTTGTGCAGTCGTCGTGGAAGGACGTGAATTCTTGCTCTCTTTAATAATTACTTCTTCATTCTTTCTCTTTGTTTGTATTAAGATTTTTATTAAATAAACTGAATTTCGCATTCAAGGCTATCTTTGACACTCTTTGCCCACTCACCATTGTTATTTCTAATTGGTACCGATTGCATTTGAGGTTTCTTTATATATTTCACTGCTTTCCAGAGCGAGTAATTCGAAGTTTTTTCGTTTGTTAAGCCTTCAAGATAAACCGAGGTCTCGTGATTTTTTAAGTCTTGTATAGCTTTTTTTAAGTTTATTACATAGAAGGTTTAGATATGACTTATGTTGAGGGTAACGTGATTGTTGCCATACCCTGCGCGCTCTCCTCTTTTCTTGGATAAGTTCTTTTATTTCCGGAGGATAAATGGTTACCCCTTTTTTGACTATTTTTTTTCTTGGAGTGTTTTCCCACGCTGCGTCCTGAATAACTGAAATAAATTTTTCGAATTCCACTTCTAACTCAAATGGCGACACATTCAACATAGTGTTAGTTTCGCAGTCATGCTTAAAGCCGTCCCAATTAGTTCTGTTATTTGTTAATCTAGGTACACCTTTTACTTTTATTAGTCTATCGCTAATAGTTAAAATCATCGGTGAGTGGTCAGAGGAAAGGTCAAAGCCTTCTATTTTCACGAGATTGGTATTTACTCCTTTTGTAACGAAAAAGTCTACCAGGTCTGGTATTTTTGCTACGTCGGAGGGCCAGTATGTCGGTTTTCCTGTCGAATGAAAGTCTACTCCGAAATCCATACCGACTTTGTACAGCAGTCTACCTTTTGTTGAATTTTTTCTCGAACCCCAAAACGTGTGTTTAGCGTTAAAATCGCCACCAATAATAAAATTCGTTCCGAGTGAGTTGAAAAAATCTACAAGTTCGTTTCTTGTAAGCTTACAACGCGGAGGAAAGTAAATAGACGATATATTGATATTCGTTGTCTTGTTCTTTACCCGAACTGAAGTTGCTTGTATAGTGTCGAGTTCTGTCGTATGATTGATCGAATGCCTTATTGATAAATAAGGATGAACCTCCTCTGGGTCTTCCCGAGGGATGTAATGCGTGGTATGCACAGAATTCTTTTACTTTTATTTGAGATTCTCTTGTCAAATGAGTTTCCGAGATTAAGCCTACGTCAATTTTAACACTTCGTAAGAATACCTCTAGTTCTGCGATTTTATCTTTGAGGCCATTGGCGTTCCATGTTAAGATTTTTATGGATTTGTTGACATTCATGATTTTTTAGTCTTAGGTTGTATATCAAGCTTACTTAGTTTGTTAAATATTAAATTGTTAATTTTTGATTGTTCCTCAAGTTTCACAAGGATTATAGAGGATGCTTGCGCGACTGGGTCCGTCATAGAAGTATTTTATTTTTTTGTTTGTTTTGCTCTTACTGTTTGAGCATATAATTTGGCACCTGGAGATTTCGCGCTGTCCTTTATTTTCGACGAGGATACCATATTATGTTTCTCTTTAGGTATTTCCTTTATAGATATATCAACTTTTTTCTTTGCAGTTTCTCGTCTCTCTTTCGTTGGCATAGCATTTTGATGTAAAGCATCACGCCTTTTTTGCAATTCCTTTGCAACTTCACACAACCGTCTGCAGGATGCTTGCCTTTGCAATTTGCGCAGGACGCCGGGGCTTCTTTGCTTAGACCGCATTTCTCGGATAAGTGACGCCGGCACATTTTACACACTTTTTTTTAATTTTTAGGCCTTTTGTCTTAAGGTCACTTATGATGTCGTCTTTTGTGCAGGATGGATGGAGTCCCATTGCTATAACGCGAAGTGGTCTTTCTAACTTATTTGAATAAGTATACCACTGTATCCTTTCTGTATTGAGTTTTTTAGAAACAGCGCGGTAACTGTCGAAGTCATCTACGTTAATTTTCCATTCTTTATTCCGGAATGATGTAACTTTAAATTTCGAAGTGACAATTTCTTTAAGCAGACGATGCAATTTACTATAGTCCGTAATGCCGACGACATTAATAGCCGGCGGTGGACGTGGTTTTCCTTCAGATAGTTTTCGATTTGGCCTTTCTTCAACACTCTGCCTTAGGATCTCAATTTCCGGCGATGATCCAGCTTTTCGTTTCTTGTTGGGTCTCTTCTTTAACGCGCGATTTTTTTCGAGCTCCAGTTCCTCTTCATCCGTATGGTATTTGGGACTAACTGTAGCTTCGCGTTTTTCTTGTGATTTTAAGCTCTTTAGAGCCTCGTTTTCTTTTTTTTAATAAGTCTACTTCTTTTTTAAGTTCTTGAAAAAGAAGATCCATTTTATTTAGTTTAAGGCGGAGTTCTTTGTTTTCTTCCGCCATTTGGTTCCATTTCGCTGAGTCCCGTTTGTCTTGCGTTTCCTCCTCCGGCGGACTTCTTTTTCCGGAGACGCACGGCTTTGGTGGTGGAGACCGTGTTACCCTTGAGTTCTTCGCAAAGGGATTTATTAGATGCAATAATTGGCTCTCCCCAGAATCCGTAGAGCCGACCTCTTAAGAGGGTGGATTTTCCAATGAATCTGGACTGCCACCTGGGGTATTATTCCTTTTTGTTTTATTTATTTCATGTTTTTTTTTATATACATATTGACCCATGTATACGAGGGTGGATTTTAGTCGCCTTTTACGACAGGCATGCCTACCTCGGGAATATTCTAACCCCTAACCCGAAGGGGGCGAATGCGTTATAAAAGAATGACTTGCGTTTATTATTAGAGAAACAAACTTTAGTAGAACGATTAGTGATAAAAATATCGAGTACGGAAGGACTTTTACGCAAATCGCCAGGTACAAATGAAGGATTGGGGGGGAAACGAATGGTAAATACAGAATTAGATAATGTTCTGGACAGAATATTATCCCAAGTATTTGCGCGAACACAACCCCAATGACGATGACGACAATTAAAATCACCAGCGAGAATGACATCAGATCCTGTGATAAGAAGGCTTCGTAGGTCCCTAGTAAAAAGTCTTTTGTTCTCTGCTGATGAAATTGCACCAGGAAAATATACACAGTATATTTTTATAATTTTGTTGTTATGTTTGACTTCGATACCTACATTTTCCATAAAATGTGTGCGGATGACAGGTAAAGGTGAGTGTTGAACTGATCTACAAACAAGAATAGCAACACCGACACCTCTTCTATTAGGCCTGTCGACTCTATAGCTTTTGTAAATGGAGTTTGACAAGTTTGAGCTGTTACTGTTTAGGCAAGTTTCAGTTACTAGACGGATATCAATACTATTATTATTAAGGAAATTTTTGGAATTCAAATCAGAAGTTAAGTCCATAACTAATTCATTAATTTCCTCAAAAGAAAAAAGATTACATAGTACTTCCTGGATTGCGGTAACGTCTGCTTTATAGCAGTCTAGGGCCCCCGCGAGTCCATCGGCTGCACGTGGTCTGTTCAGGGACCTCATCGAAAATCATTGTCCTTTTTTCGTTTGCTAGGGTCGTTAACAGTAAATCCGTCCATATCCGAGGCAGGTTTTTGTTTCTGCACTCGTTAATTTTTTACGTGGTGAGGAAATTAACCCAACGCACAACCTCCAACATGGAGGACAGGTCCATTTGTTTAGCCCCCGGACAAAGGGGTCCGGGGGGATCCGGTGTCGGTAGCCTCTTGCAGGTTGTGAGCGCCGCCGTTGGCCCTCATCCGCCGCCATCTCTATTCCAGGGTCCCGACCTTACCCTGGAGATGTTAAATTCATTATCCGTAATAATTGTCAGCGGTGATCCTTCTTTTGAAATGTGTTCTGTAAGTGCATCTATTTTGTTTGTGCAGTTTTTTCCTTCAAGTCTATAAACATATCCTTTTTTGGTTAATTTATCGATTACGGTTAGAAAAATATGTTTATAGAAATCGTTTCATTATGTTTGGTTTGTGTATGTGTTAATTTGAATTTCTGTATTATTTGTTTTCGGTCGTATTTGGCTTTTTGACATACATCGCAATTGTTTATTGAATTATAAGTTTTGGGTAATAAATTTGATTTTTAAGTGTGTTGTATGTCTCTAGATAGATAGATAGATAGATATTTTTATTTATATTTTCGCACATAAAATTCTTTTTACAGTATTTGTATTGCACATTTTACATATAAAGATTTGGTACTACATAATTACCTTGCTAGTAAGAAACAGTGTTAAGTTCTAAAGGAAAAAAGCTAATGAATGGTAAACAAACAAACAAAGTGAGGAAAAGTGCAAGCAAAAACCTCATAACAAAAAAAAAAGTTGTATCAACAGATAAGATGATGTTGTGTCTTTAAACATTTACAAAGGATGGATAAACATATTAATAAATAAATAAATAATAAATAAATAAATAAATACATAAATAAATATATAAATAAATAAATAAATAAGTAAGTAAATTAATAAATAAATAAATAAATATATAAATAAATAAAATAAATAAATGTATATACATAAATGAATAAATAAATATATATAGATCAATGAATAAATAAATAACAAATAAATTAAGTACAAACGAATATATATAAATAAATGACACTTAAATTGTTTACCCTACTATTTACATTTACTGACATTTAATCAGCAAGATTATTTATGAGAGGGTTATCAGCAAGAGAACAGCGGATATTAAATTTGTCTACAAGCTTCTCGATACGTTCGTTAATCAGTTCAACACCCGCCTTTGAATGCAGTTCATTCGTAGAAAAATGCCAAGGTAAGTTTAAGATCATTTTTAGAGTTTTGTTTTGAGCAACTTTTTAAGTGGCATTTGGCCATACTACCCCAAATCGGACAGCCGTAAGTTATTATTGGCTGGAAGATAACTTTTTATATAATAATCTTATTTTCAATGGATAGAAGCGACTTCCTATTAATGGGTATAGTAGAGTGGTCGCAATCTTTATTTTTTTCAAGGTCTGAGTGACATGACAACTAAAGGTTAGCTTCGAATCCAAATGTATTCCAAGATATTTAACTGACAAATTCCAATTTATCTGGCTACCGAAAATGGGAATCGGATTCTGAGGAAGAAAACAAGATTTTCTTTTTCTGGTAAAAAAGACAGCTTGAGTTTTCTCGGAACTAATTTTTATTTTCCACCTGTTGCTGTATCTGAGTATTATCTCACTAGCATTTATATGAATCCTCTCAACGTTGAGAGCATACTCATGCGAGGTATATACAGCAGTATCATCAGCAAAGAGAGTCACCTGGCAATCAGGTAAATATGGAAAGTCAGAGGTGTAAATATTGTATAGGATAGGACCCAGGACTGAGCCTTGAGGAACACCCATGAAAAAGTTATTTGGACTTGACGAAAACGTATTCACGTGGACCTGAAAACTACGACTATACAAAAAACTTTGGACTATTTTGACTAAGTAAGAGGGTTAGTTAAGATTTAGCATTTTGGAAATAAGACCGTTATGCCAGACTGTGTCGAAGGCCTTTTCCACATCAAGTAGGATCAGACCGGTAGATTTTCCTAAAAACCGATTGGATCTAATATGGTTACAAATTACAAGACATTGGTGGGAAGTATTATGGAATTGCCTGAAACCGAATTGAGTATTAGGAAATATTGCATTCTCAATTGTAAAATCCAGAATTAGCTTCTTCATAACTTTTTCTAGGATTTTACTAACACTGCTAAGCAGACTAATAGGTCTATAACTGTTGGGGTGCTCAGCAGGTTTTCCTGGTTTTAAAATCGGTATAACTTTAGCCATTTTCCATTTATTAGGGAAATATTGTGTCTTCAGGCACGCATTGATTAGAAATGTAAGATATTTTATTCCCGATAGAGGTGAACGTTTCAGAATTAAATTTCTGATACAGTCTAAACCACCAGTCTTGTTAATCTTCACAGTTTTCAGAAGATCTTTTATGGTATTCACTGGAACAAAAGCATTACCTGGAGTAATAGAGATATCATTGTTAAAGATTTGTATTTGTTCATTAACAAGAGTTTCAGTTTGTTGTTCCCCTAAATTTCTCGAGAGAAGATGATTTGCAGAGAATGTTTTGGACAACAAATCAGCTTTCTCCTTGTCAGTGAAAAAGGTGAAGTCGTCACAGACAAGCGCAGGTATTTGTCTATTTTTATGCCTAATTATTTTAGCTAAGTTCCAAAAAGGTTTGCAATTTTTATCTAACGATTTTAGTTTTTGGTTCCACTTAGAGTTACGAAAATTCAAAATAAGTTTCTGAATCAGTTTATTTAAGTAAACTAACTGCAGCTTAAGATTTGGTTGCCGATATCTCTGCCAATTTCTCCTAATACTATTGCGGATTTTAATGTGTTCGATTATGTAATTTGGTAGATTTAGGGGAAAAATAAATGTATTCTTTTTTGGAACACTATAATCAATTGCATCGTTTACAACATTGGTAAAATTATCAATAATAGTATCAACATTACGACTACAGGCAACTAAATCCAAATCAAAGGCAAGGCCTCTAAGTTCTACGTTTATTTTAGAATGAAATTTGGTCCAGTTTGTTTTTTTGAAGTTATAAAAGAATTTTTTTTTTTTCGTGTTTTGGTGTGAATCTTCAATAAGACACTATGATACCCGTGTGCTCATAGTAGTATCAGATTTTTACATACTAAACACACCCTTCCCTTTTAGAATTTTGTACTTTTCTACAACTAAGTTTCCTCACCCAGTAGTTTCATTTACAATATTTTTACGCGTGAGGCAGGTAGATTTTCCGTAAAATCACCTGCTGAAACCGTTAGGAGCGGATACTACTCATTGCGGCGCACGAGGTTTTGCATGTCCAATGTTTGGAGTATAGCATGGTTGCAATGACCATGGAGTCGAGTTCGCAACTTCCCAGCGAAGTTTGTTATTTCTTCGTCCACGGTTGCGATTTGTAGATCCCTTTGTATATCACTGTTACGACGATACCAGGGAGCACTCACGATAGCTCTTAAAACCTTATTTTGGAATGACTGTATGAATTCTCTGTTGCTTGCTTTAGTGCAACCCCAGAGTTGTATACCGTAGGTTCATATAGGCTTTAGCACTTGCTTATATATATGCAGTTTGTTATATGCTTAACTTGGAATGTCGTCCGAGTAACCAGTACATTTCTCTAAATCGATTCTCAAGCTCGTCACGTTTTTTTTGACGTGTGCCTTCCATTTGAGCTATCTGGCTACCGAAAATGGGAATCGGATTCTGAGGAAGAAAACAAGATTTTCTTTTTCTGGTAAAAAAGACAGCTTGAGTTTTCTCGGAACTAATTTTTATTTTCCACCTGTTGCTGTATCTGAGTATTATCTCACTAGCATTTATATGAATCCTCTCAACGTTGAGAGCATACTCATGCGAGGTATATACAGCAGTATCATCAGCAAAGAGAGTCACCTGGCAATCAGGTAAATATGGAAAGTCAGAGGTGTAAATATTGTATAGGATAGGACCCAGGACTGAGCCTTGAGGAACACCCATGAAAAAGTTATTTGGACTTGACGAAAACGTATTCACGTGGACCTGAAAACTACGACTATACAAAAAACTTTGGACTATTTTGACTAAGTAAGAGGGTTAGTTAAGATTTAGCATTTTGGAAATAAGACCGTTATGCCAGACTGTGTCGAAGGCCTTTTCCACATCAAGTAGGATCAGACCGGTAGATTTTCCTAAAAACCGATTGGATCTAATATGGTTACAAATTACAAGACATTGGTGGGAAGTATTATGGAATTGCCTGAAACCGAATTGAGTATTAGGAAATATTGCATTCTCAATTGTAAAATCCAGAATTAGCTTCTTCATAACTTTTTCTAGGATTTTACTAACACTGCTAAGCAGACTAATAGGTCTATAACTGTTGGGGTGCTCAGCAGGTTTTCCTGGTTTTAAAATCGGTATAACTTTAGCCATTTTCCATTTATTAGGGAAATATTGTGTCTTCAGGCACGCATTGATTAGAAATGTAAGATATTTTATTCCCGATAGAGGTGAACGTTTCAGAATTAAATTTCTGATACAGTCTAAACCACCAGTCTTGTTAATCTTCACAGTTTTCAGAAGATCTTTTATGGTATTCACTGGAACAAAAGCATTACCTGGAGTAATAGAGATATCATTGTTAAAGATTTGTATTTGTTCATTAACAAGAGTTTCAGTTTCTTGTTCCCCTAAATTTCTCGAGAGAAGATGATTTGCAGAGAATGTTTTGGACAACAAATCAGCTTTCTCCTTGTCAGTGAAAAAGGTGAAGTCGTCACGGACAAGCGCAGGTATTTGTCTATTTTTATGCCTAATTATTTTAGCTAAGTTCCAAAAAGGTTTGCAATTTTTATCTAACGATTTTAGTTTTTGGTTCCACTTAGAGTTACGAAAATTCAAAATAAGTTTTTGAATCAGTTTATTTAAGTAAACTAACTGCAGCTTAAGATTTGGTTGCCGATATCTCTGCCAATTTCTCCTAATACTATTGCGGATTTTAATGTGTTCGATTATGTAATTTGGTAGATTTAGGGGAGAAATAAATGTATTCTTTTTTGGAACACTATAATCAATTGCATCGTTTACAACATTGGTAAAATTATCAATAATAGTATCAACATTACGACTACAGGCAACTAAATCCAAATCAAGGGCAAGGCCTCTAAGTTCTACGTTTATTTTAGAATGAAATTTGGTCCAGTTTGTTTTTTTGAAGTTATAAAAGAATTTTTTTTTTTTCGTGTTTTGGTGTGAATCTTCAATAAGACACTATGATACCCGTGTGCTCATAGTAGTATCAGATTTTTACTTACTAAACACACCCTTCCCTTTTAGAATTTTGTACTTTACTACAACTAAGTTTCCTCACCCAGTAGTTTCATTTACAATATTTTTACGCGTGAGGCAGGTAGATTTTCCGTAAAATCACCTGCTGAAACCGTTAGGAGCGGATACTACTCATTGCGGCGCACGAGGTTTTGCATGTCCAATGTTTGGAGTATAGCATGGTTGCAATGACCATGGAGTCGAGTTCGCAACTTCCCAGCGAAGTTTGTTATTTCTTCGTCCACGGTTGCGATTTGTAGATCCCTTTGTATATCACTGTTACGACGATACCAGGGAGCACTCACGATAGCTCTTAAAACCTTATTTTGGAATGACTGTATGAATTCTCTGTTGCTTGCTTTAGTGCAACCCCAGAGTTGTATACCGTAGGTTCATATAGGCTTTAGCACTTGCTTATATATATGCAGTTTGTTATATGCTTAACTTGGAATGTCGTCCGAGTAACCAGTACATTTCTCTAAATCGATTCTCAAGCTCGTCACGTTTTTTTTGACGTGTGCCCTCCATTTGAGCTTTGTGTCTAACGTCATCCCGAGATATTTGGCTTCATTTGCGTACGGCACTTGTACCGAATGAATGAAGACGGATAAATTGTCTACGTTTTTATATGTAAAACTAATATGCGTGGACTTAGTCTCATTAAGAGCAATGCGCCAGAGTTTTGTCCAATCGCACATTTTGTTTAGAGCTAGTTGCAGTTTTTCGGTAGCGGACTCGATTGTCCTTTCCGTAACGAGAATAGCCGTATCGTCCGCGAACGTTGCTACTACTGTACCTCAGTTTGAGGTATGTCGCGTGTATATAATAAAAACAGAGTGGGACCAAGAACACTCCCTTACGGAACTCCGGCCGCAATCTCCTTAAACCCGGAGTAGTCCATTCCGTACTTAACTCTGAATATTCTGTTGTCGAGGTAAGATTTTAGAATCCTATATATATTTTTCGGAAAGATCCTACTTATTTTCAATTTTAGACCATCGTGCCAAACTTTGTCAAAAGCCTGTGACACGTCAAGTAAAACGCTAGAGCAAATCTTTTTGTCCTCCAATGCTTTTTCAATTTCGTTAGTTATTCTATATACCTGGTCAATTGTGGAGTGATTCGTGCGAAATCCAAATTGATGATCAGGGATAAGTCGTCTTTCTTCTATGACTGGTTGAATACGTCGCAATAGTAGTTTCTCGAATAGCTTTGATATTATAGGCAGGAGTGATATTGGTCTATATGATTTTTTGTCGTTTGGCGACTTACCCGGTTTCGGAACCATTATCACTTCTGCCACTTTCCACGAATCCGGGACATATAATAGTCTAAACGAGGCATTTATTAAATATTGGAGTTTAATAATCGCTTTTTTTGGTAATTCCTTGAGTATTTGTGTGGTAATTAAGTCATAGACAGGTACTTTGTTATTTTTTAGTCTTTTAATTGCCTGGTAGAGTTTGGATAACGACACACTCTTTATTCTAATGTTATCGGATGTAGTTGTCATATCGCTTGGATTGTCCATCAACATTTGACAATCAAAAGGCTTAAACGTTTCTTCTCACTCGCGTGTAGACTAGCAGTGTGTGCAGACGTGTTTCGCGGTCCAGTGAGAAAGTGAAATAAAATAAAGACAAAAGTAGAAGAGATTCATTCAGTGTGGGTGTAAGTGGCCGAAGATGGAGCCGAGTAAACGGCCCACGGTCAATAAATCAGGCGACGTAAAACAATCGGTGGCCGACACATCAGACCACCGGGAAGAAAAAGACTTAAGCCGTACTAGAGCTGGGACAAACGCGACGGCAATGCCAACAACAGCAACAACAGCAACAACAGCAGCAGCAGTAGCAGCAGCAATAACAACAACAGTAGCAGTAGCAGCAACAGCAACAACAACAACAGCAGCAGCAGCAGCAACAACAACAACGACTATACAAGCTAAAGCAGTCGAGGAAGAATTTGAAGCTCTCCAATACGAATCGGAGGGCAATGAAGGCCGCTTTTCTTACCGAGGCAGCAACAACTCCTTCCAAATCCTCGCTACCTCAGATTCCGAGGATCAGGCGGAAGATGAGAAAAAGCTAGAGGAAAGTGAGAAGGAGAGGGATGAGCTAAACGCGGAAATAAAAGCTCTCCGTGAAAGAATAATAATGAGAAAAGTGGCTCAAAAAGCGGCAGAGCAGCAACAACAACTGCAGAAGCAGCAACAACAGAAGCAGCAACAAGTAAAGCAGCAGCAAATAAAGCTACCGCTGCTTCAAATCAAACAGCTGACGAAGAGGTCGAAGTTAAATGAGCTGCCATCGACTTCAAACGCAGCCCAACTACTGCAGCAACAACAACAGCGGAAGCAGCAACAACAACAGCAGAAGCAGCAACAACAACAACAGAAGCAGCAACAACAACAGCAGAAGCAACAACAACAACAGCAGAAGCAGCAACAAGTAAAGCAGCAACAACAGAAGCAGCAGCAACAACGACAACAGCAGAATCAGCAAACAACGATATCAAAACCAGAAAGATGCCCCCCAATCAACGTCTTCCGCCTGGAGACAAAAGAGGTCGAAAAAATACGTAAGTTGGCCACAAAAAATTCTTATATTATTAAATACAAAGGGCCCCTCAGGCAGTCGGTCCACTGCTCAACAGTGGCCGACTTTCATATAATTAAAGAGACGTTAGCGGCAGCGGGGGCTGAGTTTTACTCGTTCACCCCTAAGAGTGAAAAAACGCAGACTGTGCCCCTGAAGGGCGTTGATCCTTCGACTGAACCGAAGGAAATCCTCGAGGAGCTGCGCAAAATTAAAAGCGACGAGGTCCAGTTTGTGGGGTTAAGCCCTTCAACACTGCGGCTTCGAGAAGGAAGAGGATAAACCTACCTTTCTTCCTCGTACAGGTATCCCAAGGCAGCAAAATTGAGAGCCTAAAGCAAATACGATCTTTAGGTACTCTAGCTGTGAAATGGGAGAAACTAAATAAATCTGACCACGTTTTACAATGTGCGAAGTGTAGGATGTTGGGACATGTCGCGGAGAACTGCAATATGGAGTTCCGCTGCGCCAGGTGCACAAACAACCACAGTAAAGGGGAATGTCCTTTAGGGACGGAAAAAGTCGACGATAGGGCCTTGCTCAGTTGCGTACTCTGTGGCAACAAAGGACACCCTGCAACCTATAGGGGGTGCCCGAGAGTGAAAGAACTCAGACAAAAAATGCAGGCTAAAAGGGACGAAAGAAAGGTAGAAGCCAGGCCAATGGCTCGCGCTGCAGCTACCACTGTTACGCAGGCCATCTCCTACGCCCAAATGGCGTCAGGAAGAAGACCGGCACAACATACAGTGCCGAAGGTTGCCCCGGACCCAGTGACCAGGCAACCTGTGGAAGAAGTCTCATTGAAGGCAATGATGCTAAATATGCAGACCATGCAGGCGCAAATCATCGCTATGCAGGAACAGGTGGTACAGCTGCAACAAAATTCCCTTAAGCAAACAGAACGAATAGACTTAATCTGCTCGTTGCTGTGTGTCGAGCCTACCACGCTGCAGATATAATGGCCTCGCGCGCAGCAAGAAACCTTAAGATCCTAGCAGTGAATGTAAATTCGCTGATTAGGATCGAACGAAAATTAACTCTCGCTAACTGGTTGCAAAATCACAATCCTGACGTGCTGATGGCTAGCGAAACCAAGTTAAACCAGACGCGCAAACTCAGGTATAAAAACTACCATATAATCAGGAGAGATCGGCCCCAATCCACTCGAGGGGGTGGGGTTGCTCTCTTAATTAAAAAGAATATTAGTCATAAGATCGTATATAGCAATGTAGTGCGAAGGTTCGGTGTGCTAGAGGCATGTATCGCGCGAATCCCTCACCAAGGTGGAAAGCGGTTGTTTGTGATTGTCGTCTACGCGCCGGACGCTCAAAACCCAAATTTTATTTCGGAGCTCGAGGCTCTTTTCACTACCCTTCGTTTAAACTCGGAGGAAAACTATTACATCATAGCCGGTGATTTAAATGCTAAGCATGGCGAATGGGGTAATAGTGTTCCGAACGAAAGGGGAAACGCTCTCCTAGAGTGGATGGAACAGAATGGCATTGAGTTCAGGCTTGATTTGCTTGCAACCGATAGACCATCGTTTCCCAGAAGCGGGTCGTATCTGGATGTGATGCTAACAGACAGACGACTTACAATACTGAATTTTGAACGACACACAAGGAACTGTTTAACCGCGGTTGAGTACGACAGTGATCACTGTGGACTCGCCGCGGTTATACAGCTCCCGAACGAGCTGGAGGAACTGGAGGAATATGTCCAGTCGTATCCTTATAATTATAATAAGGCACGCTGGCCACGTTTCTCTAGAGCCTTATCCAGAGAACTACGTTCGAGTGCGATCAATCCACCTACGAACAGAAACCTGACGAACGAAGAGGTTGACAGGTACCTCGTACAAATGGACGACCTAATAAAACGGACAATGGACAGAACTATACCGAAGATAGCACAAACCGATGACGGCGACGTCTACCGGAATGCTACAATCGATGCACTTCACGTGCAAAAGAGTAGACTGCTGTCAAGACTCAAACTCTTGTACAGACGGTTTACAGATCCGCAGAACGCTGAAATACGGTTACTGAAGTCGGAGATCAAAATGCTCCAACAGTTAATTCGACAGCAGTACAGCATAGCTGTAAGCTTGCATTGGGGCAATAAGATTCGGGCTGTAAGATCCAACAACCCGAGCATGTTCCCGCAAGTAAATAAAATCTTCCGGCGGAAAGATCAGAACGACATTCAGACCGTTCGACTTGACAGAACGACAAACAACGCTAACCTACTGATGTCAGTTGACATCGATCCAGATGGGGCAGTGCTTGACAACGACTTCTTCGTAGTTGAGGATCCCCAGGAGAAGGTTAAAGCAATTGGTGCTGTCTTTCAGGAAGTGTTCACGTTCACGACTTGGAGAACAGAGCCAGGCTGAACCACATCTACCTTCAAAATAAGATAATTCAATGGCGATCTGAGAACCCTGGTTTCACCAGGTTCAATGACGATTTTCTGCCAAATAACGCCGTCGCCGATGATGGAAATAACTCCATCCTTATTTCGAGAGATGAACTCCAGGGTATCTTCAACTCACTGAGGAAGAAGAAGTCAGTGGGAATCGATGGGATACCGAATATCGTTCTGCGCCATCTCCCCTCTGAGGCGGTGGATGTATACACAACCCTGTTTAACAATGCGCTGAGCAATGCATATTACCCGGCCCATTGGAAGACAGCTGTGGTACAGCCGTTCCCTAAACGGGACAAAGATACCTCCATTCCGACAAATCTCCGCTCTATAAGTCTTCTTCCATGTAAAAGCAAGGTCTTTGAGAAGATTGTCATTAGAACTCTGAAAGAATGGGTTGAGGAAAAAGAAATTATACCGGACAACCAATTTGGCTTCAGGGCGGGGCATGATACTATACATGCCGCGTCAAAATTGGTGTCCGACATTCAATGGAATAATAACATGACCCAATGCACGGGTGCCTGCCTGATAGACATGGAAAAGGCGTTCGACACCGTATGGCTAGAAGGCCTTTTCCTCAAGTTGGTCGAGCTGGGCATAAGTAAGCCATTTTTATATATGATTTATGACATGATCACAGGTAGAAAGTTCGTTGTGAAAAATGGCAACGTAACTTCGACCACCGTCTTCAACATAAAAATTGGGTTGCAACAAGGGGCAGTTGGTTCGCCGATCATGTTCGCAATATTCACTAGCGATCTTATAGGTTCTATGCCGCACATAATAGCGTATGCCGATGATATCATAGCGTACAGATCAGGTCTGAAGGTCGAAGAAATTAATATCTCGTTGCAGCGTGACTTCGATACAATTCAGCGATTTTGCGACGACTGGAAGTTGAAAATCAACTTTCGGAAGTGTGAAACTATTCTGTTTAGAACCCCGCTGTCCAAGGCATCAAGGGATACGAACAAAAACTGGCGCAAGTTCGGCATTGTTGACCCGCAGGGACAGCTGTTAGCAGTGAAAAATGTAGTGCGATATCTTGGCATTTGGTTAGATCAGTATCTGTATTGTGATAAGCATGCAGCTACTGCTTTGACGAAAGCTAAGAAAGCCTTTGCTGCGGCAAGTAGGTTGTTTTACAGCAGCCAACTTGATACCAGAGTGAAGGTAATCTGCTACATGGCCCTTATCCGGCCAATCATGGTGTATGGCTGTCCAGTGTGGTTCAACTTGAGTCCTTCCCAGATGGAAAAGATGAGGGTGTTCGAGAGGCAGTGTCTTCGGGCCTGCCTCCGGTTGTATCGCACACCCGAATCCGAGTACAAGAAATTCTATCCCAACGAGGTCTTGTACAACGAGGCAAACCTGATCAGGATAGATAATTTTATTATTAAGCTGACGCGAGGACAAATTGCACGAGCTATGATTTCTACCAACAGTCTGATCTTTGGGGCTTACCCCAATATAATGTACCATGAGAGGGTGCGCCTTAACGGCTTCATTCCGCCCGAAGCTTTTTATTTGGACGAAAAAGGCCTGATACAGGATACGGAAGGATGTCCTATCATTTTCCATGTCGCACGCAAAACAGTGGACAGGCGACTCCAATACGAGCCGGACGTCGCTCGCAGCCACGAGGACCTTCTCCGGTTCAGTAGGGCGATCTCCGCCCGAGATAGGGCACTGTCCGCCAACGAACGGCACTTTTACTGGTGGTTACACCAAAACCAGCCCCCGCCTCCGCTAACGTCTCAATGATTGACCCGTTAGCTGACCTTTGTGGCCAGCTTACATAGTTTTAAGGTAATTTTAATTAGACCAAAGAAAAAAAAAAAAAAAACAAAAAAAAAATATACATCTAAAAAAAAGGTGCATCACGGCGTATGAAATATATACGTCAAGCATATAATGCCATATACGCCCTGGTGCACGCGTCCGTATTGTGTTAAGTAGTTTTAAATACTTTAAGTAGTTTTAAGTTTAATTTAGTTTAGGTTAAGGTAGAATAAGAAAAAACAAAACAAAAACAAAGATAACCAAGTTTTTTTTAAATTTTTCTTGGAAAAAAAAAGAAAAAAGTAAAGAAAAACAATTCAATGACAAATAGGCCGAAAGGCAATTTGATTATGTATTAGATATAGATTAGCTTTTTTTTTAAGTTTAAGTCTTGTATTAAGTTTTTTAAGTCTTGTATAGCTTTTTTAAGTTTATTACATAGAAGGTTTAGATATGACTTATGTTGAGGGTAACGTGATTGTTGCCATACCCTGCGCGCTCTCCCTTTTTTGACTATTTTTTTTCTTGGAGTGTTTTCCCACGCTGCGTCCTGAATAACTGAAATAAATTTTTCGAATTCCACTTCTAACTCAAATGGCGACACATTCAACATAGTGTTAGTTTCGCAGTCATGCTTAAAGCCGTCCCAATTAGTTCTGTTATTTGTTAATCTAGGTACACCTTTTACTTTTATTAGTCTATCGCTAATAGTTAAAATCATCGGTGAGTGGTCAGAGGAAAGGTCAAAGCCTTCTATTTTCACGAGATTGGTATTTACTCCTTTTGTAACGAAAAAGTCTACCAGGTCTGGTATTTTTGCTACGTCGGAGGGCCAGTATGTCGGTTTTCCTGTCGAATGAAAGTCTACTCCGAAATCCATACCGACTTTGTACAGCAGTCTACCTTTTGTTGAATTTTTTCTCGAACCCCAAAACGTGTGTTTAGCGTTAAAATCGCCACCAATAATAAAATTCGTTCCGAGTGAGTTGAAAAAATCTACAAGTTCGTTTCTTGTAAGCTTACAACGCGGAGGAAAGTAAATAGACGATATATTGATATTCGTTGTCTTGTTCTTTACCCGAACTGAAGTTGCTTGTATAGTGTCGAGTTCTGTCGTATGATTGATCGAATGCCTTATTGATAAATAAGGATGAACCTCCTCTGGGTCTTCCCGAGGGATGTAATGCGTGGTATGCACAGAATTCTTTTACTTTTATTTGAGATTCTCTTGTCAAATGAGTTTCCGAGATTAAGCCTACGTCAATTTTAACACTTCGTAAGAATACCTCTAGTTCTGCGATTTTATCTTTGAGGCCATTGGCGTTCCATGTTAAGATTTTTATGGATTTGTTGACATTCATGATTTTTTAGTCTTAGGTTGTATATCAAGCTTACTTAGTTTGTTAAATATTAAATTGTTAATTTTTGATTGTTCCTCAAGTTTCACAAGGATTATAGAGGATGCTTGCGCGACTGGGTCCGTCATAGAAGTATTTTATTTTTTTGTTTGTTTTGCTCTTACTGTTTGAGCATATAATTTGGCACCTGGAGATTTCGCGCTGTCCTTTATTTTCGACGAGGATACCATATTATGTTTCTCTTTAGGTATTTCCTTTATAGATATATCAACTTTTTTCTTTGCAGTTTCTCGTCTCTCTTTCGTTGGCATAGCATTTTGATGTAAAGCATCACGCCTTTTTTGCAATTCCTTTGCAACTTCACACAACCGTCTGCAGGATGCTTGCCTTTGCAATTTGCGCAGGACGCCGGGGCTTCTTTGCTTAGACCGCATTTCTCGGATAAGTGACGCCGGCACATTTTACACACTTTTTTTTAATTTTTAGGCCTTTTGTCTTAAGGTCACTTATGATGTCGTCTTTTGTGCAGGATGGATGGAGTCCCATTGCTATAACGCGAAGTGGTCTTTCTAACTTATTTGAATAAGTATACCACTGTATCCTTTCTGTATTGAGTTTTTTAGAAACAGCGCGGTAACTGTCGAAGTCATCTACGTTAATTTTCCATTCTTTATTCCGGAATGATGTAACTT
Source organism: Myathropa florea (assembly GCA_930367185.1). Lineage (NCBI taxonomy): Eukaryota > Metazoa > Arthropoda > Insecta > Diptera > Syrphidae > Myathropa > Myathropa florea. The sequence goes on from OV884003.1 coordinate 60,128,327, forward strand.
TAAATTTCGAAGTGACAATTTCTTTAAGCAGACGATGCAATTTACTATAGTCCGTAATGCCGACGACATTAATAGCCGGCGGTGGACGTGGTTTTCCTTCAGATAGTTTTCGATTTGGCCTTTCTTCAACACTCTGCCTTAGGATCTCAATTTCCGGCGATGATCCAGCTTTTCGTTTCTTGTTGGGTCTCTTCTTTAACGCGCGATTTTTTTCGAGCTCCAGTTCCTCTTCATCCGTATGGTATTTGGACTAACTGTAGCTTCGCGTTTTTCTTGTGATTTTAAGCTCTTTAGAGCCTCGTTTTCTTTCTTTAATAAGTCTACTTCTTTTTTAAATTCTTGAAAAAGAAGATCCATTTTATATAGTTTAAGGCGGAGTCCCTAGAGTAATTACACACCTTGCAGCGGTTCTGGGACTTAAGTAGGATTAATAATACCAGTGAGCTATGGAAAGGGGCATGCGGCGAAGCATATCCTTCAGGGTCACCCATGTCGCAAAGGTCCTGGTTGAAATCTGAAAACCAAGATGTAATCATACTCTATCCCACCCCATCCTTTCCCTCTTTTCCTTCCTTTCTACCCCACTACCCTGGGCTGGATCAAAGTGTCATGCGACCCGTGCTGATGATCAACCCGGCTGGGGGCCCAGACGAATATCTCAGTCGCGTACGGAGCATCCAGATACCTGGCGACCTCTGGATTAGCTAGCCTTACCTACGTACACAGAGCCCTGCGTAGGCGGACCACCCTCTCTCCGATACTCGTGGGAATCAAATTTAAATGTCTCCAAACAATAAAAATTCAAAAAAACACAAAATATTTCTAATAATAAACCAAGAGAGGAAGAATGTTCAAGTCGTGAACCGGTGAGGGAACAGGTTAGCAAACCTACCCCGCCCCTCCCGAATCCCAGCCCTTTATCTGGATCGGTGAGGTTAACTTCCCCCCACTCGTCCAACACGGACTCCGCAAAACCACTGCCAGACGGCTCGCCAGTAGCTCTAGCACGGGACAAACCCTGCACGAGTAAACAAGCGCGTGCTGCTGCTAGGCCAACAAGGACTTTAACGGACCGCAGTCGGAAGACCGCGCCTGTTAATGGATCCAAAGCCAGCAACCTGTCCACTAAGACAGGTTCTGGTACGGCTCCAACAAAGCAGGCGAGGAAGCACCATCTGTCCTCAACGGATACAAGTACCAGCAACTTTAGGGAGCGGCGCGCAGCCACTCGTATCCTTGACAAGCTGGGGCCCTTCCATAAAGATAGCTTTAACGAAAAACAAAGAGTGTCTTATGAGTGGGCCATCAATAGACTCTCATGCGCCAAGGGAACCTCTGAACCTCACGCGGTTAAACGCGACAGGTCCATGGAGGAGCAAACGGTGCAGGCCCCGGCCCCCAAAAGAACCAAAAGCAACACCGGTAAAGTTCGATTGACCTCCTAATAGAGGCTATAGGGATGGTGGGTGAGGTGTGGCCAGGGGCTCGCCTGGAGGTCTTGTCGTTGGACAAGATACCTAGCAGCCCCAGGGCACGCATCCACCTTCCGGCCAAACCTTCGGACCCTGCGTCCATCTTGGACCTTATCAAGATGTGCAATCCTAAACTAAACACCAGTGACTGGAAAGTCGGCAGGCTGGAGGAGCCTAGGGGGGATACTCGTTCGGTTGTCATCATCATCAACGAGGACTCCTTCGCTCAACTTGCTGCAGACGAGTACAAGATCTACTCTAGTTTCAGCAGGGTCCCCATAAAAATTTATAAAAAGGACTCGGAAAGGGTATCTGCCCCTAAGGCAGATATCCCCCCGATCGATTCAGTCGTACCTGGCACGTCATCTGCCCCCATTACGGAGATCTCCCCCTTGCCGGTAGACACTTGTCCCGCTGAAACAAGTGCTACCCCTACAGACATCGGACCATCGGACGTATCAGAGGAAGTCCTCACGACAACGCTCAATGAACTAGGTATTGACGATGATACACTATCGTCAGACTCGGAGTTTGAGCGGTTCTTCACCGCCACCTTGTATCGTCCACCCCAGGAGAAGGAAGACTTTATGTCTTCCGACTCGGACGAGGCCAATGATACTGTGGTGGAGGCATCTGTTATCAGTCGCAATGCTGCGGGTGATTTATTTATTTATTTATTTATTTATTGAAGCTTAATGCAAGCCATAAAACCTTAAAACCATACCTTAAACAAATTTTAACTTAACCTATTTAACTTAAACTAACCTTAACTAAGTATGAGTGTGTGTGTGTGTGTGGGGGGGGGTCATAAGGAGTAGAGAGAATTTCTGAGAGAGGATAAACTGCAGTGAAAGTCCAGGGAGTTATGAGCATTGTTGGCCAGCCGAAGCATTCTGGAGATTGGTTCGAAATGGCCATAATTGGTGCGGTGAAGAGGGAGACGAAAAAGGGGAACAGACCTAAGATTACGTGGGTTAGTATGAAGGGATATCATACTTAGTAATTCAGGGGAGTCTATCAAACCAGTTAAAATCTGATACACAAAGAGAATGTCAGCGACTTCACGACGTTTTTCTAGGGTTTGCAGACTACTCGTTCGGTGGTCATCGTCATCAACGAGGACTCCTTGGCTCAACTTGCTGCAGACGAGTACAAGATCTACCCTAGTTTCAGCAGGGTCCCCATAAAAATTTATAAAAAGGACTTGGAAAGGGTATCTGCCCCTAAGGCAGATATCCCCCCGATCGATACAGTCGTACCTGGCACGTCATCTGCCCCCATTACGGAGATCTCCCCCTTGCCGGTAGACACTTGTCCCGATGAAACAAGTGCTACCCCTACAGACATCGGACCATCGGACGTATCAGAGGAAGTCCTCACGACAACGCTCAATGAACTGGGTATTGACGATGATACACTATCGTCAGACTCGGAGTTTGAGCGGTTCTTCACCGCCACCTTGTATCGTCCACCCCAGGAGAAGGAAGACTTTATGTCTTCCGACTCGGACGAGGCCAATGATACTGTGGTGGAGGCATCTGTTATCAGTCGCAATGCTGCGGGTGATTTATTTATTTATTTATTTATTTATTGAAGCTTAATACAAGCCATAAAACCTTAAAACCATACCTTAAACAAATTTTAACTTAACCTATTTAACTTAAACTAACCTTAACTAAGTGTGAGTGTGTGTGTGTGTGTGGGGGGGGTCATAAGGAGTAGAGAGAATTTCTGAGAGAGGATAAACTGCAGTGAAAGTCCAGGGAGTTATGAGCATTGTTGGCCAGCCGAAGCATTCTGGAGATTGGTTCGAAATGGCCATAATTGGTGCGGTGAAGAGGGAGACGAAAAAGGGGAACAGACCTAAGATTACGTGGGTTAGTATGAAGGGATATCATACTTAGTAATTCAGGGGAGTCTATCAAACCAGTTAAAATCTGATGCACAAAGAGAATGTTAGCGACTTCATGACGTTTTTCTAGGGTTTACAGACTAATCAGTTTTAGCCGGTCTTCGTAGGGAGGTAGTCTAAACCTGTCAGCCCATGGGAGACCACGTAAAGCAAAACGGATGAATCTGCGCTGCACGTTTTCGATTCTACGGCAGTGAGTTGATTGAAAGGGTGACCAGACTTGGCTGGCTTATTCAAGTAAGGGTCTGACAAAGGTAATGAAGAGGGATTTTGTTACGTAGGGATTAGAGAATTCCTTAGACCAGCGTTTTATGAAACCCAGAGAACAGTTGGCTTTGAGTATAATGTGATCAATGTGCAAGCAGAAATCTAGCTCCCTGTCACAAATGACACCCAAATCCCGTATTGAGGAGACTGAGGGAATTGACTCGTTGAGAAAGTAATAGGTTCTATTGGGAGGGGGGAGGCGTTTACGAGAAAAGGTTATAGATTGACATTTGTTGACATTTAGTTCCAAGTAGTTTTTGTCACACCAGAGGTAGAAAGAGTTTAGGTCACTTTGAAAACAGATAGAGTCATTGAGGGTAGTTATGGTCTCAATAATCTTCATGTCGTCCGCGTAAATAGACAGATCAGAATATTTAATAATATGAAAAACATCATTTATTGTTAGAACAAAGATCAGTGGACCAAGATGACTGCCTTGGGGAATGCCTGAAGTAGCGTTAATGGGATCAGAGGCAGAGGATCTAAAGATGACTCTATACTGGCGATTCTCAAGGTACGATCTCAGCCAAGATATAAAGGATGGTGGAAAACCCAGGGCTTTGAATTTTAGGTAAATAGTAAGGTGGCAGACTTTATCAAATGCTTTGCTGAAGTCGGTGGTAATAACATCCACCTCTGTACAGATAAGGTACAGATTGGAGAAGACACTCAAAGATTGCTGTGTACAAGTATTCGAGAGCGATATCGATGGGGGTAAGATTGTTAAGAAAGAGGCCGAAGTTAATATTATTGAGAAGGTCGTTTACCTTAACGAAGTCTGCTTTGCGAAAGTTGAAAGATGGAACATTTTCAGAGTCAACGGCATTAATGTGAAGTTCGAAAGAAAATGTAAGGGCGAGAGGGGGGTGGTAGTGGTCAAGTGTGGAGAGAAGGTGATTACTCGCGGTGACCAGGGTATTAAGGGCATCTGAGGAGAAAATAAGATCTAGCTGCCTACCAAGGTTATTGGTGATACCGCTGATCTGAAAAAGGCCAGAGTCAGAAAAACGATCGGTAAGCAGAATTTCCGTGTTTAAGGAGGGATTAGTTGGAACGAAATATGATTCGTCCTCTGACAGCGCCCATTGCAAGTAGGGGAGGTTAAAGTCGCCAACAATAATGAAGTCATCACCGGGGTCAGCGACATCGAGTAGAGAGTCGACCGCATCAATAGCCAGCTGGTATGCATGGATGGGTTGAGAAGGGCGGATATAACAGCAGAGAATGTATACATACCGCTTGGATACTGTTATTTTAGCACATACGGATATGAAAGGATTGTCATTTGATACCTTGACGAGTGTGGCATCGAGACGATTATGAATGGCTAAAAGAACGCCACGGCCTGTGGGAAGCTCGTTGTTATTGTGGCCATCAGCCCGAAAAACTTCGAAATCGGAAGAGAATAATTCACAATTTAGGAAATTCGGGCTAAGGTTAGTTTCAGTAAGGGCAAAAATATCATACGGCAGTTTTTGAGAATTGAGGTAAATCATTGAGGTTTTGGTGCGAATCCCTCTGACGTTCTGATAGTAAATTGATAGGAACTGTCGGGTGTTACTAACACAGTGAGATGTAGGGGCTGGGTAGGAATTAGGGGCGAAAATAATCCTTGAAATTACTGCGTGATTTTTGGAGGTACGAGAGACGTTTGGTGCCTATATGAGAAGCAAATGTTGAAAGGTCTTTAGAAACAGTGGAAGAGGAAATGTTGAAACTTTCGTGAAAACGATTGTAGATGTTTCTCAAAGCAGGAAGATCGGTTGGGAGGCCTTCTTTTTGAATTAGTACCATGAGATTAGTCTTTGTCTTGCCGTTGATGCAAACGGAGTCTGGTTTATCACGCAAATATGCTAAATAAAGACGAACGTTTTCAAAAAGCCGGTGATCACGTAATCTTGACATGGTATATCTCCCATCTAGGTCGTTAATTGTTGACGCGGGGTGTGCCAGTTTCGACGTGAGTTTGACGGAGGGGGGAAGCATTGGGTCAAGAATAGGAGGTGATATTGTAGGAGGTGAAGTGAACTTATTAGACGCGGAAGCCGCGGATTTGTTGCTGGAAGTAGATGACGAAGAGTTTGAGGAAGGATTGAAAGTGTGGGAGTGAATGAAATTTGGGTAATTCATAGAGGGTGGAGTGATTTGAGTAGAGGCTTCGAATGAGAGATTGAAAGAAACACGATTTGTCTTAGGAAGGAGGTGGGTTAGTGGTGAAGGATTATAGTGGTTAAAGCGAGGGGAAAAAAGGGGAAAACTCCCGCTTTAAAACTCCAATTAGGCTTAACTTTAGGTGGCTTAATGCCACGCCCAACCTGCTTCTTGTAGTCCTGCCTCTTGTTGCCGGGCTTCTTGTTGTCATTGATAAACCATTTGGACATGGCCATTTTGCCCAACTGAAATGCATCGCCGGTGGTGGTCGAAAAAAGCCATTCGTATTTAGACGGAATGTCAACTTTAAAACAGCTGGGGTTTCTGGATCTTGGTGGGGAGATCTTGTTGCAGCTTTCTACGATGATGGAAAATTTCTGGTGAAAAAGCTTGCGTACCCAGAGAGCATTCGCCTTTTGGGGAGCGCCATTGATGATGAAGGTGGTAAGGCTGGCATTGGTGCTTCTCAACTTTTCGAGTCTTCTATTCCATTCTGAAACGGTCCATGTTGTACCAAAACGATGAATGACTTCCGAGTTAGGACGATTATTAGGTGGTCTGTAAGCTGTTGTGTGCATTTTTACGGACGGAGATGATGGAGGGGGGGGAAGGTTGATGAGCAGGCGGCGAAATGTTGGCAGTAGTTTCAAGTATTTCGGCCTGTATTGAAGTGTTGTAAGAGCGGTTGGGTTGGAATTGATTAGGCAAGCTGTCTATTTTGCATGATGCCGCCCTGATATCGTCAACTAAATCACCGATAATTGACCGATTAACAGCAATCTCGTTACCTATACTATTTATTTTGGACACCAGGTCCTCCAGTACCAGGTCAGATTGCTGAGGTGAAGGTGAGATCGTTACGGGCATGCGAAGCGATTGGATATCTTCCTTAAGATTTCCTAAGGAAGATTGGATGACCGATTTAATAACTGAAAGACGTGAGTCAAGGGCGGAAGCTATGTCACTACTCGATAAAGTAGAAGTTTTCACCGATTCACTAGGAGCATTTTTGAGTAAATCTGTTATGATGAAAAGTTGTTTGTCTATATTGTGTAGTTTGTTCTTGCACCAGTTAGTTGACAACTCATTGGAATTGCTCCATTCATCAAAACTTTTATTTATTTCATCGAGACAACGCAATTTGTTGTCGTTTCTTAAAGACGCGATGGAGTCACTTATACACTTAATAGCGCGCATTAAGTGGGATAAGGAAATGTTTTTGCATTCGTCGCAAAAAAACCGAAAGTGATTGGCAAAATCTTTGGCGTACCCGATAGCGCGATTGCTAATTCCAATACACGTCATGTGAAAGAAACTGCCGCATAAGCCTAACTGCACTAATACAGATTAACCTTCACCCCTCCAAGGCGGCCTCCGCCAACCTCCTCATCCGACTAGCCAGAAATGGACTGGACATTGTCCTGATCCAGGAGCCCTGGACTGCGAAAGGTCTGGTGCTGGGACTCAGGACGGCGGGCTACAAGCTGCTTTACACCAAACATGCAGGTAAACCTAGATCTTGCATTATGGTTAAAAGCTCTATTAACTCATTCCTCATTTCTAACCTTAACGACCCTGATACCACGCTGGTAAGCCAGGAGCTGAGTAAGACGTGTTGGATGACTTCAGCATACCTCGCCTACGATAGACCCATCCCACCCACAACACTCACAAGGATAGTCGCTATGGCGGATTCCAGCAACGCTTTCTTCATTATTGGTTGTGATGCCAATGCACACCATCAATTATGGGGTAGCTCCAATGACAACGAAAGAGGTGAGTCTCTGTTAGACTTTATTCTTAGTAAGAATTTAGTTGTATGTAATACAGGAAATGTACCCACCTTCGTTACCAAAAACAGACAGGAGGTACTTGATATTACCCTTGTCTCAAATAACTTCTCCAACTACATTAGTAATTGGAGGGTCTCTGATATCCATTCCTTCTCGGACCATAGATATCTCCAATTCGACATTAACGGTCTTCCCCCCGAACAACCCCCAGTCAGGAATTATAGGAATACTAACTGGTATCTCTGTAAAGGTATCTTAGGTAAGTCTCTTTCGGGAGCACCTCCCTCTCCTACAGATGTCAATGAGCTGGAATGGCTAGTTAACTCGTTCACCATTGCCCTTAATGAAGCAATGGACACGGTCTGCCCACTCAAAATACGAAAGTTTAACTCCAAGCCACACTGGTGGAATAGTGAAATTGAACATCTTCGTAAAGCCAGCTGGAGGAAGTTCAACAAAGCTAAATCCTCCGGGGATGAGCTCCACTGGGAATCCTATAAAGAATCCCTCAGATTATTCAAATCCAAAATGAAAACGGCAAAAAGGAAATCCTGGAAGCTGTTCTGCGAAAGAATAGAGGATATTTCGGAGACCTCGGGACTCAGAAAAATCCTCTCCACGTGTCCTGTCATACCAAGCTACTACATGAAGCAGGACGGCACATGGACTACGTCTAGTAAAGAATCACTTGAGATTCTACTTGATACTCACTTTCCCAGCTGCTCTGATGACCAACCCTTTTCAGCCTTGGGTTCTGGTTATCCCATCAGTAGCCTCGTGAAGCTCACCACTAAGCGCAGAATAGCATGGGCTATTCGTAGCTTCAAACCGTATTAATCCCCTGGTCCGGACGGTATTATACCAGCAGAACTCCAACTGAACTTAGACCTAATTCTTCCATGGATGGAAACTATCCTCAAAGGATGCCTGAGCTTGTCCCACATTCCCTTGGGATGGAGGCAGGTGAAGGTTGTCTTCCTACATAAAGCAGGTCGTAGCTCTCATGTTAACCCCAAAGACTTCAGACCTATCAGTTTATCTTTCTTCCTACTTAAAACGTTGGAAAGACTCATAGATATCCATCTTCGCTGCAATTTAGACCCATCTAGATTGTCAGCCTCCCAACATGCATACACTAAAGGCAAATCAGTTGATACTGCCCTACACTCGCTTGTATGCTCCATCGAAAAATCCCTTCACCATAAGGAATTCACTATGGTAGCCTTCCTGGACATCGAGGGAGCCTTCAACAATGTCTACCCATCCTCTATCATCAGTGCACTGATAAATCTTGGCGTGGACAAGGAACTCTGTAGATTGATTTACCAACTGTTTGTCAGTAGAGTTATCATATCGAAGCTGGGTTCTACCACAGCCACCAGATTTGCCAGCAGAGGAACACCACAAGGTGGAGTTCTATCTCCCCTGCTATGAAACATCGTAGTCAATGAACTACTTTTGTTGCTAGATAAGGCAGGGTGCAAGGTGATAGCCTATGCGGATGATATTGCTGTGGCTGTCTCGGGAAAATATCCATCAGTGCTAAGGGATCTCTTGCAGCATGCTCTCTCAAAACTTTCGGCGTGGACCAAAGTCAACGGATTGGGCATTAATGCTTCTAAAACGGAAATTGTCCTCTTCACACGAAAATATAGTATCCCCTCGATCGACCCCCCTACCATTAACGGCACCAGTTGCAACTTCTCGGAGTCTGCTAAATATCTGGGGCTCATCCTAGATAAGAGGCTAAACTGGAAGCCGAACGTAATGGAGCGGACCCGCAAGGCGACGCTGGCTCTCTACATTTGTAAAAGAGCACTAGGAAAGAAATGGGGTCTCCAACCTCATATGATCCACTGGATCTACATAACCGTCGTTAGACCCATTCTGTTGTAATATACTAGACAAGGCCATACACTACAATCTCATTACAAAGCCATACACTACAATCTCATTAGGAAAATTCAACGTCAAGCATGCATTTGCATAGGAGGTGCTCTGAGAACCACACCCTCAGATGCACTGGACGTGATAATGAACCTATCCCCAATAGACATTTTCGGCAAACTACTAGCAAAGAATACTGCTATCCGTCTTACAGCCTCTTCCCAGTGGACAAACAATCCATTTGGCCACTCCACTATACTAAGTTCTTCTAACTTCCCCACGAGAATTCTGGACCATACCACACACCTTTACTTCCCTGAAAGACATTTTAAAACCCTTATTCCAGATAGAGTGGAAGTGGGCGCCGTGGCCGTGTGGGTTCGTGCGTCGTCCCATGCGTATTAGACTTTCGCAGTCTAGGTTCAATTCCAAGTTCAGACAAACAATTTTTCAAAAAAAAAAAAAAAAAAAATTGTTCACTGCCCCACCTCTTTCGAGTCACTGACAATGCTCAAAGAGTATAACTGTCTAGGAAAAAGCTTCTCAATCTCGCCGTTCGGAGTCGGCATTAAACTGTAGGTCCCTTCCACTCGTGAGAGAACAATAGCACGCACAACACGAGTGGTTGCTGAGAAGCTAGGCCCAGGTCCACTTCGGACTGTAGCGCCGCCATTATTATATTATTATTATTCCAGATAGAGACTTCTGGAATGATAATCCTAAACCTTTTGTAGGTTCCCTGCACTTTCTCACGGATGGGTCTAAAACCCAGGAGGGGGTGGGTAGTGGCGTTTTCTCTGACTAAATATAAGTCTCTCCTTTCGCTTACCCGACTACTGTAGTGTGTTTCAGGCGGAGGTAATGGCGATAAGTGAAGCTCTGTCCTGGCACAAATGGAAAGTAATATCCGCACGTGATATTTGCATTTTCACGGACAGCCATGCAGCCATCAGAGCCCTGGAATTGGTCTCTACGAACTCTAAGACTGTAATAGACTGCCGCTCATCTTTAGACAAGATGGCCGACCAGTTCAATATTTGCCTGTGCTGGGTGCCAGGACATAGAGACATTCCAGGCAACTGCAAAGCAGATGAACTTGCCAAGTTCGCAACTTCACAGCCTTTACTTCCGAAACCCAGTAGCTTGGGCATGCCCCTCACAACTTGCAAATTGTTGCTCTCATTAGAGGCAACTCGTTAAATAGATAAAAGATGGGCGAGTGGCACTACGTGTCACACGTCCAGGATCATCTGTCCTAGGCTAGATTCCAAAAGATCTAAGGATTTAATAACTCTTCACAGATCGCATATAAGCACAATCGTCGGTGTCATCACAGGACACTGCCTCATAGGAAACCATGCCAACAGACTAGGTGTCCCGGCTAATGATTTCTGTAGAAGCTGCCTAGATGAGGAGGAAGTGGAAAGCGTCTCACACCTCCTCTGCTCCTGTCCGGCCCTGGCGTCTATTCGACGCCAATATCTAGGGGCCTACTTTTTTAATGACTTGTGTGATCTTAGTACGGTTCCCATTAACAATCTACTTCGCTTCATTATAGGCTCCAAATGGTTTCTCTCGGACAACTTATTGGTTTGATCCCGGTCAAACCATGTGGCGGCACAATGTATCAATTCTGGTCTAAGTGCACACACATATAAGCCACATCATACCTACCTACCTACCTAAGGTGGAATTCTTTGTTTTCTTCCGCCATTTGGTTCCATTTCGCTGAGTCCCGTTTGTCTTGCGTTTCCTCCTCCGGCGGACTTCTTTTTCCGGAGACGCACGGCTTTGGTGGTGGAGACCGTGTTACCCTTGAATTCTTCGCAAAGGGATTTATTACACATAAGTGGATTATGGCGTTAATTCACTGTCAAATGTGAATTAACGCCATTATGGCGTTAGTTTATATGGCCTTAGTTCACGGCACCGGATTTTAGTCGCCTTTTACGACAGGCATGCCTACCTCTAACCTATTCTAACCCCTAACCTATTCTAACCTATTCTAACCCCTAACCCGAAGCGGGCGAATGCGTTATAAAAGAATGACTTGCGTTTATTATTAGAGAAACAAACTTTACAAAAAACAGGATAGTGGTCAGAATAAAGATCATTCACGGCAACAGGTTGCGACAGTAGACTAGAACGATTAGTGATAAAAATATCGAGTACGGAAGGACTTTTACGCAAATCGGCAGGTACAAATGAAGGATTGGGGGGAAACGAATGGTAAATACAGAATTAGATAATGTTCTGGACAGAATATTATCCCAAGTATTTGCGCGCACACAACCCCAATGACGATGACGACAATTAAAATCACCAGCGAGAATGACATCAGATCCTGTGATAAGAAGGCTTCGTAAGTCCCTAGTAAAAAGTCTTTTGTTCTCTGCTGATGAAATTGCACCAGGAAAATATACACAGTATATTTTTATAATTTTGTTGTTATGTTTGACTTCAATACCTACATTTTCCATAAAATGTGTGCGGATGACAGGTAAAGGCGAGTATTGAACTGATCTACGAACAAGAATAGCAACACCCCCACATCTTCTATTAGGCCTGTCGACTCTATAGCTTTTGTAAATGGAGTTTGACAAGTTTGAGCTGTTACTGTTAAGGCAAGTTTCAGTTACTAGACGGATATCAATATTATTATTATTAAGAAAATGTTGGAATTCAATTCTTTTGCTGTTTAAGCCTCTAGCATTCCAATTAATTATTTTTAAGTTGGAATTAATTAACATTATTATACAGGTACTTAGTAGATACTCGTAAATGCGCAATAACTTTAAATTGTTCAGATTTAGAGGTACATTTTGATAAATCAGAAATTAATTAATTCATTAATTTCCTCAAAAGAAAAAAGATTACTATTGTTGTTGTTGCCGCTGGAGCTAAAGTTGTTGCGGTCGACCGGCGCCACTGTGTGATTTATCAATTACATTGCGAGTGCTGCGACGAGGTAGAGGAGGAAATTCCAACAAAGAGTTTAATGACACAGATGTGTTATGGTGAGCCTGAGCCATATGAGGAGTTGAAGTGGAAGCTTTGGCGTGTTGGAAGCTTTCCATATGTCGAGTTGTTGAAGAGCTTTTTTGTGCAGAAGTGGCGTGTTTAAGAGATTTTTCTCTAATTTCCAAATATCTAGTTCGGGAAGAGCATCTTGCCTCGTTCGATTTATGATCACCACCACAATTAGCGCATTTGACAACAATGGAATTTTCACATTCTCTCGTATTGTGAGAGCCGGCACATATACCGCAATATGTTTTTACATGACAATTCTTCCCACCGTGGCCAAACATTTGGCAATTATGGCATTGAGTGAGTTTACCTTTTATTCTTCGTTGGAAACTCCAGCTGACTTGTGTATAGAATAGTGATTTAAAGTTATATTTAAGTTCATTTAATTTTATGGAACCATTTTCCAAAGACACAAGATAAATGGTGTCGGTATAGTGATCGTATTTCTTCACTATTTTTTTACCTCGATGCATTTTAGACCGCGCGCACAGAGTTAATTTTTAATAGAATCAGTTTTTATGTTCTCTAGGCCAAACAGAACAACTTTATCATGAGAAAAGTACTGGCAATTCCTTTGTTTCAAAGAGTTTAGCACTTGAGTGAATGATTCTAATGATTCACAAGCAATTTTTATTCCAATAGATAATTTTTTATTTGAGTAATTAGTGACATTTATGGATTGCATCAAATTATGAACGAAGTCGGAATTTTTATGCAATAGTTTTATTGTGGGACATGCACTTTCTTAATGGGGTCACTATTAGGATCAATCACTTCATCACTACAGTCACTGTCATCCATATCATTGATCGGGTGGCATTGCAATTGAGCATAATAATTTCTACGATTAATTGTTTCGACATTATCACTCCGAGAGGTCACCTTAGCGCGACGTTTTTTATTTGAGGACATAATGAAGTCCTCGCAATCGGGAGATCTATCGCGTTTATTAATTTTTAGGCTTTTATGAACTTAACAGAGGAATAGTACTCGAGTTGTTGAAAGCTCGGGCAAGACGTATGTCTCTAGAATACCAGAATGTTGACTTTCTTTTATATGATACAAGGCAACTTGTCTTTTTGCATCTTCCTCTGTTCTAAATCCCTAACTCTAGTTTCTAACTGGATAAATTTAGTATTTCTACCTTGGGGGTTCATACTAGTTATTATACGTCGAATCCTATTATAATCATCAGGTCTTATTTCTGAAAATATTCCTACAATCCCTTTTTTAAATCCTAGCAGTTGCTGCTTGAGGTTTTCATCAGAATCTGATGCTCTTATGTACAGAATTCTTTTATTATGAAGTGTTTCTACGATTGGTTCTTTGTCGTAGCTTAATATCATTTGCTATTAATATAGGTTAACCATCCCATCTTTTAATGGAATACGATTATTTTCCGGTATTTCTTCATTGGATGTCTGATTAACTTGTGCCTTTTTGTCTTCAATGCGACTCAAATAGTCTGCAACTTTATTATCTTGACCTTTCAGGTATTCCACTTCGTAACCGAACTATTGTAGCTTAAGCAACCATCACTGGTTCCTTTGTGAGAATTCTTGACCTTTATATTTACTATTTAGTTATTTTATTGGGAGGTGATCTGTAATGATTTTAAATTTGTTTCCCCACAAAAAGGGTTTTTGTGTTTTTCTCATGCTCATTGAGGGTACGGGAAATATAATAAATTGGTTGTTTATCCTGAGTTAGTACTGCTCCAATTGCGAAGTTACTCGCATCGGTGTACACTTGAAAAGGCTTATCAAATTCGGGAAATTTAAGAATCGGATGAGTTGTGAGGTTTGTTTTAAGTTTTTCAAAGGCTTAAACATATTCAGGGTCATGGTAATTTATTTTGGCTCCTTTTTTTAAATATCGGGTCATAGGGAATGCTATCTTTTTTTCATAACAAATTTTCTATAATAACCTGAAGACCCCAAAAAGCTTTTAGTTGCTTTCCTGTATTTGGTATTGGCAAGTCTTTGATGATTTTCACTTTATTCGGGTTTGGTTTTAACCCACTTTCTGTTAGTATGTGACCAAGGAATTCTGTGTTTTTCTTTAAGAAAGGACATTTGGTAATTTGTAGCTTGAGCTTTTGGTTTTCTAGAATTTTGAAAATATCTTCCAAATTGTTTAAGCTTTCTGTTAAAGAGGAGGAAAATATTAAGATGTCGTCTAAGTAGACAACACAAGTCTTATTAATATAATGCCTTCAAATGTGATTCATTAGCCGCTGAAAGGTGGCGAGTGCATTTTTTAGTCCAAAAGGCATACGAATATATTCGTAAAGTCCTTTTGGAGTAATAAATGCCGTTTCATCCACATCCCGGGGATGCACCAAAATTTGATGGTACCCTTTAGCTTTTTATGGTCGAAAAATATTTTGCTTTTCCTAACTTATCGAAAAGATTTTCTATGTTCGGCAAGGGGAATTTATCATCTACAGTCTGCCTGTTTAAGCTCCTGTAGACAACGCAAATTCTATATTTTATTTGTCCATTGTTATCAGGTTTTTTTTAGCCACGACAACAATTGGAGAAGCATATCTGCTTTGACTCTTTCTTATGATTCCTTGCATTTCCATCTCATTGACTTGTCGTGTTACTTCCTCTGCGTGTTTCTTTGGTAGGCTTACCGCCTTAGCTTGAATTCGCTTATCGCATCGCAGAGATTGTAGTGCCGATTTTCCCTCTAGATTGAGATCACTAAAATCAGGATTACCTTCTTCTAAATAATGGCAGCAAAAGTTACTACCCTTCTCAGTCTTAAGAACTGTATTATTATTTAGTATAATAGTGTCTCTTTCAATATTGATCATTTTTACAAAATTTTTGAGAATGTCCATACATAGTAGTAGCGAATAGTTTTTGTTTTCTAAGGCATATCCATATGCTTTAATAAAAGTATTAATTTCATAACCAAATTCTTTTGGTGCAGGAATTTTGAAAAGTTTAGTGTCGTTTACTGATTTGCTATTTATTGTTGGGATTTCTATTAATTTTGAGCCTATTACTTCGTATTGTGTCATATCTAATTTATTTGTGTTTACTATAGTTATAGCGCTTCCCGTATCGAAAAGAATATAGTGTTTTTGTCTATCTATTTCACCTGGTACTGTAAGGATTTGTTCGAGGCGTAATTCAGAAAAAAAGGGGGTTCTATGGAAGCTATTTCTTGGCTTGTAATATCACGATCACGATCACGAGTTGTGTTGTCTGAGTCTATTTGTGTAACCTGTCGTAAGAGAGTTGTTTGATTAAATGAAGATCTTGCTCTTAGTGTGAAATTTGTGTTTCTACTTGAATTAGTGTATGAATTGGTATTATTTCCATTGTTTTGATTAAAAGTGTTTCTATTCCTAAATTGTTGAGTTGCACAAACTGTGTTACTTTTGTTATTTGTGATATTTTGCCTAGATTTTAAATTATTAAAATTATTATGTTGATAGTCTACCAGATTTCTAAACTCTCTAACCACTCTCGTACTCAATGTAAGAGTATAATATTTTCAAAATATCTGTCACATCGTATTGATCTTTAAGTTCCCTAGCCAAACTTCCCATCCATTCCCAAATCCATTCACCGACAGCAGGTTCATTGCTCGTCCTTTTAATTTTGACTGTCTTATTATGTTCCAGATGATGGTCGGATTTGGGCTTGTTGCGAGGTGGTTGTCTACTATCCCAATAAATTGTGCAAGGTATTTAGAGTCACCTTCGAACGGAGTAATATACTCAATTTCTTGAAATATGTTGAACCCGAGAGTCCTCAGTGGCATCCTATTCACTATAGCCATTAGGCTATTCAAACCTTCGCGGTTTGAAACTTCTGCCATTTTTCTGGTATTTGATAATTTCTTTCACTTTTTTTTTCTTGTTTTTTTTTTTGCACTACTAACTGCATGATTTCGTATTTTAGAAACGTTTTCTCTTTATTTTTTTTCCAACTATTTTATTCTTTTTCCACTAAAGTTCCGTTATGTTTCTCTACGGAACTACCCGACTGCGCCAATTAAATAAAACTCCGATGATAATATAAAACGTCTTTTTATTTCGATCACTTAATTACGACTGCCCGAAGAACGGTGAAATAAATCAGTAAATGAACTCTTTTGATCTGACCCATATAATTAGTTTTGTGAAACATTGCATCGAGAAAATGCAATGTTGAAATGAAATGAAAATGCAGTTTCACAATACTAATTCGGCAACCACTTCGCTCCACTAACTAGGTCAAGTCAATAGAGTGCAGTGTCCGCATTGTGGATCAGGTGAACAACCGAGCTATGTCCAATACTTAACTCGCGTGCCCTCCAACCAAACCACAACATTGCGCATGACCCACCCATTTCTCCACCACACACCACGCGTGTTACGTCCTGGACGCAACCTGAACCAACACATCCGCTTAACAAATCTGTTTACTTTAAGTATTCCCCATAAAGTGGATTATTGACCACAGTTCGATTCTCTTTAACCTCTCCATTTACTGCATACTAATCATTTCCTGTTTTCCTCCGATAAACAATATTGCCCTACTTAACATATTGTATGATATGCTATTTCACAACTTCCAATATTCATATATTGTATGATATGCAATTTCGCAACTTCCGTTCAACAACATTTTACCGAAAATGCACAGTTTACATTGAGAAATAATTTGAAGGTGATCGAAGTTTCGCTTAAGGCGTTTTAATTCAGTCTAGTTTTGATAATTGAATAAATAACATTATTCCTCTTGTACCGTGTTTTATTTCTTTTTTTTCAAACGGCTCAACGTAACATTACGTATTTGGCGCAGTCGACGAAGTATAGTTCAGAAGATCTATACAGAACGAATTCTTCACGTAAAACTGAGACAGTTCTTAAGAACAAATTTCGAAACAAGTGAAGTGATCGATAGTGAAAAGAAAAGTCATATAAACAATAATAAGTGGAAAGCGTGATATACCAAATTATTCATCAGTTGCATTTCTTATCAAAGTAAAAGTATAATAATACTAAGAAAAAAACCGTGAATGAGAAAGTGAAAACGTGAACGGTCCGATTTGAACAGAAATTTATATTTTCATACCGAAAGTGACAGTGATAACGATTCAGTAAAAATGTCTCATCCCGAAAGCACGACACAAGAAATTGCACTTACCCTTAGCATAAGCGATATAATAAAAGATGCGTCAAGAATCCATGAATTCCGTGGTGACGATAGTTATGCCCTCACTTCCTTTCTACGAGAAGTTGATACTCTTTTGCCACTTCTGGATAACTGTCAAAAGGCAAAAGACTATGTATATCAACGTATAATCGTTAATTAAATCCATGAACCGGGTCTGGATGGTGTTCGACAACTCGATGAAGGACCCCGATGGAGCGATATAAAATCAGCACTAGTAACAAACTTTGGAGTTCAGTAATCGTACCACCAACTTTATCTCAAAGTCTTCTCCACAAGAAACTATAATGTAAGTGAATATTTTATTGTATTAAGAAATATATTAGTTAAGTTAAATGAGAAATATGAATATGATCTAAGTAAACCAGCAGAGTTTAGCTCAAAAAATAATGAAGCAATTATATTAAGATCTTTTATATACAATATTAATGTTAACTTGGCGTCGGTTGTCTTAAATAGGAACTGTACAAGCTTACGGGAAGCCTTTGCCTTATTGGAGAATGAAGGTTTAATTAGAGAAAACAAAATGCACAATAATAACAAATATAATTCGAAATATTTCCCCAGTAATAACCTTGTTCCTCAATCAATTAACCAAGCATAAGATTATCAACAGCCTAGACAAACATTCAGTCAGCAAAATAATAACCGTAGACAGAATTTGCATAGTAATTACAACAGAGAGAGTTCAGTAACCACTCATAATAGATCCCAAGATAATCTTAATGACTACCGAAATCCTAGGCATGGTTTCGCTAAAATTTTGCGGAAATTTAGCATAGGAACAGATAACAGAATAACAGATTTACCAAAAGAATTTAGAGAAGAATCACTTATGACCTGGAAACTTTTAGGACAAAACATTTTGGGACCCCTAGAAGCAATTATATATATGAAAAAGGAAGCCTTGATTTTTTAATAACAACGTAATCAAGTTCATTAATACCTGTCCTTTTAAATACGTTGAAATTCACTCGCTGCAAGAATCTAAATTAGATGAAAATATTATAGAGAAGTTAGACCGTAAGGATATGAATACAGAAGAACGATATGAATAAAGAAGAACGAGATGAACTTAGGAAACTCGTTAAACATAACAAAGACTTATTTTTTCAAGAAGGCCATAAGCTTACACATACTCATGATATACAACATGAAATAATAACTACTATAGAAAAAAAGGTGCATTCCAAAATATACAGATATCCTCAAATACATGAAGAGGAAATAACTAATCAAATCGGAGAAATGTTGGCGCAAGGAATAATTACACAGAGTAACTCCCCATACAACTCACCGTTATGGATCGTTCCTAAGAAGATCGATAACTCCGGTAGAAAAAATGGAGAATAGTTATCGATTACAGGAAACTAAATGAATTTACTGTGAGCGACAAATTTCCTATCCCTAACATAGAAAATATATTAGAAAAATTAGGAAGAGCACAGTATTTTACAACATTAGACCTGGCCAAGGGATTTCACCAAGTTTTAATAAAGGCATGTGATAGAAAGAGGACGGCATTTTCAACGCCGTTAGGACATTATGGGTTCGTAAGAATGCCGTTTTAAAGATTAATAAATTCAGTTCTTAGAGAATATATAAATCGAATATGTGTTGTCTACTTAGACGATATTTTAATTTTCAGCATCACATTGAGAGAACATACTGAAAATATACAAACAAATTTCAAGAAACTAAGAGAAAACAATCTGAAAATTCAGTTAGATAAATGTAATTTCTTTACCAAAACAAATGAATACCTAGGACATATTCTTACAATAGATGGGATAAAACCCAATATGAATAAAATTGAAAACATTCAAAAGCTAAGAATACCTGAAACACAAAAACAAATAAAGTCATTCTTATACCCAAATCGCAACAGCGCGTTCGCGCGGTCGGGCTTTGACATTTTCTGTAGAATACACGTAAATCATTATTCAAATCGGAATAGCGCGGTCGGGCGTTGACATTTCATAGACCGTTATATCGTAAGTCCGAGCAGAAAGTTTGGAGTAGAGCTACTCTCTACTCGGTCGGGCTTTTTGACAAAAATTTTTGACATTTTTTTTTATTCATTTGTGTTTTCAGTTTTGGCGGGCAAAGGCAATTATTTGTCTAAGCAAATAATTTTTTGTAGGGTTTTTATCTATACTAACTGCATTTTTTCTTGTAAAATGTAGTTTAGAAAGCGGATAGCTTCGAGGAAAATATTTTAGTTATCAAACGCGCGAGTTCTATTTCGATTTGAAAAACTGAGTGGTCGTACTTTGAATAATTTATTCGATAAAACGCGTACCAATCCCTGTCAAAGTCCGACCGACCGAACGCGCTGTTGCGATTTGGGCTTTATGAATGACAGGCTACTATCGTAAATTTGTGAAGGACTATTCAAAAATTGCGTACGGTATGACTAAATATTTAAAAAATCTCAAAAATTAATAAAAAGGATCCTCAATTTGCAGATACATTTCAAAAGCTAAAAAGATTACTAATGGAAGCACCGATATTAAAAAGCTTGTGGCAATGTTAAAATTTTGTCTCGTTCAGACTGTGTTGTACGTACTCGTATATCGATATTCTCCACTTGACGCAGGCGTGACGTGTAGGTCGTAAGTGCCTGATTACATGAGCGGAAGAAGGCAAGATTGAGAGCGATATAATATACGATTTTCACAAGCCAGAGAGAGATGGGTTGGATGCGCCGAAAATCGGCATTCTTCCACCGAAAATCCACTTTCAAAGAGGATTCTCGGGTGAAGCAGGTATATTTTCATTCCTTTTCGTTCCGTTTTCAGCATGTTTTCCTTATTTTCTGGTGATCGTTGATCGAGTAACACCTCACGCATGCTACGTGGCGTTTTAGAACATTGATCACAGGGACAATTTAAATGTTTTTTTCACTGCATACATATAGTACTACATGCAAACGTTGCTGCTACACCTGAACAAAAATTGTTTTTATTCGTAATTCATGAAAAATACGAATTTAAGAGAGAGCATTACTCAATTATCGGTAGAACATTACTGGGTGAAAACATGATGCAAATGAACCGATTCGCGTGTTCTACACGCAGAAAATCCTGCCTGCCCAGTCGTTTGTAAACTGCCACTAAGCGACCACTGGGATCTCGATCGTCGGCGTCATTTGGAATAAAGGTCTCATATTTTTCTACGCGCATTCGGAATTTATAAAAAAAAACAATTTTAAAAGGGGAACCGAATGCTCTGTCGTGTTAATTGTTGCATAATGCTTCGCGAAGAAAACTGTCAAATTTATTTCACCTTATTTCCTTGTATCTTTTGGATATTCTTTTAATGTTTGCTTCCTCCACCGTGCTTTATTATTTCTGCATCTTACCTCTGCAGCTCGCTTTTTTGGCACTGGTTTCAGCCATCTCTTGAACTCATGTTAAACACAAAAAAACGGAAGAATAGTTGTTTTAGAAGAAATTTACCCTTTTTTGTATGAAAATACCTTTTTACCAAATGTGTGGAATGGGAGTTGGAATTTTACCATAAACTGGCAGCACTGCTCCATAGCACTTCGTATAGCAAATAGACCCGTTACTCTAGAATTTTTCGCTCTCTTTTTGATAATAGGGATACACAAGTTCTCCCCTAATCTCTCCAAGTACTTACGTCTCCGATTTTGTTTCACAGCTGCTGTGCCTTGTGAATTATTTGTGGAGTAAATTATGTAACCCGCAAGCGTTGTGGTATTCAACATATTATAAACCAAAGCCAACGGCCATTTATGTGACTTCCTTTTCGCTATGTACCGGCTCAACATTTTGTCCATGGTGTCCACTCCACCTTGAGCACGATTGTAGTAGTGGATTATATCCGGTTTCTGTTTTGTCTTTCTTTGGGAAATAGAAGCACAAAACAGCATTTCGGGTGAATCCAAGGTAAGTAGGTACAAGTGGCTATGGTGTGCACTTAGACCAGATTTAATCCATTGCGCAGCCACATGGTTTGACTGAGGTCTATCCAATTGAATATTAGCGGGAAACCAATTGGAGCATGTAAGTAGCTAGTTTTGGTATGTTTTGGATCAGGAAGTGGTCGCGGCCATGTGTGTCGTGTGTCGATAAGATCGTGGAAAAAAGTAGTGATTGGGTATGTGGTTTTGGTTTTGGGTGTTGAGTTGGTGTGGGGCTTGGAATTGTTCTTATCAGTGCGTTTGGAATGGTTCTGCGAGTGGAGTAGTGTGGTTGTGGGGGTACGCGCGAAATAAGTTATGTTACGTTGAGCCGTTTGAAAAAAAAAAAGAAATAAAACACAAGAATTAAAACGTCTTAAGCGAAACTTCGCTCACCTTCAAATTATTTCTCAATGCAAACTGTGCATTATCGGTAAAATGTTGTTGAACGGAAGTTGCGAAATTGCATATCATACAGTATATGAATATTGGAAGTTGAAGTTGAAGGGTGAAAACTGTTTTTATTGGTTATAATATGGCTATCAATTTTTACTGAACAATTATTGAAACTTATGAGAAAAGTGCCAATTAGGATTATTTGCCTCAAATCACAGGTACTAGTAAATTTAACATTTATTTGGTTCTTAAGTAATATTAATCCCTCTCTAAGTTCTAAGATTTCAGATGCATTGTTAAACATTTTTATACAGTTTTGTTTTAATACGCAGTTGTTACAAATTGGTAGGTTTTTTAGTTCAGTGTATAGGTTTTGTTTTCATATTCTATAATTTCTTGAGCATCAAACATAAATTCCCTGTTTTGGTTGTCCCCAATAGGAACAAGTAAAGCCATATGAAGTTCAATTGCCCTTTTTGGAATTCTAATCACGAATATCATCGCCAACATCGACTCGGACCATTTCCTTGTTGTAGCCAAGGTAAGGACATGGCTATCGAGAGAACAATGGAGTCGAGGAAGACAACCACGGTTTGACGTCGAAAAGCTACAATCGCAACAGACCGCCAGGAACTTTGCCGATCGAGTCTCCCTGAAACTCTCCGAAAGTTTGACGTCGCCTGCACTAACAATAGACGAAGAATGGAAACGTTGTCAAAGAGCCATCAGAGAAGCCGCTACTGATGTGCTGGGTTTTAAAACACTACCTGGGAAAAACCCCTGGTTTGACAACGAGTGCAGGCAGGCACATGCAGCAAAGCAAGAAGCCTACCGGGCAACGGTGCATCGAACCACGAGAGCTGTTCGTGAGCTCTACGAACAGAAACGAAGGGAAGAGAACCAGCTTCTCAGGAAAAAAAGAAAGAGCACGAGAAGCGCGCGATCGAGGAGATGGAGAGGTATTATGGCAGGAATGTTGTCCGAAAGTTTTACCAAAGGGTAAAACTTTTATCGAATGGATATAAAGTTCGGACAGAAGCTTGCCGGGACGAAAATGGACAGCTAGTAGTAGATTCACAGTCGATACTGAGAATTTGGAAAAATCATTTCTGCAGACTGTTGAACGGCGATGAGGACACAAATACCGCTGTTGCTGTCAGGCAGAATGTTCCACTCAACACAACGGACGATGATAGAAGAGAATACCGTCCCCCCGACCTAGACGAAGTCAAGATAGCGATATCGAGACTGAAGTCTAATAAAGCTGCTGGTGCAGATAGTCTGCCCGCTGAAATGTTTAAAGCAGCTGGAGGTGATCTGGTAGGGCGCATGCACCAGCTCATCTGTAAGATATGGTCGGAGGAAAGCATGCCCGATGAGTGGAATCTCAGTATCGTTTGCCCGATCCACAGCAAAGGAGACGCCTTTGACTGCGCCAACTATCGAGGGATAAGTCTCCTTAACATCGCTTATAAGATCTTCTCTGCCGTTTTGTGTGAACGCCTGAAACCATTTGTGAACAAACTGATGGGTCTTTATCAGTGTGGTTTCAGGCCCGGGAAGTCCACCATCGATCAAATTTCCACACTGCGGCAGATCCCGGAGAAGACCCAAGAAATGCAAATTGACACACACCACCTATTTGTCGATTTCAAGGCCACATATGACAGCGTGTATAGAGACGAGCTATACAGCGCCATGTCTAGTTTTGACATTCCAGCTAAACTCGTCAGACTGAGCAGGATGACGATGGAGAACTCTCGCTGCTCCATCAAGGTCGGTAACGAACTCACCGAGACCGCCTACGCGGATGACATTGACGTGATTGGGCGAACACAGCGAGCCGTCAATGATGCGTTTGCTGGCATTGAAACGGAAGCGGCTAAAATGGGTCTGGCGGTAAACGAGGGCAAAACAAAGTATATGCTGTCATCGAGAAAGGACGCACAACATCGACGATTTGGCCAGAACGTATCAAAAAATATTTTGCTTTTCCTAACTTATCGAAAAGATTTTCTATGTTCGGCAAGGGGAATTTATCATCTACAGTCTGCCTGTTTAAGCTCCTGTAGACAACGCAAATTCTATATTTTATTTGTCCATTGTTATCAGGTTTTTTTAGCCACGACAACAATTGGAGAAGCATATCTGCTTTGACTCTTTCTTATGATTCCTTGCATTTCCATCTCATTGACTTGTCGTGTTACTTCCTCTGCGTGTTTCTTTGGTAGGCTTACCGCCTTAGCTTGAATTCGCTTATCGCATCGCAGAGATTGTAGTGCTGATTTTTCCTCTAGATTGAGATCACTAAAATCAGGATTACCTTCTTCTAAATAATGGCAGCAAAAGTTACTACCCTTCTCAGTCCTAAGAACTGTATTATTATTTAGTATAATAGTGTCTCTTTCAATATTGATCATTTTTACAAAATTTTTGAGAATGTCCATACATAGTAGTAGCGAATAGTTTTTGTTTTCTAAGGCATATCCATATGCTTTAATAAAAGTATTAATTTCATAACCAAATTCTTTTGGTGCAGGAATTTTGAAAAGTTTAGTGTCGTTTACTGATTTGCTATTTATTGTTGGGATTTCTATTAATTTTGAGCCTATTACTTCGTATTGTGTCATATCTAATTTATTTGTGTTTACTATAGTTATAGCGCTTCCCGTATCGAAAAGAATATAGTGTTTTTGTCTATCTATTTCACCTGGTACTGTAAGGATTTGTTCGAGGCGTAATTCAGAAAAAAAGGGGGTTCTATGGAAGCTATTTCTTGGCTTGTAATATCACGATCACGATCACGAGTTGTGTTGTCTGAGTCTATTTGTGTAACCTGTCGTAAGAGAGTTGTTTGATTAAATGAAGATCTTGCTCTTAGTGTGAAATTTGTGTTTCTACTTGAATTAGTGTATGAATTGGTATTATTTCCATTGTTTTGATTAAAAGTGTTTCTATTCCTAAATTGTTGAGTTGCACAAACTGTGTTACTTTTGTTATTTGTGATATTTTGCCTAGATTTTAAATTATTAAAATTATTATGTTGATAGTCTACCAGATTTCTAAACTCTCTAACCACTCTCGTACTCAATGTAAGAGTATAATATTTTCAAAATATCTGTCACATCGTATTGATCTTTAAGTTCCCTAGCCAAACTTCCCATCCATTCCCAAATCCATTCACCGACAGCAGGTTCATTGCTCGTCCTTTTAATTTTGACTGTCTTATTATGTTCCAGATGATGGTCGGATTTGGGCTTGTTGCGAGGTGGTTGTCTACTATCCCAATAAATTGTGCAAGGTATTTAGAGTCACCTTCGAACGGAGTAATATACTCAATTTCTTGAAATATGTTGAACCCGAGAGTCCTCAGTGGCATCCTATTCACTATAGCCATTAGGCTATTCAAACCTTCGCGGTTTGAAACTTCTGCCATTTTTCTGGTATTTGATAATTTCTTTCACTTTTTTTTTCTTGTTTTTTTTTTTGCACTACTAACTGCATGATTTCGTATTTTAGAAACGTTTTCTCTTTATTTTTTTTCCAACTATTTTATTCTTTTTCCACTAAAGTTCCGTTATGTTTCTCTACGGAACTACCCGACTGCGCCAATTAAATAAAACTCCGATGATAATATAAAACGTCTTTTTATTTCGATCACTTAATTACGACTGCCCGAAGAACGGTGAAATAAATCAGTAAATGAACTCTTTTGATCTGACCCATATAATTAGTTTTGTGAAACATTGCATCGAGAAAATGCAATGTTGAAATGAAATGAAAATGCAGTTTCACAATACTAATTCGGCAACCACTTCGCTCCACTAACTAGGTCAAGTCAATAGAGTGCAGTGTCCGCATTGTGGATCAGGTGAACAACCGAGCTATGTCCAATACTTAACTCGCGTGCCCTCCAACCAAACCACAACATTGCGCATGACCCACCCATTTCTCCACCACACACCACGCGTGTTACGTCCTGGACGCAACCTGAACCAACACATCCGCTTAACAAATCTGTTTACTTTAAGTAAACAAATACTTTAAGTAATCAAAAGTGTTGTTGTCGTGGGGTCAACACGTACTTTATTTTGTCCGTAAAGACTGTGCTTTATCTTGTTAATTCATTCGTTTAAAGTGTAAAATGTCGTGTATTTGCAAACATAAAGTTGAACGCAATCAGCCAAAAGTCCTATGTGTAGGCTGCAAGTGTTATTTTCATTGCAATTGTGTAAACATTCAACCAGCTGATGCTGATTTTTTGCACAAAAATAATAAAAGTTTCCGCTGCAAAAAATGTTCAGCTGCAAGAAGGGGCTCTCTCCGCTCTCCCCCACCTATGAGAGAACAAATTGAACGGTCACCTCCTCAATCAGTGTCTCCTCTCACAACTTTAATTGCAGAGCAAAAAATGATCCAGCAGCAAAATAAGGAAGTTACACACCAGCAACTACAAGAACAACAACACCAGACAGTCTCTCCATCGGTTTCGTCTATGCAGCAACAAAAATAAGCTGTAACCTTGGAAGCAATTTATAATGAAATTGTGGCTATGCGTGCCGAAAATGCACGAACTCTATCAATGATAGCCTCTCTCCAAGATGAAAAAAATAATCTCTTGCAGACTGTGCGTGATCTGCAGAGAGAAATTGATTTCTTGCAGCGAAGCAAAAGAGACAAATATATAGAAATTGTGGGTGTTCCAAATGTCAACAATGTCAATGCCCTCAACTGCGCTATGCAAGTGTTTTCAAAGGGTGTCTCAACGGATGTGTCTGAATTTGAAATTGATAATTGTTTTGTTAAAAATGTTAAAGTGTCAAAAAATGTTAATAAGACCAATGTTAAATCTATTTTGGTTGTAAAATTCGTGTCTAAAATCAAGAAAGACTTAATAATGAAAAACAAAATTTTACACAAAGATAATTTAACTTCAAAAATCTTTAATTGTAATCAAAATAGTAGGATATACATAAACGAATATTTAACCGGAAAAACGAAGTATTTGTTAAATGCTGCACAAAAAATAAAAAAAGAAAAAATGTACAAGTATGCTTGGGTAAAAAATGGAAGAGTGTACATGAGAAAGGGGGATAATGACCAATTAATTACTATAAATTCTAGTGAAGATCTTCTAGCCCTAAAGTAATATGCAAGTTTTACAAAGTAATGTTCTCGATGTCCCCTCTATCAACTGTATTAGTATTGATGAACTCGATCTATTTTTTAACCAAGTATACTTATCCAATTTACTTATCATTCACCAAAACATAAGAAGCATGCGAAAGAATTTTGATAATTTCCTTGCGCATTTGAACTCATTTAAAAATCAGCCCGATTTTATTTTTTTGTCAGAAATCTGGATTTATGAAGAGGAAAACTCTCTTTTTGACATTGAAGGATACAGATTTATATCTTGCTGCAATAACAATTATGCATCTGGCGGTGTTGCTGCATTTATTAAAGAGTCATTTAACATTGAATATTATGGTTTTAACTTAAACAGTTGCGATGCATTAAAAATTAGAAGTGCTGATTTAAAGGTAACTCTTTTTTGTTTATATAGATTTAATGGACCATCTCTGTCTAATGGTATGTTTTATGAGGATTTGGAAATGTTGTTGACAGGTGAACAGAATGATGTCATCCTTTTAGGTGATTTTAATTTAGACATCTCAGAAGATTCTATTTCCTTGTTACCTGTATTCTCGAAAGTATTTGAAAAAGCGTTAAAGATAAGAATGGTAAAATTTTTAGAAAAGAATAAATTTTTTAGTTGTTGTCAATTTGGTTTTCGTCCGGGTCATTCCACTGAGAGTGCACTCCTAAATTTTTGTTCCGATATCTACAGTGGCTTCAATAACAGGCTTCATACCGCTGCGCTTTTTGTAGACATAACAAAAGCATTCGACACTGTCGATCATAGTATACTCTTAGATAAGCTGTTCAAATGTGGATTTAGAGGTACAATCCATAACTGGCTCAATTCATATTTATCAAATAGATGTCAAAGAGTTAAAATTGATGGTGTGTTAAGTTCCGATAGAACCGTATCCATAGGTGTCCCGCAAGGCTCAGTGCTTGGTCCCTTATTGTTTTTAATATTTATTAATTCACTCTTTACGCAAAAATATCGGAGTAAGGTTACAGCCTTTGCGGACGATATGGCATGTGCTTTTATCAGTGATTCTGTTTTGAATTTATCTTCAGATATCAATCATGACCTGGAAGTGCTTAGTCATTGGTTCAAAATGCACAAATTGGTTATAAGCGAAAAAACCAAAATTATGTTTTTTAGTCCAAATGGCAATCAAGTAGATTACGGACCGTTCATTTTTCACTGTGGAAACTGCCAGAGATTTAAGCATAGTGCGTCTATTTGTAACTCTCAACACAATATTCAGACGTTTTTCGAGGAATGCTCTTGTTCGAATAAATGTTTCAGTATCGAAAAAGTAAAAGAATTCAAGTACCTTGGTGTTATTCTAGACTGGATGATGAATTGGTCTGCCCACACGTATTCTCTCAAAAAGTATCTTATGGCAACTATTAGGCAATTTTACCTTTTAAAATCGTATTGTTCACTAAATGTTCTAAAGTGTATGTATTATGGTTTAGTGCAATCTAAGCTTGAATATGGCTTAGTTGTTTGGGGTGGCACTCACTATAATAAAATTGTCCCTCTTCTTATGTCTCAAAAACATATCATTAGACTTATTTGTTCCAAAAATCGACGGTTTAGTAGTTTAATTTTATTTAGAGGTCTGAATATTTTGCCTTTAAAACATTTTTTCTGTTACAAAGTCTTAAAAATATTTTTCAAAAGATCGGGTTATTCTTTAAATAGACGCTCTTCTAATTACCAACTTAGAGTAAATGAACAGAATCTTGTACAAGTTCCTTTTCATAACCTACAAATATTCTTTAATTTTTTTTCATCAATCGCTCCAAGACTTTTTAATAAATTGCCTTATGACATACGCATGATTCGAAATGAATACACTTTCCTCAGAAAAGTAAAATCATGGCTGTTAGCTTTAAGTTATAAAGATGTTCTTGATATGCTCTGTGTTTTGGTTTAAATACATTTTAAATTATCCTTTATGTTTTTAAGTCCTAATGACCCCACTCACTCTGTTTATAGGCTTTTAATTAAATACTGTTCTTTTTTTATTCTGTTTTCGTTTCTAGTTCCTTATGAGCTATAGATTACAGATATTTGTTTTTTAACGATACTTTTATATTTTATTGTACTTATTTATTCTCCTTGTGATATTTGTTATGCATTGTATTGCTAAAAAATGGATTAATAAATCTAAATCTAAATCTATTCCCCATAAAGTGGATTATTGACCACAGTTCGATTCTCTTTAACCTCTCCATTTACTGCATACTAATCATTTCCTGTTTTCCTCCGATAAACAATATTGCCCTACTTAACATATTGTATGATATGCTATTTCACAACTTCCAATATTCATATATTGTATGATATGCAATTTCGCAACTTCCGTTCAACAACATTTTACCGAAAATGCACAGTTTATAATTTGAAGGTGATCGAAGTTTCGCTTAAGACGTTTTAATTCAGTCTAGTTTTGATAATTGAATAAATAACATTATTCCTCTTAAGAGTACCGTGTTTTATTTCTTTTTTTTCAAACGGCTCAACGTAACATTACGTATTTGGCGCAGTCGACGAAGTATAGTTCAGAAGATCTATACAGAACGAATTCTTCACGTAAAACTGAGACAGTTCTTAAGAACAAATTTCGAAACAAGTGAAGTGATCGATAGTGAAAAGAAAAGTCATATAAACAATAATAAGTGGAAAGCGTGATATACCAAATTATTCATCAGTTGCATTTCTTATCAAAGTAAAGGTATAATAATACTAAGAAAAAAACCGTGAATGAGAAAGTGAAAACGTGAACGGTCCGATTTGAACAGAAATTTATATTTTCATACCGAAAGTGACAGTGATAACGATTCAGTAAAAATGTCTCATCCCGAAAGCACGACACAAGAAATTGCACTTACCCTTAGCATAAGCGATATAATAAAAGATGCGTCAAGAATCCATGAATTCCGTGGTGACGATAGTTATGCCCTCACTTCCTTTCTACGAGAAGTTGATACTCTTTTGCCACTTCTGGATAACTGTCAAAAGGCAAAAGACTATGTATATCAACGTATAATCGTTAATTAAATCCATGAACCGGGTCTGGATGGTGTTCGACAACTCGATGAAGGACCCCGATGGAGCGATATAAAATCAGCACTAGTAAGAAACTTTGGAGTTCAGTAATCGTACCACCAACTTTATCTCAAAGTCTTCTCCACAAGAAACTATAATGTAAGTGAATATTTTATTGTATTAAGAAATATATTAGTTAAGTTAAATGAGAAATATGAATATGATCTAAGTAAACCAGCAGAGTTTAGCTCAAAAAATAATGAAGCAATTATATTAAGATCTTTTATAAACAATAGTAATGTTAACTTGGCGTCGGTTGTCTTAAATAGGAACTGTACAAGCTTACGGGAAGCCTTTGCCTTATTGGAGAATGAAGGTTTAATTAGAGAAAACAAAATGCACAATAATAACAAATATAATTCGAAATATTT
The DNA here is from genome assembly GCA_930367185.1 of Myathropa florea. NCBI lineage: Eukaryota > Metazoa > Arthropoda > Insecta > Diptera > Syrphidae > Myathropa > Myathropa florea. The sequence goes on from OV884003.1 coordinate 60,158,968, forward strand.
CCCCAGTAATAACCTTGTTCCTCAATCAATTAACCAAGCATAAGATTATCAACAGCCTAGACAAACATTCAGTCAGCAAAATAATAACCGTAGACAGAATTTGCATAGTAATTACAACAGAGAGAGTTCAGTAACCACTCATAATAGATCCCAAGATAATCTTAATGACTACCGAAATCCTAGGCATGGTTTCGCTAAAATTTTGCGGAAATTTAGCATAGGAACAGATAACAGAATAACAGATTTACCAAAAGAATTTAGAGAAGAATCACTTATGACCTGGAAACTTTTAGGACAAAACATTTTGGGACCCCTAGAAGCAATTATATATATGAAAAAGGAAGCCTTGATTTTTTAATAACAACGTAATCAAGTTCATTAATACCTGTCCTTTTAAATACGTTGAAATTCACTCGCTGCAAGAATCTAAATTAGATGAAAATATTATAGAGAAGTTAGACCGTAAGGATATGAATACAGAAGAACGATATGAATAAAGACGAACGAGATGAACTTAGGAAACTCGTTAAACATAACAAAGACTTATTTTTTCAAGAAGGCCATAAGCTTACACATACTCATGATATACAACATGAAATAATAACTACTATAGAAAAACCGGTGCATTCCAAAATATACAGATATCCTCAAATACATGGAGAGGAAATAACTAATCAAATCAGAGAAATGTTGGCGCAAGGAATAATTACACAGAGTAACTCCCCATACAACTCACCGTTATGGATCGTTCCTAAGAAGATCGATAACTCCGGTAGAAAAAATGGAGAATAGTTATCGATTACAGGAAACTAAATGAATTTACTGTGAGCGACAAATTTCCTATCCCTAACATAGAAAATATATTAGAAAAATTAGGAAGAGCACAGTATTTTACAACATTAGACCTGGCCAAGGGATTTCACCAAGTTTTAATAAAGGCATGTGATAGAAAGAGGACGGCATTTTCAACGCCGTTAGGACATTATGGGTTCGTAAGAATGCCGTTTTAAAGATTAATAAATTCAGTTCTTAGAGAATATATAAATCGAATATGTGTTGTCTACTTAGACGATATTTTAATTTTCAGCATCACATTGAGAGAACATACTGAAAATATACAAACAAATTTCAAGAAACTAAGAGAAAACAATCTGAAAATTCAGTTAGATAAATTTAATGTAAATGAATACCTAGGACATATTCTTACAATAGATGGGATAAAACCCAATATGAATAAAATTGAAAACATTCAAAAGCTAAGAATACCTGAAACACAAAAACAAATAAAGTCATTCTTATACCCAAATCGCAACAGCGCGTTCGCGCGGTCGGGCTTTGACATTTTCTGTAGAATACACGTAAATCATTATTCAAATCGGAATAGCGCGGTCGGGCGTTGACATTTCATAGACCGTTATATCGTAAGTCCGAGCAGAAAGTTTGGAGTAGAGCTACTCTCTACTCGGTCGGGCTTTTTGACAAAAAAAAAAAAACATTTTTTTTTATTCATTTGTGTTTTCAGTTTTGGCGGGCAAAGGCAATTATTTGTCTAAGCAAATAATTTTTTGTAGGGTTTTTATCTATACTAACTGCATTTTTTCTTGTAAAATGTAGTTTAGAAAGCGGATAGCTTCGAGGAAAATATTTTAGTTATCAAACGCGCGAGTTCTATTTCGATTTGAAAAACTGAGTGGTCGTACTTTGAATAATTTATTCGATAAAACGCATACCAATCCCTGTCAAAGTCCGACCGACCGAACGCGCTGTTGCGATTTGGGCTTTATGAATGACAGGCTACTATCGTAAATTTGTGAAGGACTATTCAAAAATTGCGTACGGTATGACTAAATATTTAAAAAATCTCAAAAATTAATAAAAAGGATCCTCAATTTGCAGATACATTTCAAAAGCTAAAAAGATTACTAATGGAAGCACCGATATTAAAAAGCTTGTGGCAATGTTAAAATTTTGTCTCGTTCAGACTGTGTTGTACGTACTCGTATATCGATATTCTCCACTTGACGCAGGCGTGACGTGTAGGTCGTAAGTGCCTGATTACATGAGCGGAAGAAGGCAAGATTGAGAGCGATATAATATACGATTTTCACAAGCCAGAGAGAGATGGGTTGGATGCGCCGAAAATCGGCATTCTTCCACCGAAAATCCACTTTCAAAGAGGATTCTCGGGTGAAGCAGGTATATTTTCATTCCTTTTCGTTCCGTTTTCAGCATGTTTTCCTTATTTTCTGGTGATCGTTGATCGAGTAACACCTCACGCATGCTACGTGGCGTTTTAGAACATTGATCACAGGGACAATTTAAATGTTTTTTTCACTGCATACATATAGTACTACATGCAAACGTTGCTGCTACACCTGAACAAAAATTGTTTTTATTCGTAATTCATGAAAAATACGAATTTAAGAGAGAGCATTACTCAATTATCGGTAGAACATTACTGGGTGAAAACATGATGCAAATGAACCGATTCGCGTGTTCTACACGCAGAAAATCCTGCCTGCCCAGTCGTTTGTAAACTGCCACTAAGCGACCACTGGGATCTCGATCGTCGGCGTCATTTGGAATAAAGGTCTCATATTTTTCTACGCGCATTCGGAATTTATAAAAAAAAACAATTTTAAAAGGGGAACCGAATGCTCTGTCGTGTTAATTGTTGCATAATGCTTCGCGAAGAAAACTGTCAAATTTATTTCACCTTATTTCCTTGTATCTTTTGGATATTCTTTTAATGTTTGCTTCCTCCACCGTGCCTTATTATTTCTGCATCTTACCTCTGCAGCTCGCTTTTTTGGCACTGGTTTCAGCCATCTCTTGAACTCATGTTAAACACAAAAAAACGGAAGAATAGTTGTTTTAGAAGAAATTTACCCTTTTTTGTATGAAAATACCTTTTTACCAAATGTGTGGAATGGGAGTTGGAATTTTACCATAAACTGGCAGCACTGCTCCATAGCACTTCGTATAGCAAATAGACCCGTTACTCTAGAATTTTTCGCTCTCTTTTTGATAAGAGGGATACACAAGTTCTCCCCTAATCTCTCCAAGTACTTACGTCTCCGATTTTGTTTCACAGCTGCTGTGCCTTGTGAATTATTTGTGGAGTGAATTATGTAACCCGCAAGCGTTGTGGTATTCAACATATTATAAACCAAAGCCAACGGCCATTTATGTGACTTCCTTTTCGCTATGTACCGGCTCAACATTTTGTCCATGGTGTCCACTCCACCTTGAGCACGATTGTAGTAGTGGATTATATCCGGTTTCTGTTTTGTCTTTCTTTGGGAAATAGAAGCACAAAACAGCATTTCGGGTGAATCCAAGGTAAGTAGGTACAAGTGGCTATGGTGTGCACTTAGACCAGATTTAATCCATTGCGCAGCCACATGGTTTGACTGAGGTCTATCCAATTGAATATTAGCGGGAAACCAATTGGAGCATGTAAGTAGCTAGTTTTGGTATGTTTTGGATCAGGAAGTGGTCGCGGCCATGTGTGTCGTGTGTCGATAAGATCGTGGAAAAAAGTAGTGATTGGGTATGTGGTTTTGGTTTTGGGTGTTGAGTTGGTGTGGGGCTTGGAATTGTTCTTATCAGTGCGTTTGGAATGGTTCTGCGAGTGGAGTAGTGTGGTTGTGGGGGTACGTGCGAAATAAGTTATGTTACGTTGAGCCGTTTGAAAAAAAAAAAAGAAATAAAATACAAGAATTAAAACGTCTTAAGCGAAACTTCGCTCACCTTCAAATTATTTCTCAATGCAAACTGTGCATTATCGGTAAAATGTTGTTGAACGGAAGTTGCGAAATTGCATATCATACAGTATATGAATATTGGAAGTTGAAGTTGAAGGGTGAAAACTGTTTTTATTGGTTATAATATGGCTATCAATTTTTACTGAACAAACTTATGAGAAAAGTGCCAATTAGGATTATTTGCCTCAAATCACAGGTACTAGTAAATTTAACATTTATTTGGTTCTTAAGTAATATTAATCCCTCTCTAAGTTCTAAGATTTCAGATGCATTGTTAAACATTTTTATACAGTTTTGTTTTAATACGCAGTTGTTACAAATTGGTAGGTTTTTTAGTTCAGTGTATAGGTTTTGTTTTCATATTCTATAATTTCTTGAGCATCAAACATAAATTCCCTGTTTTGGTTGTCCCCAATAGGAACAAGTAAAGCCATATGAAGTTCAATTGCCCTTTTTGGAATTCTAATCACGAATATCATCGCCAACATCAACTCAGACCATTTCCTTGTTGTAGCCAAGGTAAGGACACGGATATCGAGAGAACAACGGAGTCGAGGAAGACAACCACGGTTTGACGTCGAAAAGCTACAATCGCAACAGACCGCCAGGAACTTTGCCGATCGAGTCTCCCTGAAACTCTCCGAAAGTTCGACGTCGCCTGCACTAACAATAGACGAAGAATGGAAACGTTGTCAAAGAGCCATCAGAGAAGCCGCTACTGATGTGCTGGGTTTTAAAACACTACCTTGGAAAAACCCCTGGTTTGACAACGAGTGCAGGCAGGCACATGCAGCAAAGCAAGAAGCCTACCGGGCAACGGTGCATCGAACCACGAGAGCTGTTCGTGAGCTCTACGAACAGAAACGAAGGGAAGAGAACCAGCTTCTCAGGAAAAAAAAGAAAGAGCACGAGAAGCGCGCGATCGAGGAGATGGAGAGGTATTATGGCAGGAATGTTGTCCGAAAGTTTTACCAAATGGTAAAACTTTTATCGAATGGATATAAAGTTCGGACAGAAGCTTGCCGGGACGAAAATGGACAGCTAGTAGTAGATTCACAGTCGATACTGAGAATTTGGAAAAATCATTTCTGCAGACTGTTGAACGGCGATGAGGACACAAATACCGCTGTTGCTGTCAGGCAGAATGTTCCACTCAACACAACGGACGATGATAGAAGAGAATACCGTCCCCCCGACCTAGACGAAGCCAAGATAGCGATATGGAGACTGAAGTCTAATAAAGCTGCTGGTGCAGATAGTCTGCCCGCTGAAATGTTTAAAGCAGCTGGAGGTGATCTGGTAGGGCGCATGCACCAGCTCATCTGTAAGATATGGTCGGAGGAAAGCATGCCCGATGAGTGGAATCTCAGTATCGTTTGCCCGATCCACAAGAAAGGAGACGCCTTTGACTGCGCCAACTATCGAGGGATAAGTCTCCTTAACATCGCTTATAAGATCTTCTCTGCCGTTTTGTGTGAACGCCTGAAACCATTTGTGAACAAACTGATGGGTCTTTATCAGTGTGGTTTCAGGCCCGGGAAGTCCACCATCGATCAAATTTCCACACTGCGGCAGATCCCGGAGAAGACCCAAGAAATGCAAATTGACACACACCACCTATTTGTCGATTTCAAGGCCACATATGACAGCGTGTATAGAGACGAGCTATACAGCGCCATGTCTAGTTTTGACATTCCAGCTAAACTCGTCAGACTGAGCAGGATGACGATGGAGAACTCTCGCTGCTCCATCAAGGTCGGTAACGAACTCACCGAGACCGCCTACGCGGATGACATTGACGTGATTGGGCGAACACAGCGAGCCGTCAATGATGCGTTTGCTGGCATTGAAACGGAAGCGGCTAAAATGGGTCTGGCGGTAAACGAGGGCAAAACAAAGTATATGCTGTCATCGAGAAAGGACGCACAACATCGACGATTTGGCCAGAACGTATCAAAAAATATTTTGCTTTTCCTAACTTATCGAAAAGATTTTCTATGTTCGGCAAGGGGAATTTATCATCTACAGTCTGCCTGTTTAAGCTCCTGTAGACAACGCAAATTCTATATTTTATTTGTCCATTGTTATCAGGTTTTTTTAGCCACGACAACAATTGGAGAAGCATATCTGCTTTGACTCTTTCTTATGATTCCTTGCATTTCCATCTCATTGACTTGTCGTGTTACTTCCTCTGCGTGTTTCTTTGGTAGGCTTACCGCCTTAGCTTGAATTCGCTTATCGCATCGCAGAGATTGTAGTGCTGATTTTTCCTCTAGATTGAGATCACTAAAATCAGGATTACCTTCTTCTAAATAATGGCAGCAAAAGTTACTACCCTTCTCAGTCTTAAGAACTGTATTATTATTTAGTATAATAGTGTCTCTTTCAATATTGATCATTTTTACAAAATTTTTGAGAATGTCCATACATAGTAGTAGCGAATAGTTTTTGTTTTCTAAGGCATATCCATATGCTTTAATAAAAGTATTAATTTCATAACCAAATTCTTTTGGTGCAGGAATTTTGAAAAGTTTAGTGTCGTTTACTGATTTGCTATTTATTGTTGGGATTTCTATTAATTTTGAGCCTATTACTTCGTATTGTGTCATATCTAATTTATTTGTGTTTACTATAGTTATAGCGCTTCCCGTATCGAAAAGAATATAGTGTTTTTGTCTGGTACTGTAAGGATTTGTTCGAGGCGTAATTCAGAAAAAAAGGGGGTTCTATGGAAGCTATTTCTTGGCTTGTAATATCACGATCACGATCACGAGTTGTGTTGTCTGAGTCTATTTGTGTAACCTGTCGTAAGAGAGTTGTTTGATTAAATGAAGATCTTGCTCTTAGTGTGAAATTTGTGTTTCTACTTGAATTAGTGTATGAATTGGTATTATTTCCATTGTTTTGATTAAAAGTGTTTCTATTCCTAAATTGTTGAGTTGCACAAACTGTGTTACTTTTGTTATTTGTGATATTTTGCCTAGATTTTAAATTATTAAAATTATTATGTTGATAGTCTACCAGATTTCTAAACTCTCTAACCACTCTCGTACTCAATGTAAGAGTATAATATTTTCAAAATATCTGTCACATCGTATTGATCTTTAAGTTCCCTAGCCAAACTTCCCATCCATTCCCAAATCCATTCACCGACAGCAGGTTCATTGCTCGTCCTTTTAATTTTGACTGTCTTATTATGTTCCAGATGATGGTCGGATTTGGGCTTGTTGCGAGGTGGTTGTCTACTATCCCAATAAATTGTGCAAGGTATTTAGAGTCACCTTCGAACGGAGTAATATACTCAATTTCTTGAAATATGTTGAACCCGAGAGTCCTCAGTGGCATCCTATTCACTATAGCCATTAGGCTATTCAAACCTTCGCGGTTTGAAACTTCTGCCATTTTTCTGGTATTTGATAATTTCTTTCACTTTTTTTTTCTTGTTTTTTTTTTTGCACTACTAACTGCATGATTTCGTATTTTAGAAACGTTTTCTCTTTATTTTTTTTCCAACTATTTTATTCTTTTTCCACTAAAGTTCCGTTATGTTTCTCTACGGAACTATCCGACTGCGCCAATTAAATAAAACTCCGATGATAATATAAAACGTCTTTTTATTTCGATCACTTAATTACGACTGCCCGAAGAACGGTGAAATAAATCACTAAATGAACTCTTTTGATCTGACCCATATAATTAGTTTTGTGAAACATTGCATCGAGAAAATGCAATGTTGAAATGAAATGAAAATGCAGTTTCACAATACTAATTCGGCAACCACTTCGCTCCACTAACTAGGTCAAGTCAATAGAGTGCAGTGTCCGCATTGTGGATCAGGTGAACAACCGAGCTATGTCCAATACTTAACTCGCGTGCCCTCCAACCAAACCACAACATTGCGCATGACCCACCCATTTCTCCACCACACACCACGCGTGTTACGTCCTGGACGCAACCTGAACCAACACATCCGCTTAACAAATCTGTTTACTTTAAGTAAACAAATACTTTAAGTAATCAAAAGTGTTGTTGTCGTGGGGTCAACACGTACTTTATTTTGTCCGTAAAGACTGTGCTTTATCTTGTTAATTCATTCGTTTAAAGTGTAAAATGTCGTGTATTTGCAAACATAAAGTTGAACGCAATCAGCCAAAAGTCCTATGTGTAGGCTGCAAGTGTTATTTTCATTGCAATTGTGTAAACATTCAACCAGCTGATGCTGATTTTTTGCACAAAAATAATAAAAGTTTCCGCTGCAAAAAATGTTCAGCTGCAAGAAGGGGCTCTCTCCGCTCTCCCCCACCTATGAGAGAACAAATTGAACGGTCACCTCCTCAATCAGTGTCTCCTCTCACAACTTTAATTGCAGAGCAAAAAATGATCCAGCAGCAAAATAAGGAAGTTACACACCAGCAACTACAAGAACAACAACACCAGACAGTCTCTCCATCGGTTTCGTCTATGCAGCAACAAAAATAAGCTGTAACCTTGGAAGCAATTTATAATGAAATTGTGGCTATGCGTGCCGAAAATGCACGAACTCTATCAATGATAGCCTCTCTCCAAGATGAAAAAAATAATCTCTTGCAGACTGTGCGTGATCTGCAGAGAGAAATTGATTTCTTGCAGCGAAGCAAAAGAGACAAATATATAGAAATTGTGGGTGTTCCAAATGTCAACAATGTCAATGCCCTCAACTGCGCTATGCAAGTGTTTTCAAAGGGTGTCTCAACGGATGTGTCTGAATTTGAAATTGATAATTGTTTTGTTAAAAATGTTAAAGTGTCAAAAAATGTTAATAAGACCAATGTTAAATCTATTTTGGTTGTAAAATTCGTGTCTAAAATCAAGAAAGACTTAATAATGAAAACAAAATTTTACACAAAGATAATTTAACTTCAAAAATCTTTAATTGTAATCAAAATAGTAGGATATACATAAACGAATATTTAACCGGAAAAACGAAGTATTTGTTAAATGCTGCACAAAAAATAAAAAAAGAAAAAATGTACAAGTATGCTTGGGTAAAAAATGGAAGAGTGTACATGAGAAAGGGGGATAATGACCAATTAATTACTATAAATTCTAGTGAAGATCTTCTAGCCCTAAAGTAATATGCAAGTTTTACAAAGTAATGTTCTCGATGTCCCCTCTATCAACTGTATTAGTATTGATGAACTCGATCTATTTTTTAACCAAGTATACTTATCCAATTTACTTATCATTCACCAAAACATAAGAAGCATGCGAAAGAATTTTGATAATTTCCTTGCGCATTTGAACTCATTTAAAAATCAGCCCGATTTTATTTTTTTGTCAGAAATCTGGATTTATGAAGAGGAAAACTCTCTTTTTGACATTGAAGGATACAGATTTATATCTTGCTGCAATAACAATTATGCATCTGGCGGTGTTGCTGCATTTATTAAAGAGTCATTTAACATTGAATATTATGGTTTTAACTTAAACAGTTGCGATGCATTAAAAATTAGAAGTGCTGATTTAAAGGTAACTCTTTTTTGTTTATATAGATTTAATGGACCATCTCTGTCTAATGGTATGTTTTATGAGGATTTGGAAATGTTGTTGACAGGTGAACAGAATGATGTCATCCTTTTAGGTGATTTTAATTTAGACATCTCAGAAGATTCTATTTCCTTGTTACCTGTATTCTCGAAAGTATTTGAAAAAGCGTTAAAGATAAGAATGGTAAAATTTTTAGAAAAGAATAAATTTTTTAGTTGTTGTCAATTTGGTTTTCGTCCGGGTCATTCCACTGAGAGTGCACTCCTAAATTTTTGTTCCGATATCTACAGTGGCTTCAATAACAGGCTTCATACCGCTGCGCTTTTTGTAGACATAACAAAAGCATTCGACACTGTCGATCATAGTATACTCTTAGATAAGCTGTTCAAATGTGGATTTAGAGGTACAATCCATAACTGGCTCAATTCATATTTATCAAATAGATGTCAAAGAGTTAAAATTGATGGTGTGTTAAGTTCCGATAGAACCGTATCCATAGGTGTCCCGCAAGGCTCAGTGCTTGGTCCCTTATTGTTTTTAATATTTATTAATTCACTCTTTACGCAAAAATATCGGAGTAAGGTTACAGCCTTTGCGGACGATATGGCATGTGCTTTTATCAGTGATTCTGTTTTGAATTTATCTTCAGATATCAATCATGACCTGGAAGTGCTTAGTCATTGGTTCAAAATGCACAAATTGGTTATAAGCGAAAAAACCAAAATTATGTTTTTTAGTCCAAATGGCAATCAAGTAGATTACGGACCGTTCATTTTTCACTGTGGAAACTGCCAGAGATTTAAGCATAGTGCGTCTATTTGTAACTCTCAACACAATATTCAGACGTTTTTCGAGGAATGCTCTTGTTCGAATAAATGTTTCAGTATCGAAAAAGTAAAAGAATTCAAGTACCTTGGTGTTATTCTAGACTGGATGATGAATTGGTCTGCCCACACGTATTCTCTCAAAAAGTATCTTATGGCAACTATTAGGCAATTTTACCTTTTAAAATCGTATTGTTCACTAAATGTTCTAAAGTGTATGTATTATGGTTTAGTGCAATCTAAGCTTGAATATGGCTTAGTTGTTTGGGGTGGCACTCACTATAATAAAATTGTCCCTCTTCTTATGTCTCAAAAACATATCATTAGACTTATTTGTTCCAAAAATCGACGGTTTAGTAGTTTAATTTTATTTAGAGGTCTGAATATTTTGCCTTTAAAACATTTTTTCTGTTACAAAGTCTTAATAATATTTTTCAAAAGATCGGGTTATTCTTTAAATAGACGCTCTTCTAATTACCAACTTAGAGTAAATGAACAGAATCTTGTACAAGTTCCTTTTCATAACCTACAAATATTCTTTAATTTTTTTTCATCAATCGCTCCAAGACTTTTTAATAAATTGCCTTATGACATACGCATGATTCGAAATGAATCCACTTTCCTCAGAAAAGTAAAATCATGGCTGTTAGCTTTAAGTTATAAAGATGTTCTTGATATGCTCTGTGTTTTGGTTTAAATACATTTTAAATTATCCTTTATGTTTTTAAGTCCTAATGACCCCACTCACTCTGTTTATAGGCTTTTAATTAAATACTGTTCTTTTTTTATTCTGTTTTCGTTTCTAGTTCCTTATGAGCTATAGATTACAGATATTTGTTTTTTAACGATACTTTTATATTTTATTGTACTTATTTATTCTCCTTGTGATATTTGTTATGCATTGTATTGCTAAAAAATGGATTAATAAATCTAAATCTAAATCTATTCCCCATAAAGTGGATTATTGACCACAGTTCGATTCTCTTTAACCTCTCCATTTACTGCATACTAATCATTTCCTGTTTTCCTCCGATAAACAATATTGCCCTACTTAACATATTGTATGATATGCTATTTCACAACTTCCAATATTCATATATTGTATGATATGCAATTTCGCAACTTCCGTTCAACAACATTTTACCGAAAATGCACAGTTTATAATTTGAAGGTGATCGAAGTTTCGCTTAAGACGTTTTAATTCAGTCTAGTTTTGATAATTGAATAAATAACATTATTCCTCTTAAGAGTACCGTGTTTTATTTCTTTTTTTTCAAACGGCTCAACGTAACATTACGTATTTGGCGCAGTCGACGAAGTATAGTTCAGAAGATCTATACAGAACGAATTCTTCACGTAAAACTGAGACAGTTCTTAAGAACAAATTTCGAAACAAGTGAAGTGATCGATAGTGAAAAGAAAAGTCATATAAACAATAATAAGTGGAAAGCGTGATATACCAAATTATTCATCAGTTGCATTTCTTATCAAAGTAAAGGTATAATAATACTAAGAAAAAAACCGTGAATGAGAAAGTGAAAACGTGAACGGTCCGATTTGAACAGAAATTTATATTTTCATACCGAAAGTGACAGTGATAACGATTCAGTAAAAATGTCTCATCCCGAAAGCACGACACAAGAAATTGCACTTACCCTTAGCATAAGCGATATAATAAAAGATGCGTCAAGAATCCATGAATTCCGTGGTGACGATAGTTATGCCCTCACTTCCTTTCTACGAGAAGTTGATACTCTTTTGCCACTTCTGGATAACTGTCAAAAGGCAAAAGACTATGTATATCAACGTATAATCGTTAATTAAATCCATGAACTCGATGAAGGACCCCGATGGAGCGATATAAAATCAGCACTAGTAAGAAACTTTGGAGTTCAGTAATCGTACCACCAACTTTATCTCAAAGTCTTCTCCACAAGAAACTATAATGTAAGTGAATATTTTATTGTATTAAGAAATATATTAGTTAAGTTAAATGAGAAATATGAATATGATCTAAGTAAACCAGCAGAGTTTAGCCCAAAAAATAATGAAGCAATTATATTAAGATCTTTTATAAACAATATTAATGTTAACTTGGCGTCGGTTGTCTTAAATAGGAACTGTACAAGCTTACGGGAAGCCTTTGCCTTATTGGAGAATGAAGGTTTAATTAGAGAAAACAAAATGCACAATAATAACAAATATAATTCGAAATATTTCCCCAGTAATAACCTTGTTCCTCAATCAATTAACCAAGCATAAGATTATCAACAGCCTAGACAAACATTCAGTCAGCAAAATAATAACCGTAGACAGAATTTGCATAGTAATTACAACAGAGAGAGTTCAGTAACCACTCATAATAGATCCCAAGATAATCTTAATGACTACCGAAATCCTAGGCATGGTTTCGCTAAAATTTTGCGGAAATTTAGCATAGGAACAGATAACAGAATAACAGATTTACCAAAAGAATTTAGAGAAGAATCACTTATGACCTGGAAACTTTTAGGACAAAACATTTTGGGACCCCTAGAAGCAATTAATAATAATAATAATAATAATGACGGCGCTACAGTCCGAGGTGGACCTGGGCCTAGCTTCTCAGCAACCACTAGTGTTGTGCGTGCTATTGTTCTTTCACGAGTGGAGGGGACCTACAGTTTAATGCCGACTCCGAACGGCGAGATTGAGAAGCTATTTCTGGACAGTTATACTCTTTGAGGATTGTCAGTGACTCGAAAGAGGTGGAGCCGTGAAAAAATGTTTGATGTTTTTTTCGAGATTCGAACCGACGACCTCGAGCGTAGGAGTCGACGCACCTACCCACTACGCCACGGCGCCCACCCCCTAGAAGCAATTATATATATGAAAAAGGAAGCCTTGATTTTTTAATAACAACGTAATCAAGTTCATTAATACCTGTCCTTTTAAATACGTTGAAATTCACTCGCTGCAAGAATCTAAATTAGATGAAAATATTATAGAGAAGTTAGACCGTAAGGATATGAATACAGAAGAACGATATGAATAAAGAAGAACGAGATGAACTTAGGAAACTCGTTAAACATAACAAAGACTTATTTTTTCAAGAAGGCCATAAGCTTACACATACTCATGATATACAACATGAAATAATAACTACTATAGAAAAACCGGTGCATTCCAAAATATACAGATATCCTCAAATACATGAAGAGGAAATAACTAATCAAATCAGAGAAATGTTGGCGCAAGGAATAATTACACAGAGTAACTCCCCATACAACTCACCGTTATGGATCGTTAATAAGAAGATCGATAACTCCGGTAGAAAAAATGGAGAATAGTTATCGATTACAGGAAACTAAATGAATTTACTGTGAGCGACAAATTTCCTATCCCTAACATAGAAAATATATTAGAAAAATTAGGAAGAGCACAGTATTTTACAACATTAGACCTGGCCAAGGGATTTCACCAAGTTTTAATAAAGGCATGTGATAGAAAGAGGACGGCATTTTCAACGCCGTTAGGACATTATGGGTTCGTAAGAATGCCGTTTTAAAGATTAATAAATTCAGTTCTTAGAGAATATATAAATCGAATATGTGTTGTCTACTTAGACGATATTTTAATTTTCAGCATCACATTGAGAGAACATACTGAAAATATACAAACAAATTTCAATAAACTAAGAGAAAACAATCTGAAAATTCAGTTAGATAAATGTAATTTCTTTACCAAAACAAATGAATACCTAGGACATATTCTTACAATAGATGGGATATAACCCAATATGAATAAAATTGAAAACATTCAAAAGCCTGAAACACAAAAACAAATAAAGTCATTCTTATTAATGACAGGCTACTATCGTAAATTTGTGAAGGACTATTCAAAAATTGCGTACGGTATGACTAAATATTTAAAAAAATCTCAAAAATTAAAGGATCCTCAATATGCAGATACATTTCAAAAGCTAAAAAGATTACTAATGGAAGCACCGATATTAAAAAGCTTGTGGCAATGTTAAAATTTTGTCTCGTTCAGACTGTGTTGTACGTACTCGTATATCGATATTCTCCACTTGACGCAGGCGTGACGTGTAGGTCGTAAGTGCCTGATTACATGAGCGGAAGAAGGCAAGATTGAGAGCGATATAATATACGATTTTCACAAGCCAGAGAGAGATGGGTTGGATGCGCCGAAAATCGGCATTCTTCCACCGAAAATCCACTTTCAAAGAGGATTCTCGGGTGAAGCAGGTATATTTTCATTCCTTTTCGTTCCGTTTTCAGCATGTTTTCCTTATTTTCTGGTGATCGTTGATCGAGTAACACCTCACGCATGCTACGTGGCATTTTAGAACATTGATCACAGGGACAATTTAAATGTTTTTTTCACTGCATACATATAGTACTACATGCAAACGTTGCTGCTACACCTGAACAAAAATTGTTTTTATTCGTAATTCATGAAAAATACGAATTTAAGAGAGAGCATTACTCAATTCTCCGTAGAACATTACTGGGTGAAAACATGATGCAAATGAACCGATTCGCGTGTTCTACACGCAGAAAATCCTGCCTGCCCAGTCGTTTGTAAGCTGCCACTAAGCGACCACTGGGATCTCGATCGTCGGCGTCATTTGGAATAAAGGTCTCATATTTTTCTACGCGCATTCGGAATTTATAAAAAAAAACAATTTTAAAAGGGGAACCGAATGCTCTGTCGTGTTAATTGTTGCATAATGCTTCGCGAAGAAAACTGTCAAATTTATTTCACCTTATTTCCTTGTATCTTTTGGATATTCTTTTAATGTTTGCTTCCTCCACCGTGCTTTATTATTTCTGCATCTTACCTCTGCAGCTCGCTTTTTTGGCACTGGTTTCAGCCATCTCTTGAACTCATGTTAAACACAAAAAAACGGAAGAATAGTTGTTTTAGAAGAAATTTACCCTTTTTTGTATGAAAATACCTTTTTACCAAATGTGTGGAATGGGAGTTGGAATTTTACCATAAACTGGCAGCACTGCTCCATAGCACTTCGTATAGCAAATAGACCCGTTACTCTAGAATTTTTCGCTCTCTTTTTGATAAGAGAGAACACAAGTTCTCCCCTAATCTCTCCAAGTACTTACGTCTCCGATTTTGTTTCACAGCTGCTGTGCCTTGTGGATTATTTGTGGAGTAAATTATGTAACCCGCAAGCGTTGTGGTATTCAACATATTATAAACCAAAGCCAACGGCCATTTATGTGACTTCCTTTTCGCTGTGTACCGGCTCAACATTTTGTCCATGGTGTCCACTCCACCTTGAGCACGATTGTAGTAGTGGATTATATCCGGTTTCTGTTTTGTCTTTCTTTGGGAAATAGAAGCACAAAACAGCATTTCGGGTGAATCCAAGGTAAGTAGGTACAAGTGGCTATGGTGTGCACTTAGACCAGATTTAATCCATTGCGCAGCCACATGGTTTGACTGAGGTCTATCCAATTGAATATTAGCGGGAAACCAATTGGAGCATGTAAGTAGCTAGTTTTGGTGCCAATTAGGATTATTTGCCTCAAATCACAGGTACTAGTAAATTTAACATTTATTTGGTTCTTAAGTAATATTAATCCCTCTCTAAGTTCTAAGATTTCAGATGCATTGTTAAACATTTTTATACAGTTTTGTTTTAATACGCAGTTGTTACAAATTGGTAGGTTTTTTAGTTCAGTGTACTGTACATAATTATAGGTTTTGTTTTCATATTCTATAATTTCTTGAGCATCAAACATAAATTCCCTGTTTTGGTTGTCCCCAATAGGAACAAGTAAAGCCTTATGAAGTTCAATTGCCCTTTTTGGAATTCTAATCACAAATATCATCGCCAACATCGACTCAGACCATTTCCTTGTTGTAGCCAAGGTAAGGACACGGATATCGAGAGAACAACGGAGTCGAGGAAGACAACCACGGTTTGACGTCGAAAAGCTACAATCGCAACAGACCGCCAGGAACTTTGCCGATCGAGTCTCCCTGAAACTCTCCGAAAGTTCGACGTCGCCTGCAGAATGGAAACGTTGTCAAAGAGCCATCAGAGATGCCGCTACTGATGTGCTGGGTTTTAAAACGCCAACAAGGAAAAATCCCTGGTTTGACAACGAATGCAGGCAGGCACATGCAGCAAAGCAAGAAACCTACCGGGCAACGGTGCATGGAACCACGAGAGCTGTTCGTGAGCTCTACGAACAGAAACGAAGGGAAGAGAACCAGCTTCTCAGGAAAAAAAGAAAGAGCACGAGAAGCGCGCGATCGAGGAGATGGAGAGGTATTATGGCAGGAATGTTGTCCGAAAGTTTTACCAAAGGGTAAAACTTTTATCGAATGGATATAAAGTTCGGACAGAAGCTTGCCGGGACGAAAATGGACAGCTAGTAGTAGATTCACAGTCGATACTGAGAATTTGGAAAAATCATTTCTGCAGACTGTTGAACGGCGATGAGGACACAAATACCGCTGTTGCTGTCAGGCAGAATGTTCCACTCAACACAACGGACGATGATAGAAGAGAATACCGTCCCCCCGACCTAGACGAAGTCAAGATAGCGATATCGAGACTGAAGTCTAATAAAGCTGCTGGTGCAGATAGTCTGCCCGCTGAAATGTTTAAAGCAGCTGGAGGTGATCTGGTAGGGCGCATGCACCAGCTCATCTGTAAGATATGGTCGGAGGAAAGCATGGCCGATGAGTGGAATCTCAGTATCGTTTGCCCGATCCACAAGAAAGGAGACCCCTTTGACTGCGCCAACTATCGAGGGATAAGTCTCCTTAACATCGCTTATAAGATCTTCTCTGCCGTTTTGTGGGAATGCCTGAAACCATTTGTGAACAAACTGATGGGTCTTTATCAGTGTGGTTTCAGGCCCGGGAAGTCCACCATCGATCAAATTTCCACACTGCGGCAGATCCCGGAGAAGACCCAAGAAATGCAAATTGACACACACCACCTATTTGTCGATTTCAAGGCCACATATGACAGCGTGTATAGAGACGAGCTATACAGCGCCATGTCTAGTTTTGACATTCCAGCTAAACTCGTCAGACTGAGCAGGATGACGATGGAGAACTCTCGCTGCTCCATCAAGGTCGGTAACGAACTCACCGAGACCTTCTCAACTGCTAGCCTACGCGGATGACATTGACGTGATTGGGCGAACACAGCGAGCCGTCAATGATGCGTTTGCTGGCATTGAAACGGAAGCGGCTAAAATGGGTCTGGCGGTAAACGAGGGCAAAACAAAGTATATGCTGTCATCGAGAAAGGACGCACAACATCGACGATTTGGCCAGAACGTATCAAAAAATATTTTGCTTTTCCTAACTTATCGAAAAGATTTTCTATGTTCGGCAAGGGGAATTTATCATCTACAGTCTGCCTGTTTAAGCTCCTGTAGACAACGCAAATTCTATATTTTATTTGTCCATTGTTATCAGGTTTTTTTAGCCACGACAACAATTGGAGAAGCATATCTGCTTTGACTCTTTCTTATGATTCCTTGCATTTCCATCTCATTGACTTGTCGTGTTACTTCCTCTGCGTGTTTCTTTGGTAGGCTTACCGCCTTAGCTTGAATTCGCTTATCGCATCGCAGAGATTGTAGTGCTGATTTTTCCTCTAGATTGAGATCACTAAAATCAGGATTACCTTCTTCTAAATAATGGCAGCAAAAGTTACTACCCTTCTCAGTCTTAAGAACTGTATTATTATTTAGTATAATAGTGTCTCTTTCAATATTGATCATTTTTACAAAATTTTTGAGAATGTCCATACATAGTAGTAGCGAATAGTTTTTGTTTTCTAAGGCATATCAATATGCTTTAATAAAAGTATTAATTTCATAAACAAATTCTTTTGGTGCAGGAATTTTGAAAAGTTTAGTGTCGTTTACTGATTTGTTATTTATTGTTGGGATTTCTATTAATTTTGAGCCTATTACTTCGTATTGTGTCATATCTAATTTATTTGTGTTTACTATAGTTATAGCGCTTCCCGTATCGAAAAGAATATAGTGTTTTTGTCTATCTATTTCACCTGGTACTGTAAGGATTTGTTCGAGGCGTAATTCAGAAAAAAAGGGGGTTCTATGGAAGCTATTTCTTGGCTTGTAATATCACGATCACGATCACGAGTTGTGTTGTCTGAGTCTATTTGTGTAACCTGTCGTAAGAGAGTTGTTTGATTAAATGAAGATCTTGCTCTTAGTGTGAAATTTGTGTTTCTACTTGAATTAGTGTATGAATTGGTATTATTTCCATTGTTTTGATTAAAAGTGTTTCTATTCCTAAATTGTTGAGTTGCACAAACTGTGTTACTTTTGTTATTTGTGATATTTTGCCTAGATTTTAAATTATTAAAATTATTATGTTGATAGTCTACCAGATTTCTAAACTCTCTAACCACTCTCGTACTCAATGTAAGAGTATAATATTTTCAAAATATCTGTCACATCGTATTGATCTTTAAGTTCCCTAGCCAAATTTCCCAACCATTCCCAAATCCATTCACCAACAGCAGGTTCATTGCTCGTCCTTTTAATTTTGACTGTCTTATTATGTTCCAGATGATGGTCGGATTTGGGCTTGTTGCGAGGTGGTTGTCTACTATCCCAATAAATTGTGCAAGGTATTTAGAGTCACCTTCGAACGGAGTAATATACTCAATTTCTTGAAATATGTTGAACCCGAGAGTCCTCAGTGGCATCCTATTCACTATAGCCATTAGGCTATTCAAAACTTCGCGGTTTGAAACTTCTGCCATTTTTCTGGTATTTGATAATTTCTTTCACTTTTTTTTTCTTGTTTTTTTTTTTTTGCACTACTAACTGCATGATTTCGTATTTTAGAAACGTTTTCTCTTTATTTTTTTTCCAACTATTTTATTCTTTTTCCACTAAAGTTCCGTTATGTTTCTCTACGGAACTACCCGACTGCGCCAATTAAATAAAACTCCGATGATAATATAAAACGTCTTTTTATTTCGATCACTTAATTACGACTGCCCGAAGAGCGGTGAAATAAATCAGTAAATGAACTCTTTTGATCTGACCCATATAATTAGTTTTGTGAAACATTGCATCGAGAAAATGCAATGTTGAAATGAAATGAAAATGCAGTTTCACAATACTAATTCGGCAACCACTTCGCTCCACTAACTAGGTCAAGTCAATAGAGTGCAGTGTCCGCATTGTGGATCAGGTGAACAACCGAGCTATGTCCAATACTTAACTCGCGTGCCCTCCAACCAAACCACAACATTGCGCATGACCCACCCATTTCTCCACCACACACCACGCGTGTTACGTCCTGGACGCAACCTGAACCAACACATCCGCTTAACAAATCTGTTTACTTTAAGTATTCCCCATAAAGTGGATTATTGACCACAGTTCGATTCTCTTTAACCTCTCCATTTACTGCATACTAATCATTTCCTGTTTTCCTCCGATAAACAATATTGCCCTACTTAACATATTGTATGATATGCTATTTCGCAACTTCCAATATTCATATATTGTATGATATGCAATTTCGCAACTTCCGTTCAACAACATTTTACCGAAAATGCACAGTTTACATTGAGAAATAATTTGAAGGTGAGCGAAGTTTCGCTTAAGACGTTTTAATTCAGTCTAGTTTTGATAATTGAATAAATAACATTATTCCTCTTAAGAGTACCGTGTTTTATTTCTTTTTTTTTCAAACGGCTCAACGTAACATTACGTATTTGGCGCATTCGACGAAGTATAGTTCAGAAGATCTATACAGAACGAATTCTTCACGTAAAACTGAGACAGATCTTAAGAACAAATTTCGAAACAAGTGAAGTGATCGATAGTGAAAAGAAAAGTCATATAAACAATAATAAGTGGAAAGAGTGATATACCAAATTATTCATCAGTTGCATTACTTATCAAAGTAAAAGTATAATAATACTAAGAAAAAAACCGTGAATGAGAAAGTGAAAACGTGAAAGGTCCGATTTGAACAGAAATTTATATTTTCATACCGAAAGTGACAGTGATAACGATTCAGTAAAAATGTCTAATCCCGAAAGCACGACACAAGAAATTACGCTTACCCTTAGCATAAACGATATAATAAAAGATGCGTCAAGAATCCATGAATTCCGTGGTGACGATAGTTATGCCCTCACTTCCTTTCTACGAGAAGTTGATACTCTTTTGCCACTTCTGGATAACTGTCAAAAGGCAAAAGACTATGTATATCAACGTATAATCGTTAATTAAATCCATGAACTCGATGAAGGACCCCGATGGAGCGATATAAAATCAGCACTAGTAAGAAACTTTGGAGTTCAGTAATCGTACCACCAACTTTATCTCAAAGTCTTCTCCACAAGAAACTATAATGTAAGTGAATATTTTATTGTATTTAAAGTATAAAAAAAGTTAAGTTAAATGAGAAATATGAATATGATCTAAGTAAACCAGCAGAGTTTAGCCCAAAAAATAATGAAGCAATTATATTAAGATCTTTTATAAACAATATTAATGTTAACTTGGCGTCGGTTGTCTTAAATAGGAACTGTACAAGCTTACGGGAAGCCTTTGCCTTATTGGAGAATGAAGGTTTAATTAGAGAAAACAAAATGCACAATAATAACAAATATAATTCGAAATATTTCCCCAGTAATAACCTTGTTCCTCAATCAATTAACCAAGCATAAGATTATCAACAGCCTAGACAAACATTCAGTCAGCAAAATAATAACCGTAGACAGAATTTGCATAGTAATTACAACAGAGAGAGTTCAGTAACCACTCATAATAGATCCCAAGATAATCATAATGACTACCGAAATCCTAGGCATGGATTCGCTAAAATTTTGCGGAAATTTAGCATAGGAACAGATAACAGAATAACAGATTTACCAAAAGAATTTAGAGAAGAATCACTTATGACCTGGAAACTTTTAGGACAAAACATTTTGGGACCCCTAGAAGCAATTATATATATGAAAAAGGAAGCCTTGATTTTTTAATAACAACGTAATCAAGTTCATTAATACCTGTCCTTTTAAATACGTTGAAATTCACTCGCTGCAAGAATCTAAATTAGATGAAAATATTATAGAGAAGTTAGACCGTAAGGATATGAATACAGAAGAACGATATGAATAAAGAAGAACGAGATGAACTTAGGAAACTCGTTAAACATAACAAAGACTTATTTTTTCAAGAAGGCCATAAGCTTACACATACTCATGATATACAACATGAAATAATAACTACTATAGAAAAAAAGGTGCATTCCAAAATATACAGATATCCTCAAATACATGAAGAGGAAATAACTAATCAAATCGGAGAAATGTTGGCGCAAGGAATAATTACACAGAGTAACTCCCTATACAACTCACCGTTATGGATCGATCGATAACTCCGGTAGAAAAAAATGGAGAATAGTTATCGATTACAGGAAACTAAATGAATTTACTGTGAGCGACAAATTTCCTATCCCTAATATAGAAAATATATTAGAAAAATTAGGAAGAGCACAGTATTTTACAACATTAGACCTGGCCAAGGGATTTCACCAAGTTTTAATAAAGGCATGTGATAGAAAGAGGACGGCATTTTCAACGCCGTTAGGACATTATGGGTTCGTAAGAATGCCGTTTTAAAGATTAATAAATTCAGTTCTTAGAGAATATATAAATCGAATATGTGTTGTCTACTTAGACGATATTTTAATTTTCAGCATCACATTGAGAGAACATACTGAAAATATACAAACAAATTTCAAGAAACTAAGAGAAAACAATCTGAAAATTCAGTTAGATAAATGTAATTTCTTTACCAAAACAAATGAATACCTAGGACATATTCTTACAATAGATGGGATAAAACCCAATATGAATAAAATTTAAAACATTCAAAAGCTAAGAATACCTGAAACACAAAAACAAATAAAGTCATTCTTATACCCAAATCGCAACAGCGCGTTCGCGCGGTCGGGCTTTGACATTTTCTGTAGAATACACGTAAATCATTATTCAAATCGGAATAGCGCGGTCGGGCGTTGACATTTCATAGACCGTTATATCGTAAGTCCGAGCAGAAAGTTTGGAGTAGAGCTACTCTCTACTCGGTCGGGCTTTTTGACAAAAAAAAAAAACATTTTTTTTTATTCATTTGTGTTTTCAGTTTTGGCGGGCAAAGGCAATTATTTGTCTAAGCAAATAATTTTTTGTAGGGTTTTTATCTATACTAACTGCATTTTTTCTTGTAAAATGTAGTTTAGAAAGCGGATAGCTTCGAGGAAAATATTTTAGTTATCAAACGCGCGAGTTCTATTTCGATTTGAAAAACTGAGTGGTCGTACTTTGAATAATTTATTCGATAAAACGCGTACCAATCCCTGTCAAAGTCCGACCGACCGAACGCGCTGTTGCGATTTGGGCTTTATGAATGACAGGCTACTATCGTAAATTTGTGAAGGACTATTCAAAAATTGCGTACGGTATGACTAAATATTTAAAAAAATCTCAAAAATTAAAGGATCCTCAATATGCAGATACATTTCAAAAGCTAAAAAGATTACTAATGGAAGCACCGATATTAAAAAGCTTGTGGCAATGTTAAAATTTTGTCTCGTTCAGACTGTGTTGTACGTACTCGTATATCGATATTCTCCACTTGACGCAGGCGTGACGTGTAGGTCGTAAGTGCCTGATTACATGAGCGGAAGAAGGCAAGATTGAGAGCGATATAATATACGATTTTCACAAGCCAGAGAGAGATGGGTTGGATGCGCCGAAAATCGGCATTCTTCCACCGAAAATCCACTTTCAAAGAGGATTCTCGGGTGAAGCAGGTATACTTTCATTCCTTTTCGTTCCGTTTTCAGCATGTTTTCCTTATTTTCTGGTGATCGTTGATCGAGTAACACCTCACGCATGCTACGTCTTATTTTGGAACATTGATCACAGGGACAATTTAAATGCACTTCTAATGTTTTTTTCACTGCATACATATAGTACTACATGCAAACGTTGCTGCTACACCTGAACAAAAATTGATTTTATTCGTAATTCATGAAAAATACGAATTTAAGAGAGCATTACTCAATTCTCCGTAGAACATTACTGGGTGAAAACATGATGCAAATGAACCGATTCGCGTGTTCTACACGCAGAAAATCCTGCCTGCCCAGTCGAATTTCCCAGTCGTTTGTAAACAGCCACTAAGCGAACACTGGAATCTCGATCGTCGGCGTCATTTGGAATAAAGGTCTCATATTTTTCTACGCACATTCGGAATTTATAAAAAAAAAACAATTTTAAAAGGTGAACCGAATGCTCTGTCGTGTTAATTGTTGTATAATGCTTCGCGAAGAAAACTGTCAAATTTATTTCACCTTATTTCCTTGTATCTTTTGGATATTCTTTTAATGTTTGCTTCCTCCACCGTGCTTTATTATTTCTGCATCTTACCTCTGCAGCTCGCTTTTTTGGCACTGGTTTCAGCCATCTCTTGAACTCATGTTAAACACAAAAAAACGGAAGAATAGTTGTTTCAGAAGAAATTTACCCTTTGTTTGAATCATCCACGGCGTCTTGTCGGCGGTGCGAACCGACAACCCTAGCGGGAATTCATCCGCGCATATCGCACCACCAAAATTTACAGCAACACTTGAGAGCAAGAGCGACCTAAACAACCATACTTAGCATGAGCAACGGGCACAGGCATTCTGAGATGCCTACGTGCGAACAAACAGCACGTACAGAGCGACGACGACGAGCCAAAACCCTTCGTGCGGCGCGAAGAAGGACCAACAAAAGGGAGACGCGAAATTTAATGGAAAATCAAGTTCCCGCACTTTATTTTTGTCACGCGTGCAGAGCAGAGCTAGTTTACTAATTATTAAATTCATTGTTTTATTCAAATACAGTCCATTATATGTTATTATCGAAATAGGGTTTTAATAAAGAATAATTAAAATACAAATTTTCTTTTATTGATCCTAACATTTGGTCCTATCGAGCCAAATAAAAGAGCCAGTGCGTGCAGTGCAGAAGAAGACATTTATTTGCAAAAAACCAAAATTATTCAGTGCGGTGCAGTGTGCAACAAACAGACTATTCGTGGCGAAAGTAGAGTGTCCAGGGCAGTGCGAAATAGTGCAATTTCAGGAAAAAAAACATTTTTGTGCACTTACCAAAGACAATTTGTGCATTTGAGTATCGTGAGTGCAAACAATGGAGCTCATACCATCCAGGTGTGCAAAGCAAAAGTGCAAGTGACAACTTCAATTGCTTATTCCATGCGTCACCTGTTGTGATTTCCGAAGGGTAGACCTGAATCACTGCAAGTGCGTACGGTCTTACGGGTTAGCAAGCAATTACAGAGCAGAACAATGGGCGATACAGTACGGAGCGAAGAGCAAGTGCAATGGAGTCAGCTTTCTTCGACCAGACATTGAAGAGCATGGAGAAAACCAGCGAGCGAAATCTCAGAAGTGCATCTGGGATGAGCAGAACATGAGCACCCTTAAAATGCCCATTATGTAGAGCAGCGCATCCACTCTACCGTTGTGCGGACTTTCTGGTGCTTTCCATACAAGCCAGGAATGCAGAAGTGCGAAAATGGCAACTGTGCGCCAACTGTTTACGATCTGGGCATCTTGCGCAGGCCTGCTCATATGAAGCATGCCGGAAATGCAATAAAAAGCACAATAGTGTTCTTTGTGCAGAACAGTACATTCGAAGTGCCAACAGTGCGGTCGTAACGGAATCACGACAAGAAGAGCCAAACACCCCAAAGGTAAAGGGGGAGCAAAGTGCATAGCAATTACAGCAGAGTATTTGCGGAGCTGGAGCAGTGGACGTACCATCAACGAGCGATGACGGGAGCAGCGCACATCCAAACGACAACACCGAGAGCCGAGCAGACAGGAACAATGGAGCAGGAACAAGTGCACTCCTTGCATCAAAAACGCGTTTAACTCGGCAAATTGGTCCTGCATCATGAGAGTACTAAATAGGATGAGTACACCGCAGTACTTGAGGAGGATAATCGTCAGCTATTTCACCAACAGACAACTCAGGTACCAGACTGACGAGGGTATTAAATACTACGACGTCTCGGCAGGCGTCCCACAGGGTTCAGTTCTTGGACCCCTCCTGTGGAACCTAATGTACGACGGAGTACTGAGACTGACGCTGCCACATGGAGTCAAGATAATCGGCTTTGCCGACGACATCGCGGTTGTGACGGTGGCCAAGCACATCCACGAAGTGGAAACCGCCACAAACGAAGCAATCGCCAGGATCAAAAATTGGCTGGAATCTTCCGACCTCGAACTAGCGGACCACAAGACAGAGGCTGTTCTAATAACCAGCCGAAAGATTGTGGAATACGCAAACTTCCGGGTTGGCTCCCAGCTAATTAGATCCAGGGATTCGCTGAAATACCTAGGAGTGATGCACGTCGAATACTGCAGCAGAAAAGCGTCAAAGACGCAGACAGCACTTTCCGGTATGTTGCCGAACATCGGAGGACCCGGATACCCAAGAAGGATCTTGATTTCCAGAGTGGTAAGTTCAATCCTTTTATATGCCGCGCCAGTCTGGGCGGGAGCTCTTTCGGTAAAGGAGACAGCAAAGAAGCTTTCGTCAGCATACAGGCTGTGCGCCATAAGAACAATCAGCGGCTTCCGAACAATTTCGGACGAAGCAGCCTGTGTGATCGCGGGTATGGTCCCGATCGACATTCTCGCCAAAGAGATGCATAGGGTCTACCTAAGGCGAACGGCAAATCGAGCGGAAACTAGCGCAAGATGCCTGAAAAAGGAAGAAAGGGCAACATCTATGGCACTGTGGCAAGCCAGATGGGACACCACAACCAAAGGCAGATGGACCCATAAATTGATCCCCGCGATAGAAGCTTGGACGTCGAGAACACACGGAGACTGCAACTACCACCTCACGCAGTTCTTGTCGGGCCATGGAGGCTACCGAAAATACCTCCACAGATTTGGTCACGACAGTTCACCCTCCTGTCCAGAATGCGCGGGCGAAGAGAAAGACGCAGAGCACGCAATATTCTACTGCAGACGCTTTGCCGCGGGGAGAACAAATCTACCAACTCCCGAACTCTTGGTTAGCCATATGTTAGACTCAACTGACAAATGGCTAGAGGTTTGCTCCTTTATAACGAGCGTTCAGAACGAGCTAAGAAGGCTCGAAAGAGAAAGAAAATCCGAATTGGATAATATGGAGCCCATAGTGTGATATGCTAACCAGCCCCGCGAAGTAATACCTAACGGCAGTTCCGCGGGGAGAGTGGTTGAAGTGTGCAGGGTGTGGGTTAGTACGTAGGCGTATTCCCGAAATCGAGTACTCGGGTTTGCGAATCGTGCATGCTGATAGCCCGGGCTATCAGTATCTTTCGAAGATTGCCACATCCTTGGACGCAACCAAAAAAAAAAAAAAAAAAAAAGTGCACTCCTTGCAACAGCGTGTGTCACGGTGAAAGTAGCATCAGGGCGCTCTTTCAAACTTAGAGCATTGCTTGATAGTGGAAGTCAAGTAAATTTAATAACGGAGCAGTGTGTTCAACGAATGGGCATTACCAAGCAGAAGAGCAAGCTGCAGCTGAGCGGAGTCGGAGCGGAGGCAAAAGTGCGTCTTACATCCATCGTGCAGGTTACCATAGCATCTCAAGAGCCAGCTAGAATCGAGGTTCTACTTGGAGCGCAAGTCTGGGCAGACATTATTAAGGGCAATATCAAGCGACACAAGAGCGGATTGACAGCGCAAGAGACACACCTTGGCTGGATCATCTTTGAGCGATTACCGGCACATGAGAAAAGAGCAGTGGGGAGCATGTTTGCAGTAGAGCGGTCGGCAGAAGGACTACTGAACGAGCAGATCCGGAAATTTTGAGACCTTCATCGAAGTTTCTGGAGAGAGCAACCAGATGATGAGCTAAATGAATTTTGGCTGACAGTAGTCACATACGGCATTACATCGAGCAGTTTTAACGCCATCAGAGCAGTGAACCAATGTGTAGCTGACATAATAAGAGCGTATACCCACAGGCAGTGAAGCCAGTAACCAGGATGTTGATGACATGTTGAGCGGTGCGGATGATGAAGAGCAAGTAATCAACATGTGCAAAGAAGTTATCTCCTCGCTGCGCGGAGGGGGATTTAAACTCACTAAATTCGTGTTATCAAGCGAAAGAGTCACGTCAGAGCTATATGGTGCAAAGACCAGGGACAAGGAGCTAACCATAAACGAGAGCTTTAGTGCATCAATACTTGGTCTAATATGTCATCGAGCGACGAGATCAAGTTCAGGGTGAGCATCAACGAGAGTACCCGTAAGCTGACGAAGCGAGTAATCAACAATATATCCATTCCGAGATTGGAACTGTGCGTAGCAGATCTTTTGTGCAAGCTGATGGATCAAGTGAGCAGTGCTTTGGACATAGAGCATATTCGCAGGACGTATTGGAGTGATTCAATGATCGTGCTATATTGGATTGCCAAAATACCATTCGAACGAAGAACGTTCGAAGCCAATAGGGTGAGTGCCATCCAAGAGCGAACTGGGAGCTGTCCATGGAAACATGTACCGACGATTGATAATCCTGCTGACATAGCGTCTAGGGGAATATCAGCAGTGCAGCTGAAAGATTGTACTCTGTGGTGGAAGGGCCCGCAGTGGCTGGCCGGTGGGGAGAAAACATGGCCAAATGTGCAACCACCACTTATTACCAATCAGAGAGCAGGAACAGATGCAGCTTTAAAACCCGTTTTTGCTGGGGTGTTAATCGAGGAAAGTGTGACAGAACTCAGCATAAACGTTTCAAGCCTATTGGAGCGACGGTCAACACTGCAGAGCGTGTACAGGGTAACTGGTGATGCGTTTTTTCAGTTTGCATCACCGAATAATGCATAGCGGTGCGCAGCTATGCATCTAGTATATCCGGAGCCTTTTCTGGATGCCAGCGCTTAGACGAGCAGTAAAATCTCACATCAATAAGTGCGTAATTTCTTTTTAGCAGACTCAGTCAATAGCAGAGCAGCTGTTGGGCAGTTTGCCAAGAGATCGTGTGCGGCAGGCAAGAGCATGCAGAGATGGAATTGTGCGGAGCGCGGAAGTCAAAATGGAGCATACGACCTTAGTGCGACCGGTGCAGAAAATGTGCGTACTTCCCATGGACGATTCAACCGATGGAATTGAGCACTAGTCCTCAATTGGGGGCGGGATGTTTGAATCATCCACGGCGTCTTGTCGGCGGTGCGAACCGACAACCCTAGCGGGAATTCATCCGCGCATATCGCACCACCAAAATTTACAGCAACACTTGAGAGCAAGAGCGACCTAAACAACCATACTTAGCATGAGCAACGGGCACAGGCATTCTGAGATGCCTACGTGCGAACAAACAGCACGTACAGAGCGACGACGACGAGCCAAAACCCTTCGTGCGGCGCGAAGAAGGACCAACAAAAGGGAGACACAGCGGACCATCCCGTACACAGCAGCGCGACGACCCAGCGGTACCGATCACCGGTACATCCTTTTGGTGGCCTGTGTGCCGACGTTTCGTGTTTAATGGAAAATCAAGTTCCCGCACTCTATTTTTGTCACGCGTGCAGAGAAGAGCTAGTTTACTAATTATTAAATTCATTGTTTTATTCAAATACAGTCCATTATATGTTATTATCGAAATAGGGTTTTAATAAAGAATAATTAAAATACAAATTTTCTTTTATTGATCCTAACACCATTTTTTGTATGAAAATACCTTTTTACCAAATGTGTGGAATGGGAGTTGGAATTTTACCATAAACTGGCAGCACTGCTCCATAGCACTTCGTATAGCAAATAGACCCGTTACTCTAGAATTTTTCGCTCTCTTTTTGATAAGAGGGATACACAAGTTCTCCCCTAATCTCTCCAAGTACTTACGTCTCCGATTTTGTTTCACAGCTGCTGTGCCTTGTGGATTATTTGTGAAGTAAATTATGTAACCCGCAAGCGTTGTGGTATTCAACATATTATAAACCAAAGCCAACGGCCATTTATGTGACTTCCTTTTCGCTGTGTACCGGCTCAACAATTTGTCCATGGTGTCCACTCCACCTTGAGCACGATTGTAGTAGTGGATTATATCCGGTTTCTGTTTTGTCTTTCTTTGGGAAATAGAAGCACAAAACAGCATTTCGGCTGAATCCAAGGTAAGTAGGTACAAGTGGCTATGGTGTGCACTTAGACCAGATTTAATCCATTGCGCAGCCACATGGTTTGACTGAGGTCTATCCAATTGAATATTAGCGGGAAACCAATTGGAGCATGTAAGTAGTTAGTTTTGGTATGTTTTGGATCAGGAAGTGGTCGCGGCCATGTGTGTCGTGTGTCGATAAGATCGTGGAAAAAAGTAATGATTGGGTATGTGGTTTTGGTTTTGGGTGTTGAGTTGGTGTGGGGCTTGGAATTGTTCTTATCAGTGCGTTTGGAATGGTTCTGCGAGTGGAGTAGTGTGGTTGTGGGGGTACGCGCGAAATAAGTTATGTTACGTTGAGCCGTTTGAAAAAAAAAAAAGAAATAAAATACAAGAATTAAAACGTCTTAAGCGAAACTTCGCTCACCTTCAAATTATTTCTCAATGCAAACTGTGCATTATCGGTAAAATGTTGTTGAACGGAAGTTGCGAAATTGCATATCATACAGTATATGAATATTGGAAGTTGAAGTTGAAGGGTGAAATCTGTTTTTATTGGTTATAATATGGCTATCAATTTTTACTGAACAAACTTATGAGAAAAGTGCCAATTAGGATTATTTGCCTCAAATCACAGGTACTAGTAAATTTAACATTTATTTGGTTCTTAAGTAATATTAATCCCTCTCTAAGTTCTAAGATTTCAGATGCATTGTTAAACATTTTTATACAGTTTTGTTTTAATACGCAGTTGTTACAAATTGGTAGGTTTTTTAGTTCAGTGTACTGTACATAATTATAGGTTTTGTTTTCATATTCTATAATTTCTTGAGCATCAAACATAAATTCCCTGTTTTGGTTGTCCCCAATAGGAACAAGTAAAGCCTTATGAAGTTCAATTGCCCTTTTTGGAATTCTAATCACAAATATCATCGCCAACATCGACTCAGACCATTTCCTTGTTGTAGCCAAGGTAAGGACACGGATATCGAGAGAACAACGGAGTCGAGGAAGACAACCACGGTTTGACGTCGAAAAGCTACAATCGCAACAGACCGCCAGGAACTTTGCCGATCGAGTCTCCCTGAAACTCTCCGAAAGTTCGACGTCGCCTGCACTAACAATAGACGAAGAATGGAAACGTTGTCAAAGAGCCATCAGAGAAGCCGCTACTGATGTGCTGGGTTTTAAAACACTACCTGGGAAAAACCCCTGGTTTGACAACGAGTGCAGGCAGGCACATGCAGCAAAGCAAGAAGCCTACCGGGCAACGGTGCATGGAACCACGAGAGTCACGAACAGCTCTACGAACAGAAACGAAGGGAAGAGAACCAGCTTCTCAGGAAAAAAAAGAAAGAGCACGAGAAGCGCGCGATCGAGGAGATGGAGAGGTATTATGGCAGGAATGATGTCCGAAAGTTTTACCAAAGGGTAAAACTTTTATCGAATGGATATAAAGTTCGGACAGAAGCTTGCCGGGACGAAAATGGACAGCTAGTAGTAGATTAACAGTCGATACTGAGAATTTGGAAAAATCATTTCTGCAGACTGTTGAACGGCGATGAGGACACAAATACCGCTGTTGCTGTCAGGCAGAATGTTCCACTCAACACAACGGACGATGATAGAAGAGAATACCGTCCCCCCGACCTAGACAAAGTCAAGATAGCGATATCGAGACTGAAGTCTAATAAAGCTGCTGGTGCAGATAGTCTGCCCGCTGAAATGTTTAAAGCAGCTGGAGGTGATCTGGTAGGGCGCATGCACCAGCTCATCTGTAAGATATGGTCGGAGGAAAGCATGGCCGATGAGTGGAATCCCAGTATCGTTTGCCCGATCCACAAGAAAGGAGACGCCTTTGACTGCGCCAACTATCGAGGGATAAGTCTTCTTAACATCGCTTATAAGATCTTCTCTGCCGTTTTGTGTGAACGCCTGCGGCAGATCCCGGAGAAGACCCAAGAAATGCAAATTGACACACACCACCTATTTGTCGATTTCAAGGCCACATATGACAGCGTGTATAGAGACGAGCTATACAGCGCCATGTCTAGTTTTGACATTCCAGCTAAACTCGTCAGACTGAGCAGGATGACGATGGAGAACTCTCGCTGCTCCATCAAGGTCGGTAACGAACTCACCGAGACCGCCTACGCGGATGACATTGACGTGATTGGGCGAACACAGCGAGCCGTCAATGATGCCTTTGCTGGCATTGAAACGGAAGCGGCTAAAATGGGTCTGGCGGTAATCGAGGGCAAAACAAAGTATATGCTGTCATCGAGAAAGGACGCACAACATCGACGATTTGGCCAGAACGTATCAAAAAATATTTTGCTTTTCCTAACTTATCGAAAAGACTTTCTATGTTCGGCAAGGGGAATTTATCATCTACAGTCTGCCTGTTTAAGCTCCTGTAGACAACGCAAATTCTATATTTTATTTGTCCATTGTTATCAGGTTTTTTTTTAGCCACGACAACAATTGGAGATGCATATCTGCTTTGACTCTTTCTTATGATTCCTTGCATATCCATCTCATTGACTTGTCGTGTTACTTCCTCTGCGTGTTGCTTTGGTAGGCTTACCGCCTTAGCTTGAATTCGCTTATCGCATCGCAGAGATTGTAGTGCTGATTTTTCCTCTAGGTTGAGATCACTAAAATCAGGATTACCTTCTTCTAAATAATGGCAGCAAAAGTTAATTTAAATTAAGTTAATTTTAATTAAAAATTAGTATAATAGTGTCTCTTTCAATATTGATCATTTTTACAAAATTTTTGAGAATGTCCATACCTAGTAGTAGCGAATAGTTTTTGATTTCTAAGGCATATCCATATGCTTTAATAAAAGTATTAATTTCATAAACAAATTCTTTTGGTGCAGGAATTTTGAAAAGTTTAGTGTCGTTTACTGATTTGCTATTTATTGTTGGGATTTCTATTAATTTTGAGCCTATTACTTCGTATTGTGTCATATCTAATTTATTTGTGTTTGCTATAGTTATAGCGCTTCCCGTATCGAAAAGAATATAGTGTTTTTGTCTATCTATTTCATCTGATACTGTAAGGATTTGTTCGAGGCGTAATTCAGAAAAAAAGGGGGTTCTATGGAAGCTATTTCTTGGCTTGTAATATCACGATCACGATCACGAGATGTGTTGTCTGAGTCTATTTGTGTAACCTGTCGTAAGAGAGTTGTTAAATTAAATGAAGATCTTGCTCTTAGTGTGAAATTTGTGATTCTACTTGAATTAGTGTATGAATTGGTATTATTTCCATTGTTTTGATTAAAAGTGTTTCTATTCCTAAATTGTTGAGTTGCACACACAGTTTGTGCTTTTGTTATTTGTGATATTTTGCCTAGATTTTAAATTATTAAAATTATTATGTTGATAGTCTACCAGATTTCTAAACTCTCTAACCACTCTCGTACTCAATGTAAGAGTATAATATTTTCAAAATATCTGTCACATCGTATTGATCTTTAAGTTCCCTAGCCAAATTTCCCAACCATTCCCAAATCCATTCACCAACAGCAGGTTCATTGCTCGTCCTTTTAATTTTGACTGTCTTATTATGTTCCAGATGATGGTCGGATTTGGGCTTGTTGCGAGGTGGTTGTCTACTATCCCAATAAATTGTGCAAGGTATTTAGAGTCACCTTCGAACGGAGTAATATACTCAATTTCTTGAAATATGTTGAACCCGAGAGTCCTCAGTGGCATCCTATTCACTATAGCCATTAGGCTATTCAAAACTTCGCGGTTTGAAACTTCTGCCATTTTTCTGGTATTTGATAATTTCTTTCACTTTTTTTTTCTTGTTTTTTTTTTTTGCACTACTAACTGCATGATTTCGTATTTTAGAAACGTTTTCTCTTTATTTTTTTTCCAACTATTTTATTCTTTTTCTACTAAAGTTCCGTTATGTTTCTCTACGGAACTACCCGACTGCGCCAATTAAATAAAACTCCGATGATAATATAAAACGTCTTTTTATTTCGATCACTTAATTACGACTGCCCGAAGAGCGGTGAAATAAATCAGTAAATGAACTCTTTTGATCTGACCCATATAATTAGTTTTGTGAAACATTGCATCGAGAAAATGCAATGTTGAAATGAAATGAAAATGCAGTTTCACAATACTAATTCGGCAACCACTTCGCTCCACTAACTAGGTCAAGTCAATAGAGTGCAGTGTCCGCATTGTGGATCAGGTGAACAACCGAGCTATGTCCAATACTTAACTCGCGTGCCCTCCAACCAAACCACAACATTGCGCATGACCCACCCATTTCTCCACCACACACCACGCGTGTTACGTCCTGGACGCAACCTGAACCAACACATCCGCTTAACAAATCTGTTTACTTTAAGTATTCCCCATAAAGTGGATTATTGACCACAGTTCGATTCTCTTTAACCTCTCCATTTACTGCATACTAATCATTTCCTGTTTTCCTCCGATAAACAATATTACCTTACTTAACATATTGTATGATATGCTATTTCGCAACTTCCAATATTCATATATTGTATGATATGCAATTTCGCAACTTCCGTTCAACAACATTTTACCGAAAATGCACAGTTTACATTGAGAAATAATTTGAAGGTGAGCGAAGTTTCGCTTAAGACGTATTAATTCAGTCTAGTTTTGATAATTGAATAAATAACATTATTCCTCTTAAGAGTACCGTGTTTTATTTCTTTTTTTTCAAACGGCTCAACGTAACATTACGTATTTGGCGCAGTCGACGAAGTATAGTTCAGAAGATCTATACAGAACGAATTCTTCACGTAAAACTGAGACAGTTCTTAAGAACAAATTTCGAAACAAGTGAAGTGATCGATAGTGAAAAGAAAAGTCATATAAACAATAATAAGTGGAAAGAGTGATATACCAAATTATTCATCAGTTGCATTACTTATCAAAGTAAAAGTATAATAATACTAAGAAAAAAACCGTGAATGAGAAAGTGAAAAAGTGAACGGTCCGATTTGAACAAAATGAATTCCGTGGTGACGATAGTTATGCCCTCACTTCCTTTCTACGAGAAGTTGATACTCTTTTGCCACTTCTGGATAACTGTCAAAAGGCAAAAGACTATGTATATCAACGTATAATCGTTAATTAAATCCATGAACCGGGTCTGGATGGTGTTCGACAACTCGATGAAGGACCCCGATGGAGCGATATAAAATCAGCACTAGTAAGAAACTTTGGAGTTCAGTAATCGTACCACCAACTTTATCTCAAAGTCTTCTCCACAAGAAACTATAATGTAAGTGAATATTTTATTGTATTAAGAAATATATTAGTTAAGTTAAATGAGAAATATGAATATGATCTAAGTAAACCAGCAGAGTTTAGCCCAAAAAATAATGAAGCAATTATATTAAGATCTTTTATAAACAATATTAATGTTAACTTGGCGTCGGTTGTCTTAAATAGGAACTGTACAAGCTTACGGGAAGCCTTTGCCTTATTGGAGAATGAAGGTTTAATTAGAGAAAACAAAATGCACAATAATAACAAATATAATTCGAAATATTTCCCCAGTAATAACCTTGTTCCTCAATCAATTAACCAAGCATAAGATTATCAACAGCCTAGACAAACATTCAGTCAGCAAAATAATAACCGTAGACAGAATTTGCATAGTAATTACAACAGAGAGAGTTCAGTAACCACTCATAATAGATCCCAAGATAATCATAATGACTACCGAAATCCTAGGCATGGTTTCGCTAAAATTTTGCGGAAATTTAGCATAGGAACAGATAACAGAATAACAGATTTACCAAAAGAATTTAGAGAAGAATCACTTATGACCTGGAAACTTTTAGGACAAAACATTTTGGGACCCCTAGAAGCAATTATATATATGAAAAAGGAAGCCTTGATTTTTTAATAACAACGTAATCAAGTTCATTAATACCTGTCCTTTTAAATACGTTGAAATTCACTCGCTTCAAGAATCTAAATTAGATGAAAATATTATAGAGAAGTTAGACCGTAAGGATATGAATACAGAAGAACGATATGAATAAAGAAGAACGAGATGAACTTAGGAAACTCGTTAAACATAACAAAGACTTATTTTTTCAAGAAGGCCATAAGCTTACACATACTCATGATATACAACATGAAATAATAACTACTATAGAAAAAAAGGTGCATTCCAAAATATACAGATATCCTCAAATACATGAAGAGGAAATAACTAATCAAATCGGAGAAATGTTGGCGCAAGGAATAATTACACAGAGTAACTCCCCAAACAACTCACCGTTATGGATCGATCGATAACTCCGGTGTGAGCGACAAATTTCCTATCCCTAATATAGAAAATATATTAGAAAAATTAGGAAGAGCACAGTATTTTACAACATTAGACCTGGCCAAGGGATTTCACCAAGTTTTAATAAAGGCATGTGATAGAAAGAGGACGGCATTTTCAACGCCGTTAGGACATTATGGGTTCGTAAGAATGCCGTTGGGGTTAAAGAACGCACCGCAACATTTTAAAGATTAATAAATTCAGTTCTTAGAGAATATATAAATCGAATATGTGTTGTCTACTTAGACGATATTTTAATTTTCAGCATCACATTGAGAGAACATACTGAAAATATACAAACAAATTTCAATAAACTAAGAGAAAACAATCTGAAAATTCAGTTAGATAAATGTAATTTCTTTACCAAAACAAATGAATACCTAGGACATATTCTTACAATAGATGGGATATAACCCAATATGAATAAAATTGAAAACATTCAAAAGCCTGAAACACAAAAACAAATAAAGTCATTCTTATTAATGACAGGCTACTATCGTAAATTTGTGAAGGACTATTCAAAAATTGCGTACGGTATGACTAAATATTTAAAAAAATCTCAAAAATTAAAGGATCCTCAATATGCAGATACATTTCAAAAGCTAAAAAGATTACTAATGGAAGCACCGATATTAAAAAGCTTGTGGCAATGTTAAAATTTTGTCTCGTTCAGACTGTGTTGTACGTACTCGTATATCGATATTCTCCACTTGACGCAGGCGTGACGTGTAGGTCGTAAGTGCCTGATTACATGAGCGGAAGAAGGCAAGATTGAGAGCGATATAATATACGATTTTCACAAGCCAGAGAGAGATGGGTTGGATGCGCCGAAAATCGGCATTCTTCCACCGAAAATCCACTTTCAAAGAGGATTCTCGGGTGAAGCAGGTATATTTTCATTCCTTTTCGTTCCGTTTTCAGCATGTTTTCCTTATTTTCTGGTGATCGCTGATCGAGTAACACCTCACGCATGCTACGTGGCATTTTGGAACATTGATCACAGGGACAATTTAAATGCACTTCTAATGTTTTTTTCACTGCATACATATAGTACTACATGCAAACGTTGCTGCTACACCTGAACAAAAATTGATTTTATTCGTAATTCATGAAAAATACGAATTTAAGAGAGAGCATTACTCAATTCTCGGTAGAACATTACTGGGTGAAAACATGATGCAAATGAACCGATTCGCGTGTTCTACACGCAGAAAATCCTGCCTGCCCAGTCGAATTTCCCAGTCGTTTGTAAACAGCCACTAAGCGAACACTGGAATCTCGATCGTCGGCGTCATTTGGAATAAAGGTCTCATATTTTTCTACGCACATTCGGAATTTATAAAAAAAACAATTTTAAAAGGGGAACCGAATGCTCTGTCGTGTTAATTGTTGTATAATGCTTCGCGAAGAAGACTGTCAAATTTATTTCACCTTATTTCCTTGTATCTTTTGGATATTCTTTTAATGTTGGCTTCCTCCACCGTGCTTTATTATTTCTGCATCTTTTGGCACTGGTTTCAGGCATCTCTTGAACTCATGTTAAACACAAAAAAACGGAAGAATAGTTGTTTCAGAAGAAATTTACCCTTTGTTTGAATCATCCACGGCGTCTTGTTGGCGGTGCGAACCGACAACCCTAGCGGGAATTCATCCGCGCATATCGCACCACCAAAATTTACAGCAACACTTGAGAGCAAGAGCGACCTAAACAACCATACTTAGCATGAGCAACGGGCACAGGCATTCTGAGATGCCTACGTGCGAACAAACAGCACGTACAGAGCGACGACGACGAGCCAAAACCCTTCGTGCGGCGCGAAGAAGGACCAACAAAAGGGAGACACGAAAAACAGCGGACCATCCCGTACACAGCAGCGCGACGACCCAGCGGTACCGATCACCGGTACATCCTTTTGGTGGCCTGTGCGCCGACGTTTCGTGTTTAATGGAAAATCAAGTTCCCGCACTCTATTTTTGTCACGCGTGCAGAGCAGAGCTAGTTTACTAATTATTAAATTCATTGTTTTATTCAAATACAGTCCATTATATGTTATTATCGAAATCAATTGAACCAGGAACATTGAAGTATGGATCCGCAAGATCCAAATTATGTATATGTGACCAAGCAGAGGCGTCGAATTGTTTGGAGGCCAAGTTCGATGTCCACTTGCTGAGGACAAATGCATCTACCGACAAACAAATTCGAGGATTGAATCGCGATAAAAGTTCAATTGACACGCAGCCTTTGGTATGTCCGGCGCCTTTGGATGATAATCCCAGTATAGGGATACGAGAATGTTTGCGCGGAAGTCCGAGCCTCTGTGCAAAAGAGTCAGAAATGAACGACGACTGTGACCCGGTGTCCAGCAAAACGCGACAATCGATAATACGCCCGTGATTGTTCTGAATTTTAGCGAGAACGGTTGGTAGCACCGTTTGCTTTCGAAGGTTGTGCTCAATTGAATGATTATTCACCATAGGGGTAGAAGCGACGACGGTGGAGGGTGTCCTTGTAGACTGGTGTTGATGCGCAATTGACTCCAGCATCGGAGTTCCGGATACTTGCGAAGAAGTTGAAGCACGATTATGATTCAAATCATCTGGATGCACGAGAGAGTGGTGACGAGACTTACACGACCGACATCGAAACGAGGACCGACACTTATTTGAACAATGTCCAAGACGCAGGCAATTGAAACACAAAGAGTGAGTTTTGACGAGTGATCTACGCGTATTACTGTCTAAGGCTATAAACTTTGGGCACTGGGCGACACTATGGTTACCTTTACACACAGGACAAAGCGGATTACTTTCTGAAGCATTAGCTACATGAGCGCGAATCGACCCCAATGGTTTTGCGCGCGATGTGTTAGATCGATTTAGGGATTGACACGTTTCGAGTGCATCACACCGGCGCTCCAAAAACTCAATCATATTGTTGACTGATACATCGTCCCCAGATCCCACTTCTTCAGCCCATGCTTGCTTTGTGTCCTGATCAAGTTTTGTTAGCAAAATGTAAATGAGCCAAGGATCACGACCGGTTTTATCGAGCGCATTAAGTCCCCGAATGACTTCGTCAGCACCGTCCGCAATTTTGCGTAGAACTTGCGCATTAGGGTTATTCAACGATGGCAACGAATGAAAGGTTTGAATAAACGACTGAACAACGAGATGAACCCGGTCATATCGTTGTTCTAGCCTATCCCAAGCTTCGACATAATTCGCGTCCGAAATCGGTATGTGTTTTATAACATTCGCCGCGTCGTCTTTTAAAAATGACTTTAAATAGTGAAACTTTTGGGTGGGAGTAAGCTTAGGTTGATTTTCTACCGACCCCATAAACAAGTCTCTAAAAGAAGGCCAGTCTTTGTAATTACCTGAGAACCGTTGTCTTTGACCCATCCGTGAGAAAGTGCAGGGAACCTGCAAAAGGTTTAGGATTATCATTCCAGAAATCTCTATCTGCAATCAGGGTTTTAAAGTGTCTGTCAGGGAAGTATAGGGGTGTGGCATGGTTCAGAATTCTCGTAGGGAAGTTTAGAGAACTTAGTATAGAGGAGTGGCCAAAGGGATTATTGGTCTACTGGACATAGCAGTGTTTTGGGGATAGGTTCATGATTACGTCCAGAGCATCTGAGGGTGTGGTTCTCAGAGCACCTCCTATGCAGATGCAGGCTTGACGTTGGACCTTCCTAATGAGGTTGTAGAGTATGGCTTTGTCTGGTATTGGTCACCAAACGTGCACTCCATACAACAGAATGGGTCGAACGACGGTTGTGTAGATCCAGTGGATCATATGAGGTTGGAGACCCCATTTCTTTCCTAGTGCTCTTTTACATATGTAGAGAGCCAGCGTCGCCTTGCGGGTACGCTCCATTATGTTCGGCTTCCAGTCAAGTCTCTTGTCTAGGATGAGCCCTAGATATTTCGCAGACTCTGAGAAATTGCAACTGGTGCCATCAATGGTAGGGGGGTTGAGCGAGGGGATTCTGTATTTCCGTGTGATGAGGACATTTTCCGTTTTTGAAGCGTTAATGCCCAGTCCGTTAGCTTTGGTCCACGCCGATAGCTTCGAGAGAGCATACTGCATGAGATCTCTTAGCACTGCTGGATATTTTTCCGAGATGGCTACAGCAATGTCATCCGCATAAGCTATCACCTTTCACCCTGACTTATCTAGCAACAAAAGTAGTTCATTAACCACGATGTTCCATAGCAGAGGAGACAGAACTCCACCTTGTGGTGTTCCTCTGCTGGCAAGTCTGGTGGCAGTTGTGGAACCCAGTTTCGATAGGATTGCTCTACTGACAAGCAGTTGGTAAATCAATCTACAGCGTCCCTTGACGACGCCAAGATTCACCCATGGCACTGATGATACAGGATGGGTAGACATTGTTGAAAGCTCCCTCGATGTCCAGAAAGGCCACCATAGTGTATTCATTATGGTGAAAGGATTTTTCAATGGAGCATACAAGCGAATGTAGGGAAGTATCTACAGTGTATGCGTGTTGGGAGGCTGACTATCTAGATGCGTCTTTATTCCAGCGAAGGTAGATATCTATGAGTCTTTCCAAAGCTTTTAGGAGGAAAGAAGATAAGCTAATAGGTCTCGGTTAAGTCTTTGGGATTTACATGAGAACTGCGGGCTGGAAGACAGCCATTACCTGTCTCCATCTTATGGGGATTTGGGACAGGCTCAGGCATCCTTTAAAGATAATTTCCATCCATGGAAGAATTAGGTCCACGTTCAATTGAAGTTCCGCTGGTATAATACCATCCTGACCAAGGGATTTATATGGTATGAAGCTGCGAATAGCCCATGCTATTCTACGCTTCACGAGGCTTCTCATTGGATAACCCGAAACCATGGAGGAAATGGGTTGGTCATCCGTGCAGCTGAGGAAGTGGGTATCAAGCAGAATCTCAAGTGATTCTTTACTAGACATAGTCCATGTGCTATATTGCTTCATATAGTAGCTTGGTATGGCGGGAAAAGTGGAGAGGATTTTCCTGAGTTTCGAGGTCTCTGAAATATTCTCTTTTCTACCGCAGAACAGCTTCCATGATTTCCTTTTCGCCGTTTTCATTTTGGATTTGAATAATTTGAGGGATTCTTTATAGGATTCCCAATGGAGCTCATCTCTGGAGGATTTAGCTTTGTTGAACTATCGCCTACTGACTTTGCGAAGATATTCAAATTCACTGTTCCACCATTGTGGCTTGGAGTTGATTTTCCGGATTTTGAGTGGGCCGGCAATGTCCATTGCTTTGTTAAGGGCAGTTGTAAACGAATTAAATAGCCAGTCCAACTCATTGGCACTCATTGGCCGCGGGAGGAGGAGGTGCCCTTGAAAGGGACTTACCTAAAATGCTTTTGTAGAGAGACCAGTTAGTATTCCTATAGTTCCTAACTGGGGGTTGCTCGGGGGTCAAATTGGAGATATCTATGGTCTGAAAAGGAATGTATATTAGAAATTACGTTGTTAGAGACAAGGGTAATGTCAAGTACCTCCTGTCTATTCCTGTGTTACATACAACTAGATTCCTACTAAGAATAAACTCTAACAGTGACTCACCTCTTTCGTTGTCATTGGAGCTACCCCATATTTGGTGGTGTTCATTAGCATCACAACCAGTTATGAGGAAAGCGTTGTTCGATTCCGTCGTAGCGACTATCCTTGTGAGTGACGTGGATGGGAGGGGCCTGTCGTAGGCGAGGTATGCTGAAGTCATCCAACACGTAAGCTGACTCAGCTCCAAGCTTACCACCGTGGTGTCAGGGTCGCTAAGGTTAGAAATAAGGAATGTGTTAATGGAGCTTTTCACCATAATGCAAGATCTAGGTTTACCTGCATTTTTGGCATAGAGCAGTTTGTACCAGACCTCCAGCGGTCCAGGGCTCCTGGATCAGGACAAGGTCCTCCCTATGTTTGGCTAATCGGATGAGGAGGTTGGCGGAGGCCTCCTTGGAGTGGTGAAAGTTAATCTGTGTCACCCGCAACATTGCGACTGATGACATATGCCTTCACCACAGTGTCGTTAGCCTAGTCTGAGTCGGAAGACGTGATGTCTTCTTTCTCCTGGGGAGGACGATAGAGGTTGGCGGTGAAGAACCACTCAAACTCCGAGTCTGATGATAGTGAGTCGTCATCAATGCCCAGAGTGTTGAGCGTTGTCGAGAGGACGTCCGCTAATGCGTCCGATGGTCCGGTGTCTATAGGAGTAGTACTTCCTTCAGTAGGACAAGTGTCTACTAAAATGGGGAAAGATTCCGTGGTTGAGGCAGATGACGTGCCAGGTTCATTTATTTCGACCGGGGGAATATCTGCCGACTTTCCAGCCTCCAGGGTTGAGTTTCGGATTGCCCATCTTGATTAAATCCAAGATGGACGCAGGGTCCGAAGGCTCGGCCGGAAGGCGAATGCGTGCCCTGGGTCTGCTATTGATCTTGTCTATCGACAAGACCTCCCTAGCCACACCTCACCCACCATACCTATGGCCTGAATAAGGAGGTCGATCGACCTTTGGTCTGTACAGGCAAGTTGTTTAACGTGCCCCTGGAAGCATCCCTAGTTTTCACAGGTTGGAGCAGGTCCTGGTTGCTCCCTTGGGATTGAGAGAAGGGCAGGGGCCAACTTGACATCTACCTTCCTCCACTTATTCGCAGAGATGCTCCCGTCCGGATCTGCCTTGTCGACCACTCCAACGAGGGTATGGCTCCTAAGGACATCGCTGTACTGCTTGTCTTGTCTGGCAGTACAGGTGTTGTTTTTTACTCTTTTGCGGGGCGGGGCCTGCGCCGTTTGCTCCTCCATAGACCTATCGCGTTTGACCGCGTGAGGTTCTGAGGTGCCCTTGACACACGAGAGTCTATTGATGGCCCACTCATAAGAGGAGAGGAGGGGGTGGGATAGAGTTTGATTACATCTTGGTTTTCAGATTTCAACCAGGACCTTTGCGACATGGGTGACCCTGAAGGATATGCTTTGCCGCATGTCC
The DNA here is from genome assembly GCA_930367185.1 of Myathropa florea. Taxonomy (NCBI): domain Eukaryota; kingdom Metazoa; phylum Arthropoda; class Insecta; order Diptera; family Syrphidae; genus Myathropa; species Myathropa florea. The sequence goes on from OV884003.1 coordinate 60,201,661, forward strand.
GTCGCCATAGCTCACTGGTACCATTAATCCTACTTAAGCCCCAGAACCGCTGCAAGATGTGTAATCACTCTAGGGTGGCTGTTATGTAACTACACTTACTTATGAACTTCGCATCTGCCTCTAAACCATTCTGCCTAAATAAAGGCACTGATGGCAATATATAGATTTACTCTGTGATGTGGTATGAACCCAGACCGATCTAAATGGGGCTTAGCCGGCACCCCTAACCTACCTTACTTTATTGCCTTCCACATATCATTGGCCTACAAGAGAAGGAAAAAAACAGTTTTTTTATCAATATGCTGACATCGGAAAATTCCATGGTTTTCTGAAGAGTTTCATTGTTGTCTGTGTTTCATCCTTTTTGTCCACTGATGAATGGTGAATAATGCGACATTAAATTAAGAATCTTACCAATTAGCAGATTCTTTACAACTGGACAATAGCGAACAAAAATACGAATATGTTCATAAATCCCAAGTAAAAAGAGATAGGAAGCTGGGAGCGTTGTAAAAATTGTAAATGGGGTGTACAAAAATAAAAATGCAATCAATAGAGAATCGATAAAATTTTAGTGATTTATAATGCACTCAATTTTTCAGCAAGTTGAGCAATAGTGAACAAAATGGCCCTCAGTGTGCTATACTCTTTTGATGACGTCTCGTTTAATTTTCATTTGTTCATGAGCAGTTATGGTGCTTCAAATTCAAAAATAAAGATAATAGTAATTGTAAGCTCTAGACTCACTTTTAGTGGATTTTTCGTGTTAGAAGCGTCTTCGATTGACTTTTAACTTATTATTGTAATTTTTTTCTGCTATTTAATGCTAAAAATTTTACTAAAATAAGGAGCGGATTTGAAAAAGGAAGCTGTTTTCACTTTGACAGAAATGCCATAATATCGAATGAAAGTATTACTCAAAAGAAAAGGAAAATTCTCATCTCATCTCATTTTCAATGATCCGCATTTTCCACTAAAGGGGTCGCGGGGGCAATGCATGCACGAGAGATCTCCAGGCCACTCGATCCTCCGCCATCGACTCTAACTCATCAGGAGCTATGCCCCCAGCGCAACCAGGCGAGTGTTGTAAAAAACATTTTTATATTCAAAACTATTTCTTTCGAAAAGTTTCTAATTGTTTTTGTTTTCAATAAAATATTTCCGTATGACATTATTTAGGAACTCTTTTTCTAATGAACTTGCAAACGATGCGTCTACGGCGTTCAGCGACAATTTCTGAAGATCAAATTTGAACAAATTGAATGTCTCCTTGGCTATCCTGAATTCAGTCGACAAAGATGTATCAAATACGCCGAAATCGTCTGTCTAAAAATATATTATTCGTGTTTACTATATACTCGTATGTACATATATAAAAATTTAACATTTTTGTTTATACTCACGCATAGAACTACTGGATAATTAGATATATAAAGATTTTTAAAGTGATGATTTTCAAACGATTTCACCGTTCCGCATTTTACGTTGCTCGAAAGGCAACACTCTATAGGTATTTGTTTATCTTTAGCTATGCTTAGATTATCTCCTGATATGTACGTTCCATGGCCACAACGATGCATACCAAACTCAAGCATTTGTCGTGTCTCGTCATCATTTTTAATTTCTGCGCAGTGAAGAGTTAATTTAAGACCCTTACAACGAGCTCTCTGCAATATTTCTCTATATTCCTCAAATGTACCACTAGCCGGATTACCACTCAAATCCAGACCTTTTATTACATCTGAATATGTGACCAATTTTTCTTGAACCGTGTGTAAAGTTTCCTCTGCTCATTCCTTTCCTTCTGATCGATTAATAGATGGTATTAGTTTTACGCAAATATTGGGATAAGAAATATTTGCTGACCTTTTTCTCGATTAATTTAATAAAATTAATAGATTCAACAAAGATTTACCTTATACCATCCAATACGGTTTGAATGTAATTATCTTTGGACATATGTGGCGTTCTCTTTAGAGTTGTTCGAAGTTCCAAGTATATAACATTGTCTTGCGCAAAGTCTCGAATGACACACTCCGTAGCTTTTTTCAATCCAGTTTTAGTTGCAGTTAAATCATGTGCTATTTGAAATTTTTTAAAGCATCTGAAAGACTGTAAATTAAGCTGAAAAGATGTGCATAAGAAACTTACTCTAACAATGAGAGATTATTAATGTTTTTGAAGCTTTCATAATTTTTTTTAAACTCATTAGTCGCCTGTCCGTTGAGAAGAGCGCTTAATTCTAACAATGATTCTGTACTGAGTGAGCCGTTAAGATGAGCATGCAACTCCTAAGAATAAACAGTTTATGTTGATAATATAATTTTAAATTTGATAATGTATAATAAATTTACATACAACTTTAGGCATTTTCTTAATAAACTCTTCAGTAATCATTGGGATTTGGTTTTCAAATAATCCATGTTCCAAAGCCTATGTTCTGGACAGGTATACAAGCTGTTGGAAAATGTATGTTTAATGCTTAATATACTTATGTATATCTAAAAATATACACAGTGTGACACCTCTTATAAGCGGACAAATTTCAAAGAACGGAATTATCTACACGATTTTTCTTGTAAATACTTCTCTCATAAATGGACTCTCTTATAACCGGACGCTGACACAGTGCTGCCAGTATTTTAAAGTAAAATTTACCACAGTGGAGAAGAAAAATTACCATATAACTGAAAATGTACCACTTCCAAAAAAGTAAGCAGTAAAGTACTATTTTTCTTCGCACATTCGGAATTTATAAAAAAAAACAGTTTTAAAAGGGGAACCGAATGCTCTGTCGTGTTAATTGTTGCATAATGCTTCGCGAAGAAAACTGTCAAATTTATTTCACCTTATTTCCTTGTATCTTTTGGATATTCTTTTAATGTTTGCTTCCTCCACCGTGTTTTATTACCTCTGCAGCTCGCTTTTTGTGGTACTGGTTTCAGCCATCTCTTAAACTCATGTTATTCCAACCATAGATTTGTTAGAAAACACAAACAAACGGAAGAATAGTTGTTTCAGAAGAAATTTACCCTTTTTTGTATGAAAATACCTTTTTACCAAATATGTGGAATGGGAGTTGTAATTTCCCACGAAAAGGTAAATTTACCACAAAGTGGCAGCACTGCGCGGACACCAGTTTTCATAACCGCAATAAAATTATACTCTCTTATACGGACAAACGCTTTGCTTTGTTTTCCTTTTGTTTGCGCTTTGTCCTTTTTACCCAGCTTTTAGCTGGGTTAATTTATTAAAAAAAATTAAGAATGTAAAAGTAAGTGTATGCAACATTTTTTCGTAATTTGGTCGAATAGCATCATCACCTGAAAAGTGAAGCATTTGTTAACAAAGAAAAAGTTGACAATTAATGTTTATAACAAAAAATTATTTCCATTTTAAAATAAAATGTAAACGCATGTCTATTGCGTTTCTTTTTTAATGTTGTCAATGTCGTATTTTTCTTATAACCGGATACCTCTCATAAGCCGAAAAATTTCTTGGTACCGTCAATGTTCGCTTATTGGAGAGTTCACTGTAGTCAATATAAGCTAAATAAAAAAGGCATTGTCTTTTTCATAATTAATGAAAACAAATTTTTCTTGTTTATTTCCAGAACCCCTGTTCAATGCACTCTACATGTTAGTGGAGTCCCATTGGAACAGGTGGAGAAGTTCAAGTATCTCGGGGTCTTCTTCACGAGTGATGGGAGGAATAATGCTGAGCTTTCCTGTAGGATTGGTCAAGCTGGGTCAATTTTGAAACAGCTTGGTCGATCTCCAATCAGGAAGGCCGAGCTTGGTGTCAAAGCCAAGTTAGCGGTTTTTAACGCAGTATTTGTTCCAACTCTCACATATGGTCATGAAATTTGGGTAATGACCGAAAGAATAAGATCGCGAATACAAGCTGCCGAGATAAGATTTCTCCGTGCTGTTGTGGGAATAACTCGCCGGGATAGGGTGAGACAGCTGCTTCTTCGAACGTACTTCGTTGGTTTGGTCACGTGACACGAATGTCCCCATCATCACGACTTCCGAGGCGTGCCTTGAATGCGATTCCATCAGGTAGGCGACCGCTTGGCAGACCTAGGATGAGATGGTTGGACCAAGTCCAAACACTCGCCTGGTTGCGCTGGGGGCATAGCTCCTGATGAGTTAGAGTCGATGGCGGAGGATCGAGTGGCCTGGAGATCTCTCGTGCATGCATTGCCCCCGCGACCCCTTTAGTGGAAAATGCGGATCATTGAAAATGAGATGAGATGAGAATTTTCCTTTTCTTTTGAGTAATACTTTCATTCGATATTATGGAATTTCTGTCAAAGTGAAAACAGCTTCCTTTTTCAAATCCGCTCCTTATTTTAGTAAAATTTTTAGCATTAAATAGCAGAAAAAAATTACAATAATAAGTTAAAAGTCAATCGAAGACGCTTCTAACACGAAAAATCCACTAAAAGTGAGTCTAGAGCTTACAATTACTATTATCTTTATTTTTGAATTTGAAGCACCATAACTGCTCATGAACAAATGAAAATTAAACGAGACGTCATCAAAAGAGTATAGCACACTGAGGGCCATTTTGTTCACTATTGCTCAACTTACTGAAAACTTGAGTGTTAATCAACTTCGGACTTTGACCGGAGAGTTGAAAATTGATTTTGTTTACCATTATAACTCTAGAAGTTCTCCGACTTTCATTTTTAAAATTTCCCTTGGGATATTTTTGATAATTGACACATGAAATGTAATTTTAATTTATGTATGGGTGAATTGAATTCCGGTAGACGGACAAAACAATAGCACCAAATAGTCCATATGGACATTTTGCTCAATATCTTTCTTTGTACTTGAGATATTTTAATAATTTTTTTTGCTGACAACAGCCACAGGAATCCTTTTTCACGACGTTTTAGGTTTAGCAAAGGTGCTTCCCAAAGGTGCTCCTTATTCGGGTGGCTATCCCATTCAATACTTGGATCTATAATTTTTCATAGATTATTTATGAGATTTGAGACCAGAGGATTAAGAAAAACCACTTAAAAGGCAGACTTTACTGAGAGAATGTAACGTCTTCTAATGTTAGAGGTGTATTTTGGATCGTTGTTGTGTTGCAAGATCCATTTGAATGGGTTTTCCTCTTCTGCGCGTGGCAATATCACGTTCTGTGATGATGATGATCTATTATGTCGTAAAAGTTGTAAATTTGAACGATTCCATGACTAAAAAAGCAGAGGAGTAAGCGTGGTGATCTGGTGCTGCTTTTTTAGTCATGGAATCGTTCAAATTTATTAAAAAAAAATATTAAAATATCTCAGTACAAAGAAAGATATTGAGCAACATGTCCATATGGACTATTTGGTGCTATTGTTTTGTCCGACACTGTATATGTGCATTTATATATGTATGTACGCACCAATTGAGAGCGAACGTTGTCAGTTGCTACCACCATGATCATGAGTAGATCCCTTAAGGGCCATTTTGTTCACTATTGCTCAACTTGCTGAAAAATTTAGAGTTGATCAACTTCGGAATTGGTCTCAACTCGAAATCTAACCGGAGAGTTGAAAATTGACTTTATTCGCCATTATAACTCCAGAAGTTCTCCAGCTTTCAGTTTTAAAATTTCCCTTGGGATATTTTTGATAATTGCACATGAAATGTCATTTTAATTTATGTATGAGTGAACTGAATTCCGGTAGATATGCACATATATGTGCATCTACCTGCCAACGAACTGCGATAACGTTTATTTTCAAATTTGATGTAGAGAGGGAAAACCATCCCTTGCGATTTCTAAAATTATCTGCATCACTTCCACCTGGAGATTGTATGCGAACATGTGTGCATGTGTGCAAGAGATAGAACAAAACCACTGGTTTTCTCCCTTAACTTCTGCTATTTCCGTAAGTTGAGAAAGTCGGGAGTTGATAAACTCTCGGGTTGAAAATTGAAAGTTGAAATCATAAAATTTGAAAGCAAATCCAGAAGTTGAAGAGAAATATCTTAAAGTTGTGTTCAACTTTTAGTGAACAAAAAATGGCCCTAAAGGAAACAATAAAAATCTATTGAACATATTTATTTTTCAAGGAGCCAATTTTTCTACCTGCCAACGAACAAAGATATCGTTTATTTTCAAATTTGATGTAGAGAGGGAAAACCATCCCTTGCGATTTCTAAAATTATCTGCATCACTTCCACCTGGAGATTGTATGCGAACATGTGTACAAAACGAACAGGCAACTACGATAATAAAAGAAAAGAGATAAAACGAAACCATTGGTTTTCTCCCTTAACTTCTGCTATTTTTGTAAGTTGAGAAAATCGGGAGTTGATAAACTCTCGATTTGAAAATTGGAAGTTGAAATCATAAAAATGTTGGTGAATGAAAGCAAATCCTGAAGAAAAAAAAAAATCCTAAAGTTGTGTTCAACTTTTTGTGAATAAAATAGCCCTAATCGGGCCACAAGTTCTGAAAAAAATGTCGACTGAACTCGTAGGATCAATGACAAAATCTTATCTAGCTGAAATGCTTTGCAGTCTATTAGATGCTAAAGTGAAAGGCACGGAAAAAAAATCGGACATTGAAGCGATCATGACAGCAAATGAAACAACGATGGCGCAGAACAAGGAGCTGAAAGCACAGGTCGACAGTCTTAAAAAATACGAGTTGCTTGAAGTCTAGATGGAACAACTGCAAATACAGAAATTAATCTAATGTTTGCAGTGACTCTTCCAAATGGAAAAGATGAGAAGGAAGTTATAAGAAACATTTATACCAGCCTAGCTCAACCGACACCAATAACAGAAAATAACAGATTCGCGAGATCAGGTCGAGAAATGCAAGGACAAAGAACTTTATTGTCAGACTTGAATCAAAACAACAAGTCACTTCCGTACTCAAAGCAGCAACAAATCTAAAAGGCACTGGAATCATCGCTTCAAGAGATCTTCCAGCAACTACACGAAAAAAACGAAGAAGATTGTTAGGTTAGGTTAGGTTGAAGTGGCTGACTGTGGAAAACAGTCACACTTAGGCCAAATTAGGCCCATTGTGATACCACGCGGATCTTGTGTTCCTTTATCCGAAAAACCATTTAGCGCTTTCAACAAAGCTCTTTAATTGATTGATGCCGACGTTGTGCAATTCGCTCAAGCCGTTAAAGAAGTAGGCTCCAAGGTGTTTCATCCTGCGAGAGGAGAGAGCGCTACAAGTGCAGAGAAGATGCATTATGCTTTCTTCTTCTTCTTCGTCTCTGCAGCTTCTACAGAAATCATTATGAGGGAGTCCCATTCTTGAGGCGTGAGTGCCAATGGCACAGTGTCCTGTGATAACGCCAATGAGAATCCTTAGGGATGACCTGTTCATTCTAAGGAGATAGAGTGAACGGTTTGGATCAAGTTTAGGCCAGATTTGCTTTGTAATGAGGCACGTAGTGCCATCTGACCATCTTGAGTTGGTGTTTTTAATGGTATGATTCTTTAAAAGAAGTTTAGCTGTAGCGAATGGCATAGGCGGAAGATCCCCACTAGGGAGGTTTGTGGAGATCGTACCGCTCCTGGCGAGATAATCAGCTTCACAATTCCCTGGAATGTCACTATGTCCCGGCACCCACATGAGGTGAATGTTAAAATGCTCAGCCATCTCGTTAAGAGATAGGCGGCAATTTAGGGAGGTCTTAGAGAGAAAAGTGACCGAGCTCAGGGATTTGATTGCTGCCTGGCTGTCTGAACAGATGGTGATGTCCTTCTTGGATATCACGTTGTTCTTGAGCCAAGACAGAGCTTCTTTTATTGCCATTGTCTCAGCCTGGAAAACGCTACAATATTCTGGAAGGTGGAGGGATATGCTAAAATTGAGATTCTTGGAGTAGACACTTACTCCTACTCCCTCGTCCGTCTTGGATCCATCTGTGAAAATACGCAGAGGACCGTCCAGCGTCTGAGTATCAGACTTCCAGTCTGACCTGGAGGGTATGCTGGTAGAGAAGTTTTTCTCAAAGACAAGATGAGGCAGTATGAGGTCGGTGTCGTGCGGTAGAAACTCGAGGTTATCTAGAATGGTGGAATGACACGTATGGTGGTTATTCCACAGGTGAAGTGTTCTGAGTCTTACCGCTGTGCAGGCTGCTACTTGTCTGGCAAACAAGTCAAGTGGAGGGAGATACAGTAGAATATTTAATGCTTCGGATGGTGTCGTCCTTAGCACTCCACTGATGCATATACTTGCAGTTCTTTGCACGCGGTTAAGAAGGTTGCGGTTGACGGCTGTCCACCATACTGAGACTCCATAGAGTAGGATTGGTCTGACTACGGCTGTGTACAGCCAGTATGCTATTCTAGGCTGAAGGCCCCATTTACATCCGATTGCTTTTTTGCAGCAATAGAGCGCAGTGGTAGCTTTCTTGATACGCTCCATGATGTTGGACTTCCAGCTTAGTTTACGATCTATGATGAGACCCAGGAATTTGGCCTTGTCTGTGAGCGTAAGTTTTACGCCACACAATGAGGGAGGGTCAAAAGGGGGAATTTTATATTTCCTCGTGAAGAGTATTAGTTCCGTTTTTTGCGGATTAACTCCAAGACCGCATGCACTGGTCCATGAGGTTAGTCTATGGAAGGGATGCTGCATGGTGTCCCTAAGTGTCGAGACAAATTTTCCGGAAACTGCAATAGCAACATCATCCGCATAGGCAATCAACTTTCATCCTACCTCCTCTAAGTTCAGTAGCAGTTCATTGACCACAACATTCCATAGAAGAGGAGAGAGTACACCACCTTGCAGGTTTCCTCTATTAACTGTTCTGCAGACTTTGGATTCACCGAGTTTAGAGTTTATTACTCTGCTAACCGGTAGCTGGTGAATAAAAGCCACAAGGGACTTTTCAATACCGAGATTGTTAAGCGCTAAGGTAATTGCCTCGGGCGTGATATTGTTAAAGGCTCCTTCAATGTCAAGGAAAGCTTCCAGGGTAAATTCCTTGTATTTTAGTGATTTTTCAATCGTACCTATGAGGGCGTGTAGAGCTGTCTCCACTGACTTACCCTTATTGTACGCATGCTGAGCATGCGAGAGTCTGCCATACGCAATACTGCTTCTGATGTGGTGATCAATCAGCTTCTCGAGTGTCTTTAGGAGAAAAGAAGAGAGGCTGATAGGTCTAAGGTCGTTAGGCTTGTTATGTGAGGATTTGCCGGCCTTGGGAATGAAGATTACTGTAACCTCCTTCCAAGACCTGGGGACATATCCTAAATCTAGACAGGCTTGGAAAATGCTTGTCAGCCAGGGGAGAATGAGATCTGCAACTGCTTGGAGCTCTGCAGGTATAATGCAATCAGGACCAGCTGATTTATATGGCTTAAAATTATTTAGTGCCCACTTGACAGACGCACTGTCTATTTTAAGAGGGCTACAAGAGGATCTGGTTGGTGTACTGCCAGGACAGATTGATCTAGCAGCTAGACTTCCCGGGAAGTGGGTGTCCACAAGAAGGTTTAGGGTGTCTAGACTGGAAGATGTCCAGGTACCATCCGATTTTTGTAGAAAGCTGGGTGCTTTCGGGAGCGATGCTAAAACTTTCCTCAGCCTGGAGGCTTCAGAAACTGCTTCAATTTTGCCGCAGAAGAGTCTCCAAGACACACGCTTGGCTCTTCTTAGTTCAATTTTGAAGGTGTTGAGAGAACTTTTGTAGGTTTCCCAATTAACAGCATCTCGGGTGCGTTTCGCTTTGTTAAAAGATCTCCTGCTTTCCTTGCGCAACTTGTCCAGTTCCCGATTCCACCATGGTGGTTTCGACTTGCCCTTAGGCTTGCTGATAGGGCAGGAAATAGACAGTGCGTGGTTAAGGATTTTTGTGAGCCTCTCCACAGAAGTGTCGAGGTCGGCAGGACAGTTGGGGATGGAGAAAGGTGTATCAGTTAAGATTGCCGATACAGTTTCTCTGTATTTATCCCAGTTGGTCTTTCGGTGATTTCTGAAAGATATTTGTGAACGAGGCGATCTTACTACATCGAAGGTGATATAGCGATGATCAGAGAAGGAGTGGTCACGAGAGACCTTCCAGTTTTTGATGCTGTCAGCAATAGAGTCAGAAGTCAGGGTGATGTCGAGCAACTCCTGTCTGTTTTTTGTAATAAAGGTGGGTTCGCAACCTGAGTTGCATACTACTAAATTGTTGTTTAGAATGTAGTCAAAAATGAACTCACCTCTATCGTTGATGTCCGTGCTCCCCCAGATTGTGTGATGCGCGTTTGCATCACATCCCAGAATGAGCGCGGTCTTGGCTCTCTCCGCATCAGCGATCGTCCTCTTGATTGTAGTAGAGGGGGGAGGTTCAACATGGTCATGTGCCATGTACGCCGACATTACCCAGACTTTTTCTGTGCCTAGTTCTAGGCAAACGGCGACTGAATCTCGATCGCTATAATTGGAGAGAAGAAAGGCATTTAGTGAGCTCTTCACAAGAATGCAGGTTCTGGGCTTACCTCCATCTCTCATGAAGAAGAGAATGTAGTTAGGAGTCCTGAGTCCACACACTAGATCATTGACGACCCAGGGTTCTTGGACTAGGACAATATCTTCTCCGTAGGTGTTGAGACGGAGAAGTAGAGCGGCCGAAGCCGAAATGGAATGGTGGAGATTAATTTGGACTATCCGAAGCAGCGCCATCGGGTAGTCCTCCCTCCACCAAGGTGGTGTTTAAGTCATCGCCAAGGTCGATCCCAAAAAGGGAGTCTTGGCTATTAGGCGGGGTACTCGTGAGTTCGAGATCAGAGAAGTTGATACAATCAACATCCTCATCTCGAGCCTCTGGATCTGGTGAGGGCTCTGGAGTGCCCTCTCTCTCCCCCTCATCCTCCATGGGAGCCAAAGAGGTTGACGGGATAGCTCCCGTTTTGGCGATGGAAGATGAGGTGGAGGGAGACGGCTCCACCGCGGCCGAGCATCCCCCCTCCTCCTCAATGACTGCGGCCGGTGTATTACCGGCAGGTTTAGCAGACGATGAGGTGGAGGGAGAGTGATCAACCATCGCAGAGTCCTCCCCATCCTTTTTATAGACCCTCAGAGTTACACTAGTGAAGCCATAATGAATGACTCCACTAGATTTCGTGAGGGGGGCGAGCGACTCCTTATTGATGACAATAGTAGCCGCTCGCGTGTCACCTTTGGGATCCTCCAGTTTCGCGATCTTCCAGTCGTGAGTTGGAAGATCTGGGTTGCAAACCTGGATGAATTTGAGAATGGTGGGAGCATCGGAGGGGATGAGCGGTAACCAGGCACGAGTCCTGGGCCTACTAGGGATATTATCCTTAGTCACGACATCAAGCCGTGCCCCATCCCATACTTCCCCCAATTTAAGGACGACTGATCTGAAAAGATCAGCCGATCGTAGGTCCCCGAAGGACAACAACTTGATTCTACCTTGGTACCATCCAGCATCGAGCCCGACAGGTGCCAGGCCTCCGCTTTCCTGCACAAGGCTGAGGTAGAAGTTGTTCAAACCTCGTTCAATTTTCCTTCAATTGGAGGGCGAAATGCTGCCATCGACGTCGCTATTATCTATCACGGCGTAAGTGAGGTTGTCTTTAACTACCTCACTATACGGCCTATTGAGCCTATTGGCATTCGAGGATTCTCCGGCAGTCTTTGACCTTTTGGGCTCGGAGGTTGAAGAGTCGGCCGATCTGGCACAAGAAGATTGTTAAAGATACGCAGAATTCTTTTGGAAATAATCGCGTCTATTAAAGTGGTTGTAGATGATGACAAAATGTTCGTTAATGAGCAAGTGTTTAAATGGAGTTCAACATATGGTTTTCTTCATAACAATACTGAAGGAATCACGGAGTTAAACAAAATTTATAATACGGATGTTGGCAAACAGGCGTGTTTCAAGGTGGAGGAAGAAATAACAGCTGTCTGAGATACTACTATTGTAACATTGTAGATACCTAGCGGAGAAATCGGCAACGTTATAGCAGGGGCATCAACCACATTGGCTGATCGCGCATAGGGTACAATATTCGTATATAATAGAATTAAATTTAAAAATACTAAGCTATAATATACATAAATACGGGAGCATCTCTGCGGATAAGTTGAGGAAGGTGGAGGTCAAGTTGGCACCTGCCCTTCTCTCTATCCTAAGAGAAACACCAGGACCTGCTCCAACCTGTGAAGACCGGGGATGGTTCCAAGGGCTCGTCAAACTGCTTGCCTGCTCAGATCAAAGGTCGATTGACCTCCTGAATCAGGCCATAGAGAGGGTAGGTGAGGTTTGGCCAGGGGCTCGCCTGGAGGTTTTATCGAAAGACAAGATCCCCAGCAGGCCCAGGGCAAGCATCAGCCTGCTGGCCGAGCCTTCGGACCCTGCGTCCATCTTGGAGTTAATCAAGATGGGCAATCCGAAGCTCAATACTAGTGACTAGAAAGTCGGCAGCCTGGAGGAGGCGAAGGGTGACACTCGTTCGATGGTCATCGTCATCAACGAGGAATCCTTAGCCCAACTTGCTGCGGACGAGTAGAGGATCTATTGTAGCTTCGGCAGGGTCCCCATTAAAACCTATAAAAAGGACTCGGAAAGGATACCTGCCCCTAAGGCAGATATTCCCCCGGTCGTACAAGTAGAACCTGCACGCCATTTGCCTCTACCGCGGAACCTTCCCCCATATTAGTAGATACTTGTTCCACTGAGACAAGCACTACTCCCAACTATAACAGACCATAGGACGCGTCAGCGGAAGTCCTCTCGACAACGCTCACTACTCTGGGCATTGATGACTCACTCTCGCCAGACTCAGAGTTTGATTAGCCAAACATAGGGAGGACCTTGTCCTGATCCAGGAGCCCTGGACCGCTGGAGGTCTGGTGCTGTGATTCAGGACGCCGGGCTACAAGCTGCTTTATGCCAAAAATGCACGTAAACCTAGATCTTGCATTATAACTAAAAGCTCCGTTAACACCTTCCTTATTTCTAACCTTAGCGACCCTGACACCACGGTAGTAAGCATGGAGCTGAGTCAGCTTACATGTTGGACGACTTCAGCATAACTCGCCTACGACAGGCCCATCCCATCCACTGCACTTACAAGGACAGTCTCAGAATCAAGAAAGGCTTTCCTCATAATTGGTTGTGACGCTAATGCTCATCACCAATTATGGGGTAGCTCCGACAACAACGAAAGAGGTGAGTCACTTTTAGACTTACTTTATAGCAGGAATCTAGTTATCTATAAGACAGGAAGTGTACCCACCTTCGTTACCAAGAATAGACAGGAGGCACTTGACATTTGCCTTGTCTCCTACAATTTCTTCAATTACATAAGTAACTGGAAAGTTTCTGATATCCATTCCTTTTCGGACCATAGATATCTCCAATTTGACCTTAACGGTCTTCCCCCCGAGCAACCTCCAGTTAGGAATTATAGGAATACTAACTGGCCTCTCTACAAAAGCATTTTAGGTAAGTCCCTTTCAAGTCACCTCCTTCTCCTACGGATGCCTCTGAGTTGGACCGGTTAATACATTCATTCACCACTGCCCTTAACAAAGCAATGTATACTGTCTGTCCTCTCAAAAACCGGAAGAACAACTCTAAGTCACAATGATGGAATAGTGAACTTGAACATCTTCGCAAAGTCAGTGGGCGTAAGTTCAACAAAGCTCCAGATACGAGCTCCATTGGGAATCCTATAAAGAATCCCTCAAAATATTAAAATCCGAAATGAAAACGGCGAAAAGGAAATCCTGGAAGCAGTTTTGCGGTAGACTAGGGGATATTTCAGAGACCTCGAGACTCAGGAAAATCCTCTCCACTTGTCCTGCCATACCAAGTTACTATATGAAGCAAGATGGCACATGGACTACGTTCAGTAAAGAATCACTCGAGATTCTGCTTGATACCCACTTCCCCAGCTGCCCGTATAACCAACCCCTTACCTCTACGAACTTTGGTCATCCAATTAGTAGCTTCCTGAAGCTCACTATTAAGCGAAGAATAGCATGGGATATTCGCAGCTTCAGTGCGCGCCGTGGCCGTGTGGGTTCGTGCGTTGACCGATGCAACTTTCACAGCCTAGGTTCGAATCCAAGTTCAGACAAACAATTTTTAAAAAAAAAAAAATTGTTCGCGGCTCCACCTCTTTCGAGTCACTGACAATGCTCAAAGAGTATAACTGTCTAGAAGCGTCTCAATCTCGCCGTTCGGAGTCGGCATTAAACTGTAGGTCCCCTCCACTCGTGAGAGAACAATAGCACGCACAACACAAGTGGTTGCTGAGAAGCTAGGCCCAGGTCCACCCCGGACTGTAGCGCCGTCATTAGTATTATTATTATTATATTATTATATAATATATAATTATATTATATTCGCAGCTTCAAGCCATATAAATCCCCAGGTACCGATGGTATAATACCAGCGGAATTCCAATTGAACTTGGACCTGACCCTTCCATGCCTGGAAATTATCCTTAAGGGATGCCTGAGCCTGTCTCATATCTCTTTAAAATAGAGACAGGTGAAGATAATCTTCCTACCAAAAGCAGGCCGTAGTTCTCATGTCAATCCTAAATACTCAAGACCTATAAGCTTATCTTCTTTCCTGCTCTAAACACTGGAAAGACTCATAGATATCCATCTTCGCTGCAATATATACCCATCTAGATTGTCAGCCTCCCAACACGCTTACACAAATCTGTAGATACTTCCCTACATTCGCTTGTATGATCCATTGAAAAATCCTTTCATTTTCACTTTCACCTCAGTCAAACCATGTGGCTGCACAATGGATCAACTCTGGTTTAAGTGCACACCTTAGCCACTCATACCTAAGCTATAATATTTACGGTCTTAAAAACAAGTCCATTTAATCACTTTTTTATGAATTTGTACACAAATTTGATATATTTTTGTTTGAAACATTTGTTATGGAAAAAGATTATGATCTATATTCAAATCGCTTTAGTAATTATGAATTTGTCTGGGTTCCGGCTATTTTAAGAAAATTACAAAGGTAAGACCAAGTGGAGGGTATTTTTTTGGATATAAAAATAATATTAGAAATATAGCTTGTGCTTTTGGAACCATAAACGAAGCTAAAGTTCTCAATATTTATACTTCAAACTTCAGTTCTTTATTTAAAAAGTATGTAAATTGACAAAGCCTTTTTTTTCTGTTGGTGTTCTTGTCGTCCACCTAGCTCCAGAGTCCATCAGAAAAGAAAAAGAAAGAATCAAGGGAAAAGGACTAGACGATTGAGGATCTGCCCGAAGTTGGCTACGATTCGAAATTTAAACCAAAAAGTACCTACTAATGAAGATCTTGATTTTGATGATATCGAGAACCTTTTAAAATTATAATATCCGTCTACAAGAAAAGTTCAAAGTAGTACATATGTCCATAAGGAGAAATGGTACGATGAAGTATGCGAAAAGGCGAGGCGATTATCGTTTAGGTGGCTGAAAGTTTTTAGGGAATATAATAATGAACATTTTAGAAATGTATATATGCAGTACAACCGCGCTTTCAAATCCATATGCAGAGCAAAAAGGAAGTGTTTCTACGAAAAAGAAGCGCATAGCGCAAGGATTCTAAGCAGTTTTGGATAGCCATAAATATGTTTAATGGGAAGAAACTTAAAATATGTGCAAAACTTAAGGGTTCTGAATTGTTACATCGTTTTAGAAATCTGCAAAAATCAATGTCTAATATAATGCCAATACAGTACGCAGTGCCCTCATACTCTAAATACATTCTAGATGCTGAGATTTTTTTTTTTTATAATTTGCGCACGCAAAATGGGTTAAATACCCTTAAGTGTCCGGAATCAATACACAGCACGGGCCGAAGGTATAGAAGGAGAAAGGGAGACGAGGTACCTGTGCACATTGGTCTTAAATGTCTGCGGATTGTAGTGAGTGGGAAATATTGGGCTGGGAAGAGCATTCCATATTCGTGTGGTGCGGCTAAAAAACGACTCTCTAAACTTAACTGTACGTCCGAAAACGGGCTTGAGGGTGAACTGATGAGCATTCCTGGCGAGACGAGTATTGCGGGTGAATTCATGAAGGGGAGGAATGCAATTGGCTAGCTCACTTGAGCATCGTTTGTTAAAATAGCGATAAAACAGTGATAAGGATGAGACATTACGGCGATGTTCGAGCGAGTCTATCGACTTCACGATATTACTATCCCCTATAAGTTTTATCGCTCGCTGTTGTATTCTATCTAGCAGGTGCAGAGAGTTCTTGGGAGCACCAGACCAGATATGAGCGTTGTACTCAAGTTTGGGGCGGATGTAGGCCTTGTAAATTGAAGCCAAATCAGAGGGGGTGAAGTATTTCTTGCATCGTTTAAGCAAACCTAGACATTTCGCAGCATTTTTGGCGACCTCGAATATGTGATCATTCCAACTAAGTGTTGAGTTGATACACATACCGAGGATGGAAAGTTTTCCGGTTTCTTCGATGCAAGTGCCATTCAGGGATAATGGCTGATTGTTTTGGGATTGCTTAAGAGACAGTAGAAAGCATTGAGTTTTGGAAGCATTAAATTCCACTCTATTGTTTTTACCCCAATTGATAATGCTGTCAAGGTCGGAATTTAATGTGCTTAACATACGCTGCCGCTCCAATTCTACGGCCGAAGAACAGGGACGTGAGTTTTGGAACGAATATGAAAAGCTGAGAGTACTGTCATCAGCGAAATGGATTGGATTAGAAGTAGCAGAGAGGAGATCATTTATAAAAATGAGGAAGAGAGTCGGAGATAAAACAGAGCCTTGTGGAACACCAGCATTAATTTGGTGGATATCAGACTTGAACCCATCCAAAACGACTTGAATTGAACGGTTCGAAAGGTGATTTCTAATCCATAGAAGAAGAGACTCATCGATACCATAAGCACGCATTTTCGACGAAAGAGCTTGATGCCAGACTCTGTCAAATGCCTTAGAAATATCAAGCGGCAAATGCCTTAGAAATATGCAAGGATTGATTCCACTTCCACTGGACCTGTTGCTGCGGAAACCGTACTGCCGGTCATTAAGAAGCTTCCGCGAATCAAGATACACACAGTCACAAAAGTAAGTATACACCGTTAAAAATAACGAATCTTGACCCAATCATCAACTAGAAAGCGAAACTGCATAAACTTTATTTTGCTATTTTTATGCTCTATTCAAAAAACAAACAATAAAAAGAATGGGACTAACAATAACAGAAATATTAAGAAACAAAGTAAGATACTGTTAAAATTGCATGTTACAAAAGTAAGTATACACTATTAAAAAAGAGAGATTTATCGCAAATTACTCAAATTTATTCCTAGTTTGATATCCTTAAGCAGTAATAACTGCCTTTATTCTCGATCCCATGGAGGTAACAAGCTTTTGAGTTACTTCCAGACTTATTTTTTTCCCATTCGTCCTGTATAATAGCCTTAAGCTCGAATTTGGACCTAATGTCATGGTTTACGATTTGACGATCGAGATAATCCCATAAATGCTCGATAATATTTAAATCCGGTGATTTAGGTGGTGTTTTGAGCTGTTTTCGCACATTGTACAGCAACCATTCCTTCACAACCAGGGAAGTGTGATTTGGGTCATTGTCTTATTGGAATATAAATGAACCCTTCAAGCCTAATTTCTGCAAGCTATGGTGGAGATTGTTTTTCAGTATACTGAGGTAATCGTATCGATTCATTGTCGTCTCAATAAATACTAAAATGCCAACACCAGATGCCGCCATACACCCTCAAACCATTACTAACCCGCCATCATGCTTCACCGTACCAGCCATGTACTTTGGATCTTACTGCGTATTCGGTTTTCGGCAAACCTTATGGCGTCCATCGGAACCGTGAATGTGAAATTTACTCTCGTCCGAGAATATTGTTTTGATTTTTTGCGAATTCAACTCGTTTTTGGCCAAATATGCAGTAAGATACAAAGTACATGGCTGGTACGGTGAAGCATGATGGCGGGTTAGTAATGGCTGGGTGGTAATGGTGAGGGTGTAAAGCGGCATCTGGTGTTGGCATTTTAGTATTTATGGAGACGACAATGAATCGATACGATTACCTCAGTATGCTGAAAAACAATCTCCACCATAGCTTGCAGAAATTAGGCTTGAAGGATTCATTTATATTCCAACAAGACAATGACACAAAGCACACTTCCCTGGTTGTGAAGGAATGGTTGCTGTACAATGTGCGAAAACAGCTCAAAACACCACCTAAATCACCGGATTTAAATATTATCGAGCATTTATGGGATTATCTCGATCGTCAAATCCTAAACCATGACATTAGGTCCAAATTCGAGCTTAAGGCTATTATACAGGACGAATGGGAAAAAATAAGTCTGGAAGTAACTCAAAAGCTTGTTACCTCCATGGGATCGAGAATAAAGGCAGTTATTACTGCTTAAGGATATCCAACTAGGAATAAATTTGAGTAATTTGCGATAAATCTCTCTTTTTTAATAGTGTATACTTACTTTGTAACATGCAATTTTAACAGTATCTTACTTTGTTTCTTAATATTTCTGTTATTGTTAGTCCCATTCTTTTTATTGTTTGTTTTTTGAAAAGAGCATAAAAATATTAAAATAAATATGTATAACATGTTACCTAATGTTTATGCAGTTTCGCTTTCTAGTTCGTTATTTTTTACGGTGTATACTTACTTTTGTGACTGTGTGTATTTCATAAGCTGTAGGTTTATCAGCGTTTCCATGACCTTGGAAAGAAGGGACGTTAGTGCTATGGGTCGGTAGGAGGAGGGTGACGAAGATTTGCCCTTTTTAGGGACCGGCTGGACAAATGCTGTTTTCCATCCAGAAAGAGACCAGAAGAAGGACAGATGAAAAAGCTTACGCAGTGGTTTTGCCAGCACAGAAGAACACCTCTTCAGAAGTATCGGGGGGATACCATCCGGGCCAGCGGATTTATGCACGTTGAGATCTTTAAGTACTCTTGCAACTGTACGAGTGCGGAAATGGATTAGTCCCATGGTACAATCGACGCTCTCAAGTACAGGCGGAGACAAAGCCGAATCTGGCAGCGTTGAGCTGGCCGCGAAATGCGGAGCAAGCAGATTGGCCTTGTCTAAAGAGCTGACAGCTGGAATGTAATTGCAAATGAGCGTGGGAATTGAAGATGAGGCTGAATTCCTTATATTTTTAACAAATGACCAAAAGTTTTTGCTACCCTTGGGACATTGTAGCACTTTTTGCCTCAACTTTTGGTCATATGAGAATTTCACACGTCTTATTAGTGCATTGCAGTCATTTCTGGCCCGTTTAAACTTTTTCGGGTTCCCTCAGTAGGGTTGGATTTGTAAGTCCGGAAACTCAACTCCCTCAACCTGATAGCCTCTTTGCAGCTCGAGTCATACCACGCATTTGCTTTGGGTTTGATACTCTTCACTCTGTGAGGAATAAAGGATCTCATACCCAGCAGACTGATGTTCGTGATCGTATCAGCAGCGGCATCCACGTCACTATCGAGGAAACATAGTGACCAGTTCAAATTCCTAAAGAAGTCGTTAAGGTCGCTCCAATTGGCTTTCTCGTATAGCCATACGGTTCTCTTAGGAATTTGTTCTCGAACTGTGTGGGGTGAATACGAGAGATTAGCTGATACAACACAGTGGTCAGACGAGCCTAAAGGCGACAATATGTCAATGGAATATTTACCAGGATGAGAGGTGAGAAACAGGTCCAGGGTGTTGGCGGAATGATCTGCAATGTCAGGTATTCGTGTAGGCTCATTCACAAGCTGGGTCAGATTATTTACCTCAGCGAAGATCTCAGCATACCGTCCTTCGGGTGTTGTCTGGCCTGAATGTCGAAGCCAATTAGAATTGTGTACATTGAAATCGCCCGCAATGGCAATTTCAGTGTGTGGATACAGGGATACAATTCTTGTGATGGAATCGGATAGCATATCAAACTCATTGAAAGTTCAAATCCGATAAATCGGTATTCTCACCTACCTGTGTTTCACTCAGTGCCAAGACAGCTGGTTTATATCGAGACAGGTGGACGTACACAGCGAAGAGATTCGCTCTTAGGCCACGAACGTTGCTCACGTCAACCCTAAAATTTCCCATTACAACAACAAAAAGACAGACACCAAAAGAGCCAACTCCGACGTTGCATCAGATGGTAAAGCAGAATTGAGAAGTGCAAATTTAAGTAGCTTCCCAACATCAAATCGATGTAGGCGTTATGCCCATACACCGATTAGAGTTAGTCCACCAACAATTTGCACCTCCGATTCCGCTACGTCAGAAGCTACGCACTCTCAGTCTTTGCATTCACTCGCCTGATAAGATCAAACGGGAGTTGCGACCGAGAATGCGTAGCCGTGGCTTGTGGAGGAAAGGGACAAGAGGTAGCGGACCAGGCGCACTCGATCCGGATCACTTCACTGCACTGCATTTTTTTTTTGTTATTTATTTTCACACTCGCGCGTTGAGGTGTTGGACGGTCCGCGGAATTGTTAATTTAATTTTTTGTTTTTTTATTTTATTTTTTTTTTTATTGAATTTTTATTTGAATTTTTAATTTTTATTTTTAATTTTTATTTTATTTTTAGTAAACAAAAAGTTGTATTGGTCATGCAAAAGTTTAAGGATGGGAAGGCCCCAGGAACGGATAGAATTTCGGCGAAGTTTTTGAAGTACAGGTTTAAGGAAGCAATATCAGCCTGGACTAAAATATCAGGCTGGATTCCGAAGTGGGTACTGAACAATAGATATTTTTATCCTACAAAACATTGCAGGGTTATGCTTAGACCAAGGAAAAAATTGAATAAGTTTGGAAAAGTCCTAGAAAACATCAATGACGGCATTCGGTCTGCAGTCTGGAGTTTTAAAATTTCAGAATGGTTTGAGTCAAAAATGGGAGTACGGCAAGGTTGCACTCGGAGCTCATACCTTTTTGCATTGTATATTGACGACCTTATAGATAATTTGCCTGGTGGAATAGAAATTGCGGGAGTATTAATTAAGGAGCTTCTATTTGCTGATGATGTAATAATTTTTGCTTTCTCACCTGAGACATTACAACGTATGATTAACCGGTTAGCAGAATACTGCCAAGCATGGAATTTAACGGTAAGCCTTAATAAGACTAAAGTTATGATTTTTAAATATGGCCATGCTAAAATAGCGAAAAAAAAATGTATTAGGAACTAATACAAAAATTAATTAAATTGTTTTTATTTTAGATAATAAAGATATAAAAATTAAGAAAAAAAAATAGGTATTATGTGTAATACATCTATGTGCAAGGATTTATGTACGAAACACTAAATTTATAAATGGCAATCAGGCAGAGGGCAAAGCCATCTGCCATCCATCCATGATTTATGTATTTTTTTTTTCTTAAAATTGTCAAATATGTACAGAAAATAAAATAAATCAAGTCTATCAATCTATCTATCAAACAAAGGGCGTGTGTAAACTGCGTTAATATTGTATCATTTGGTTAATTTGTGACGTTTCTACAAAGACGGCAAACAGTTTAATACTTTGATGTGTGAAGATGTAGACTGTAATAAATCGAATTGTAAACAATTCAGTTACAGTTTTAACAGAACATGGCAGAATAACTCCTAGCCTTAACTTTTATCTTATAAAATACATACAGTCAGGAACATTCAGTTTCATACGGGTACTAAGCATGGTGGTCAGTCAATGATGGTATGGGGTTCCATGAGCCATGAAGGAGTAGAAAATTTAGAATTTATTGATGGAAATATAAACAAAGAAATCTATTTGGCAATTTAAAAAAAATGGTTCATAGTGCTCAAAAATTGGAGACAAAAAACACTTCCCATTTTTACCAGAACATTCACCCATGCATAAGTCTTTGCTAGTGCGAACGTGGTTATTATACAACTGTCCCAAAGTGATGGAAACACCTCACAGTCCAAATATTAACCCGATCGAACATTTATGGGAGTATCTGGACAACAAATTTAAGTCGAATAACAAAACATCAAACATTTTTTCACGGCTCCACCTCTTTCGAGTCACTGACAATGCTCAGAGTATAACTGTCTAGAAAAAGCTTTTCAATCTCGCCGTTCGGAGTCCGCATTAAACTGTAGGTCCCCCCACTCGTAAGAGAACAATAGCACGCACAACACGAGTGGTTGCTGAGAAGCTAGGCCCAGGTCCACCTCGGACTGTATGCGCCGCCATTGTTATTATTTTTATAATCGTATGAAACTGAATGTTCCTGACTGTATTTCTCTGTTGCTCTGAATTTTTTTAAGGGCCTTCATTTTATTATTGTATTTGGTAACGGATGGCCACATATTTTAACAAATCACATTTCAGTGGGAATTGCTTTTACAAATGAAAATATTGAGTAAAAAAGTTGGAGTTTGATAACAAAAAAGTATAAAATCCTCAGATTTCTACACAGAGTTTGAAAAGCGTTGTAATGATCTCAAAAGATACTATCAGGCAAGTAGTGAAAAAAATTACCAGGTCTACAACTCCAACTCGCCGAGTTTATTGTTTATTTGTCGCTGATCTTTGTCACTATTTAATCACTTCTTGACACTCACCATGGCAACTCATATGCGACCACCGTTCGACCAAGCGATCGTGATATATAACACCATGAATTGTGCCCAATATAATATGCGATGTGTAGCATATTCTGTTTCCATTATAGGTAATGCGAAACCGTACACTGCCATAGAAATACCCAAAGCAAGGGGTGAATGCACAGGGTATAAACATTTGGAAATGGGTCAAAGTCTCAAGTTGGGTCAAGGCATTGAAGTTGTTGACGTTGTCAAAATTTGCTTCTTGCGTACTGAATTCGGTTGGGGCATGAAAAGGAGAGGGGATGAGGTTAATGAGCAATTAAAATATATAAAGGTGACCGATGTCGCGGGGTTAGAGTAAGCCTAGAATTAAAACAAGTAACTCCTTCAAGTAAGACGGTTGCAGCCACGCTTAAGACAGCGGACCTCTTACAAGAAGACAGTAATACAATTTTAATAATAAATAATTAAATAATAAAATTGTCTAACTTACCCTCCGCTTGACATGACATAGCCATCTTCAAAGACGGTTCGAAGACGGACTCTGGTGTGGGCGCTGGAATCTTCTCCGAAGCCCTCAAGATATCAAAGTCACTGAAGCTACCAAGCTTTGCAAGCATTTTCCAGGCAGAAGTGCTAGCAATATATGATGCGTGTCTTGAAATTAAAAACAAAACAGAACCAGCACAGCGGATACCAATATTTTCAGATAGTCAAGCTGCTATCAAGGCTCTAACATCCATAACCACAACGTCAAAACTAGTGGATTGTTGCTGCAAAGAACTATCCATTATAGGTGAACGGAGCCCGGTCTCTTTGATCTGGGCTCCCGGGCACACGGGTATAATAAGAAACGAAGCAGCAGACGAGCTAGCCAGACAGGGATCCAAACTCGATAGTCTCGTTGTGGAACAAATCCAGGCTCCACTAGGCTTCATAAAAAAACAACATCTACAATCACTTCCTCAAGATCGCCAATGAAAGATGGACCAAGCTGGAAACATGTGTCCTATCCAGAAGCTTATGGCCCAACTACAACCAAAAGAAAACAAAAGACATGCTTAACAACAGTAGAAGAAATATATCCAGAATCACAGCGGTCTGCACTGGACACTGGGCTGTTGGCAGGCATGCTGAAAGACTAGGCATACCATTTAACTCGCACTGCCGTAGCTGCCGGGTGGAAACTGAGCCAGAAACACCCGAGCACTTTCTGTGCAAATGTCCGGCTCTAGCTAGAATCAGACAACGCACTGTGGGCAAAGCCGTCCTCAACACCCCTAATAATCTCTCAGAAGCAAACATTCACAGTCTGCTAGCCTTCATAAATTCCACAAAGTGGTTTCAAAATTAGGCTAATCTGAGTGAATAAACACTCTTTTTCACCCCCATCTCACAAATTAGGTATCCCATGAAGGATGTGGTATCAAAACGGCGTTTTCATGGCGCTAATTGGGTGCGAAAACAGGATCTGTATGTCCACCGCTACTTTTACCTACCTACCTACCCTCCGCTTCGAACTCTTCCCTGAATATAAGGAAGCGCGGTTACGCGACGTTATTCGCGAGTTTGGTGCCATATTTTGCTCAGTCTCATAATTTTGCAAATAACTTTATTTACTTCTGGCGAACAGTTTTTTTCATTTTCATTTTTATTTATTCACAAACTTAGTACAAGCCGTAGGCAACTATGACTAAATTATTTACAATATTTTGCTTAAGACTACTTAAACCTACTTGAAATATACAATTTTCTAAGGAAAGGGCATGTCTTAGTGAGCTCTTGTTTATATTAAAATCAAACGTGTTTAGGGCCTCGTTGGTTATACGCAACATTCGCGACATAGGTTCATTTCGCCCATAATCAGTACGATGGTACTTGAGATGGAAGAGAGGTACTACCTTTAGGGAACGAGGATTGGTGTTGAAAGATATCTTTTGAAGCAGCGCAGGACAATCAATGATGCCCGATAGTAACTGGTGTACAAATAATACATCAGCAACTTTTCTACGTTTCTAGAGTGATTGCATGATCAACAGGCACAACCGATGCTCATAAGGGGGTAGATTATATCTGTCGGACCAACGTAATCCACGGAAATCTCCGTTGGACACACTCGATTAGATATTTTTGCGTAACCTGATAGGGAGACCAAACTTGACTAGCATATTCCAAAATCGGTCTAACAAAAGTACAGTAGAGGGACTTCGTTACGTAAGGGTTCGAGAACTCTTTCGACCAGCATTTAACGAAACCGAGGGCAGAATTAGCTCTATTAATAATATTTTCGATATGGGGACGAAAATTAAGTTCTCTATCGCAAATGACACCTAGGTCATGCAGTAAAGTAACTGTGGGAACGGGTTCGTCACCAATAAAATGAGTTCGAGGGGTAGCCGAAAGGTGCTTACGAGAATATGTAATAGCTTGGCATTTGACAACTTTTAGAACAAGAAAATTTTTTGTACACCAAATCGAAAAAGTCTTCAAATCCATTTGAAGTTCATACGAGTCAGCGGAGATAGAAATTTCCTTAAAAATTTTTATGTCGTCCGCATAAACTGAAAGACGAGAATAATTAATAAAGTTATCCACGTCGTTAATTGTTAGGATGAAAATGAGCGGACCAAGATGGCTACCCTGGGGGACCCCAGATGTGGCTACAAAAGAATTGGAAACAGAGGATCTAAAAATTACTTTATATTGGCGCTCTTCAAGGTACGACTTGATCCACGCAATAAATTCATATTTGCCCAAGTTTGCCCAATCTGCACCCCAAATGTCTTAAATCTCCACTCAAGAGCCTCCAATAGAATCTTAATGGGTATTTTAATAATTATCACGAACTTCAAATCCTTGTCAATAAACTGAAGCAATGTATCATATCCTTACAAGAAACTCATATTAAATACAACTCACAACTTTTTCCACAAAAACAACAAACAACAAAACAACAACAACAAGCGGTATCAACACCACAACCATTGCTGATTTTAACTTATAAGCTCATGGGCTTCTAACACATGTAGTTGAACACTTTATCACTAACTTTGGTCTTGTGATCCTCATCACCGGTTGCCCAACACATTTTCCGACACATAAAGCAATAATGCTTTGCACTTGGACCTAACCCTCGTAACACCATCTATTACTTATTACTTATACGGTAGTGATCAATTCCGATCACCACGACTATTAACCTTGGGCGGGGCATAAATCCTATTAATTTGAAAACAAAATTTGCTCTTTTGGACAGGGCAAATTGGGAAATCGCACAGAGGTGAACTTCTTGCAACATTAATCAAGAAGCTTCCCTCATAAACAAATGTATGCAGCTAACGTAGCTATTCCACAGTCTACTAAGAAAACTTACAAAAAGGTTGTTTCCTGGTGGAACAAAGATTTAAGCGTAACCGCAAGGCGACGCTGGCCCTCTACATATGTAAAAGACACTAGGGAAGAAATGGGGTCTCCAACCTCATATGATCCATTGGATCTACACAGCCGTCGTTCTCTCCAAAGCCAAAGTGACATAAAGCCAAATTTTAGAATTTGGCCTTATGTCGCTCGACAAAGCGACATAATTTTGCACCTACCCAAAATCCTACCTGTGGCCAAGCAGGGGGGTTGCAGGAGGCAGCATACGTATTTCACTTTTCACCCGTTCCCTTTTAAATGTCTCAGAATGTTTAATGGAAGGTATTTTTTAACAAGGTAAGCAGAACCAGATATACAGCGGAAAGCGACAGTGACAAAGCGACTTAAGGCCAAATTTTAAAATGTGGCCTTATGTCGCTTGGCGTTATGTCATGGCGCCAATATAAGTCTCTCCTTTCGCTTACCACTCGCCACTCGCCCATCTGTTGTTTATTTCATGAGTTTCCTCTAATGAGAGCAACAATTTACAAGTTGTGAGGGGCATACCCAAGTTTCTGTGTTTAGGTAACAATGACTGTGAAGTACCGAACTTGGCAAGCTCATCCGCTTTGCAGTTATCCGGAATGTCTCTATGGCCTGGCACCCAGCACAGGCGAATATTGAACTGATCGGCCATCTTATCTAAAGATGAGCGACAGTCTATTCCAGCTTTTGAGCTTATAGAGACTAATTCCAGGGCCCTGATGGCTGCCGTGAAAATGCAAATATCACGCGCGCATATTACATTCCATTTGAGCCAGGACAGATCTTCACTTATCGCCATTATTTCCGCCTGAAACACGCTGCAGTGGTCGGGTAAGCGAAAGGAGAGACTTATATTTAGTTCATCAGAGAAAACGCCTTTACCCACCCCATCCTGGGTCTTTGACCCATCCGTGAAGAAGTGCGGGGAACTTGCAAAAGGTTTAAGATTATCATTCCAGAAGTCTCTATCTGGAATCCAGGTTTCAAAGTGTCTGTCAAGCAGAGTTGGGAAGTTATGATTACTTTGTGTAATTAATTACATGATTAATTACAATTACAAGTAATTATCAATTGAACTTATTCCAATTACAATTACAAGTAATTGCATACGTCTTCAAATACATCTGAAATAAACAGAAAATTTGCTTGAAATTAATTACTTTTAATTATATATGTATATTTGTACCTTGTCAATTCGAATTATCATCGCCGAAATCAAAAAATGTATTTCAGGCATGTTTCGTCTCTTTAAGTGAAGGTGCACATAAATGATGTTTTCGGCAATACATGTCAACTATATTCAAAATACAAGTTTTTGTTACGTTTCATAAGTCAGATAATGCCTTCAACCACCAAGTTATCTTAACCGAAAGGTGACAAACGGCTGCGACGATGCCATCATGGGCCTCCTCGGTTAGGTAGAAGAATGGTTCAAACCGATTTAGAAGGCTTCTTTTGCATTTGTGCGAGAGTGTTATGTAGAAATACTAATGCATCTGTGTTTAGCATTCTGTCCGCTTTTACCTTCAAAGTTGTTAAGGATGGTATTAACAGACCGAAATAAACTCCTTCCTGGCTTTGTAAAAAATCTAATATTTCGGCATACGGCTTCAAAGTAATGAAGTATTCTTTTAAGTATGCAATGTCAGTGATGGAAAAATGTCTACATCCCAGCTCTGTGCATAATTCATAGAGTTGATTTTCCACCTGCAGAATTTGCGTGACCGATTCATACAAAGAATTCCAACGGGTAACCACTGGGCTCTTTAAAGATATTTTTAAATCACGTTTCATTGTGTCCGACGATTTTGGTCTGTTTGTTTTTTTTCCATATGACGCTACATTTGGAAAATGCCTAAGTGAAGAATTATTTGAACTTTAAAAATTTAATATTGTCTAGTGTGCCGGCGAATTTACCTCAGAATGGATGTTCAAAATGTCGGTTTTTGATTTTAAAGCGGACATAAAATCATTTGTGGTGATTAAATTCAAAGTGTGACTTGCGCAGCGAAAGTGTTTAGTCAAAACTGCAGAAATTCCACAAACTCTATTTCTTCTACATTATTTCCTACGTTGTTGTTTGTATTTTCGTCATTGTCAGTGTCAGAAAATGCATCCTCATCGCTCTGACGGTCTTCATTTTCTATAAACGAATCACTCTCTAGCCCATATTCTTGAAATGCCTTTATGAAATTTGAACCATTATCGGTTATCGTTAAAATGTTATTTAACGGATGCAAGTCATATTTTTCGTTTATAAAACAAATCATTTCTTTTGCAATCCGATCGTAGGTATGCAGAAAGAGCAGCCGATCGAGGCTTGAAATCACCATCCAACCAATGACAGGTGTAACCCAAAGAAATTTTGTGCTTGGTTGACTAGATATCGGCTGTTGTGCAAAAATATTTACTTGCTCGCATTTGTTTTAATATTTTCTTTAATTTTTTGAAATCTGGTTTTCAGAAGATTTTTTGTTATTTTTCTCCCCGTGACTTTTAAATTGACTCGTTTATAGAAGTTTTTTGAAATATTGATTTTCTATTAAGGCTATGGGAGACGCTGTACGAACTACAAAATCCACAATATCATTATTGAATTGATCTTGGTTGTTGCGACTATTTTGCTTTCAGTTTTTCTCATTATTAGGTAACTCGCGTATTCTACCTGGTGTTTCCTTTTCGATTGTGTTAGGAGGTTTGATGTTACTCCTGCATAATAGCTAATAACACTCTTCTTTTCCTTGCAAAGCAGACATATAGCATAATTTTTTCTGGAACTGCCGGATGACGTTGATGATGCCTCACACAGCTCGATATTCTAAATATATTTTATGTGTTGTTAGAGAATACGTCTTGTCTTTTCGAAGAAACATTATAGATATATGCTGCATACATACAGTTTCATTTCATGCAACAATGCTGATGGCATGAGGAAATCCACTGTTGTAAGGAGTATGGGTTTACAGCTATGGTGTATGGCTTAGATTGATTTTAGGGGAGGAGCGGATGTGTGAAGCAAAAGGGAGGATGAAGGATGGTAAGACGGGGTAATTGATCTGGGATGCCGCCGTGAAGTTGCACAATGTGCAATAATTTGTACTTTTAAAATTCGACGTTATTTTCAACTGTGATATGTGTATGTATATTTTGTAGTCTTTTCAAAATTCTAATGCTAAATTATTGGAAAAAACCCCTACTCGTTTTTTATAAACATACCTCATTTTAAATAAATAATCTCCGGTTTTGACTTACATTCTTCTCAAAAAAATTGGTGAACAGGACTTGTTCAACATTCTTTCTTACTTTTGCAGGAACTTCGAGCGAAGAACTATCTATTATGAAGGTATTTTTTTTACAAGCATAAGCACAGTGAACACTAACTCCGCACTTTACAAGACTTAGACAACGAATGTCTTTCACATTGACTTGTTTACAAAAACACGACAACAAAACAGACGTTGGCCGTTTTTGTTACCGTATGAATAGGTACAAATAAAAACACTTGTTCTAGTGCACGCATTACAGCATTTTGACCATTACATTTCCTGAGTCAATTACATGAATGTAATTGAGTTAAAAGTAATTGAGATTTTCAATTACTTGTAATATGTAATTAAACATTTTGTGTAATCATTACACCCCAACTATGCTGTCAGGGAAGTATTGGTGTGTGGCATAGTCTAGAATTCTCGTCGGGAAGTTTAGAGAACTTAGTATAGAGAAGTGGCCAAAGAGCTTATTGGTCCACTGGGCGGAG
Organism: Myathropa florea; assembly: GCA_930367185.1. Classification (NCBI taxonomy): domain Eukaryota; kingdom Metazoa; phylum Arthropoda; class Insecta; order Diptera; family Syrphidae; genus Myathropa; species Myathropa florea. The sequence goes on from OV884003.1 coordinate 60,231,376, forward strand.
GCCATAAGACGAATAGCAGTGTTTTTTTGCTAGTAGTCTACCAAAAATGTCAAGTGGGGATAGGTTCTTGATAACGTCCAGAGCATCTGAAGGTGTGGTTCTCAGAGTATCTCCTATGCAGATGCAGGCTTGACGTTGAACCTTCCTGATGAGATTATAGTGTATGACTTTGTCTAGTATTAGCCAACAGACATACACTCCATACAACAGAATGGGTCTTACGATGGCTGTGTAGATCCAATGGATCATGAGGTTGGAGACCCCATTTATTTCCTAGTGATTCAGCGTCGCCTTACGGGTTCGCTCCATTATGTTCGGCTTACAGTTAGGTCTCTTGTCTAGGATGAGCCCTAGATATTTGGCAGACTCTAAGAATCTGCAACAGGTGCCATCAATGGTAGGGGGGTCGATCGAGGGGATTTTGTATTTCCATGTGAAGAGGACAATTTCCGTTTTTCGAGCGTTAATGCCCAGTCCGTTAGTTTTGGTCCACGTCGATAGCCTCGAGAGAGCATTCTCCATAAGATCCCTTAGCACTGCTGGATATTTGCCCGAGATTGCTATAGCAATGCCATCCACATAGGTATAGATATTATACCACGAGATAATAGAGATTAAAATTAAGTCGCTTAAAATACAAAAGGAGGACAATCAAAAGGTAACGACATTTAGATATAGAAAAGAACCAATTTCACAACAGTTAACAATGAAAAGCTTGGAATATGATGTAACGAGGGATTTACATGAAAATGTAAAAAAATCTAAACAGCGCTTTACAAAATAATAATAACGGCGGCGCTACATTCCGAGGTGGACCTGGGCCTAGCTTCTCAGCAATCACTTGTGTTGTGCGTTCTATTGTTCTCTCACGAGTGGAAAGGACCTACAGTTTAATGCCGTCTCCGAACGTCGAGATTAAGAAACTTTTTCTAGACAAGTACACTCTTTGAGCATTGTCAGTGATTCGAAAGAGGTGGAGCAGTGAAACATTTTTTTTTTAAAATATAGGTATTGGAGCCTAGACTTGAAAGTTTGGTGCGCATGGATCGACGCACAAACCCACACGGCCACGGCGCTTTACAAGATACTATCAGCAAATTTGTTGAGATACTAAAAAGGAAATTGAACAGTTCAGTTCCATGGTTTAATAACGAATGGAGAATGCTAAAAAATTAAAAAATTACATGTTACCAAATCGCACAAATAACTAATGATAATCATAAATGTTTGGAATATAGACATATAAGAAAGATATAATACAACCGTCACCGAAGCTAAGAACAAATTTATTAGAAGAAAAATTAATCAAGCTGAAGGGCAAAAAGAAATGTGGCGTGGAATTAAGGAGTTAATATTAAGACAACAAAGAAAAACAATTATTAAAGTTATATTTAATAATGTAGAATACGACAATGACTTAGAGATTGCTGAAAATTTTAACAATTACTTTGTGACAAGCATCAAAGAAGTTCAGAAGTCTATAGAAATCCTTGATTATATGAACCACATCAGACCAACTGAGACCACCTTTAACTACTGAGCTATTCAGCGTATGTAGATCGATGAAAAATAAACCAGACTATAACAGAATTTCACCTAAAATGATAATGGAAAACTGGAACAAAATGAGTTGAACGCTTGTAGAATAGGTCGTTGAAATCGGGAGTTTTTCCATATTCATGGAAGGAATCGTTGCTTATTCCAATAGAGGAAGTTTCAAACACAATAATATGTGAGGAGTTTCGACCTATTAACACCTTGTTGACTATGGAAAAAATTATTGAAACTGTAGTTAAAAAACAGCTTGTAAAATACAGACAAACATAAAATCCTATCCACTTTTCAGTCGGGTTTCAGAAAACACCACTCATGTGAAACTACTGTAAATCATGTTATAAATGAATGGATGGAAAATAACGAGCATTTGAAACAATATATCTTAAGATTATAATAACGAAGCTAAAGGTATTAAGAACAAAGAATTAAAATGGCTCCAATCATATTTGGAAAATAGAACACAACGGACAAGGGTAATTAATAGCACATCTAACTTCAGAAATATAGACATGGGCGTATGGCAGGGCTCAATACTGGGCCCAATATAATTTATATTGTACATACAGTCACCGACTAACCTCCGAGCCGATAGCATCGTTCCTCAGTTTAGTGTGTGATATAATTTTCTGCCTTCTGTGCTAAACCGGTATCTCCCGTTAATACCGTATTTTTTCTATATACTTTCTTTTTTACTCACTAATTCAGATTTCTTTATCTGTGAAATCGTAAGTGCGTCTTTGAAGTGCAAAATGGCCCACGGGCCAAAACTAATAGGTGGTCGTTTCGGGTTGCTTGACCCTGATCCTGATCCTGATCCCGACTCTCAGCCACGAAAGAAGACAAAGCGCAGCACTCTGCCCATGAACATCTTCCCAGACCTCCCATCAAACCCCAGTGTAAAAAATCCCCGATTCGTAATTATGTCTTCAAAGAATAGCGAAAAGCCCATTTCATCCCTTAGCCCATTTCTTCTCAAGAAAGCTATCGACATGATCAGCAAAGATTATGAAAATATAAGCCAACTTCGTGACGGAAGCCTATTAATTTTTGTAAAATCACAAAAAACTGCCGACATCTTCATCAAAGCCAAAGACCTCGCTGGCGTTTGTCCAATAACTTTGAAACTGCATGATCGACTAAACCAATCCAAAGGAATAGCTTACGCACCATGTCTTATCAATGTGTCTGAAACCGAAATTATTGCTGAAATGAAAGCCCAGGGTGTTACGGATATTTACAAATTCTCAAAAGAAGGTGATGATGGAAAGCAGAAACCAACAGGCCTCGTGCTCTTCACGTTTGACCTTTATCAAGTCCCCAAATCAGTAGATATTGATTTTTACACTGCCAAAATAACGGAATATATACCTAACCCCATGCGCTGCCGAAATTGCCAACTGCTTGGTCACACAATTAAACGCTGCAATAACAGTACCCAATGCGATTCATGTAATCTGCCACCTCATGTACCTGAACCATGCAGTCGCGTATTGTGCGCAAATTGTTCCCTCCCCCATCCATCATCTTCCAAAATGTGTCCGGCCTACAAACAGGCCAAGGACATTATTACAATTAAAACATTGAAGAAATGTACAATTGCCGAGGCCAAACGAATTTACAGTCAACAAAACTCAACCCAGATCCCACCTCTAACTGTGACATTCGCTGATAAAATTAAACAAACAAAAGTTTCACAGACTCAAGAGAGTATTTCTCAAACTTCTCAACTGATTTCATCCCGCTCACCTCTCTCATCAGGCCCACATCCAACAAATAACAACTCAACTTCAAATAATAGAATAAATTCTAGCTTGGCATCAAAATCCACAAATATTAGCAAGAATGATCCCACACCATCCTGCTCAAACTTAAAAAAAATATCTCCAATGCTAAGGCTATTACTGCCACTAAATCTGCTTCTGAATTGTCGCATCCAATCTTATCTCCTGATCAATCTAATTTAAAATCAAACTCTATAGAAAAACCTACGACTGCATTTAATGCTAACTTTACCACTAACCAATACTCTCAATCCATCTCAAACCCATTACAACTCAACTCAACTCTCGATATCAACATCAACTCAAATAATCAACATCTACCTTCTTATTCACCTTCAAATAATAAACCCAAATCCACCTCCCTTCCCCCTTCCACTTCACCTATATCAGCTGTCACTCAAGCACTGTTAGACAAAAATGAATACTACATTCAAAACACCATGAAAATCCATGATGTTGAGCTGCAATAATGTAAATGTAAAACAAACTATTGACCCTGCGATTCTGGAATTGAATCAATCAGGCTCTTTAGGGAGCCTGTGTGATTCAACATCCGCACCGCGGGGTCATAACCCCGGACAACCTCTTTCCGCCCACTCCTATAATTCTCAACAACATACATCCAACACAAACAGACAACATTACCGAAACACAACTAACCACACTTCGTTTGCCTCAGGCAAACCAAGCTCGTGGAGCCAGTGTAATCGTTACTGACCCATCAATATTCTACAATGGAATATGAAAGGTTTCATCAATAACATCGATGAGCTCAATATTATAATAAAACAACATAATCTCAATATTATATCAATTCAAGAAACACACTGCACTTTCACTCAAACCCCACTTTATCCAAAGGGCTTTGAAGGCTACTTTCACAACTTGCCCAATATTGATACCCACAAGCAAGGTATATCACTACTAGTGAAAAAAAACATCCCTCACAAAATCATTATGCTAAACTCAGCAATACAAGTTCAAGCTGTAGAGATAGAACTCTCTACAAAGTTTACATATATTAACATATACATTCCTCCAAAGCAAATAATTAATAAGAACGAATTGTTAAATGTAATCAAACAAGTTAAAACCCCTATTATACTTGGAGGTGATATCAACGCCTGGAGTACTCTTTGGGGCTCTCCAAAAAATAACAAGAAGGGTGACGCTTTTGAAAACTTCTTTTTAAATACCAACCTTATTATCCTTAATGACGAATGTCCTACCCACCTCTCTACTCACAATACACTTACACATGTTGACGTAACATGCTGCTCTCCAGATCTGTTCCCGAAAATAACATGGAAGACGTTAGACGATCTTAATAACAGCGACCATTATCCAATACTTACCGCAATAAATATTGAACGTTTTGACAAGCCTATACTGAACATTAAATTCAAAACAGACTTGTCCAATTGGTCCATGTTCAGAAAAATAACAACAGATTACCTGTCAGATAAGGCTCCATCCCCAAACAATAATAAAGAAGCCGCTTTATTGCAGAAAGCTATCAGAACTGCTGCCAACTTTTCCATCCCTCAAACTGTTCCAGTACAACATAAACACGTTGTACCTTGGTGGAATTCCGAACTTTCTAACCTTCGGAAAGAAAAAATTATCGCTTTAAAAAATTTTCAAAAGAACTGCTCCACGCAAAACCTTATTCTTTACAAAAAATCGAATGCTAAATTCCGTAGATTGCTTAAGACCAGCAAAGCAAAAAGTTTCCATGAGTTCACGTCAAGCATTAACTCTAACTCACCCCCCGCTAAGATTTGGCAAAACATCCGCCGTCTGACTGGTCATGCCACTTCACTTACAATAAATAGCATAAAATCCACCAATGCTACTATTACCGACCCACTACAAATATGCAATTTGTTTGCACTTTCTTGGTCTCAGGTTTCAGGAAATGATAATTTCTCTAGCTCATTTATCGATGAAAAATGCATCATGTTTAACAGCACACCGCCGTTATATCCACCCAACCCAACCTCCCGTCGTATTGAGCAAAAGATTTCATTTCTGGAATTTGACGCAACACTAAACTCAGTTAAGGGCAAGACGACAAGTAGAGATAGAATATCCTACCCAATGCTGAAGAATCTTCCAAAGGAAACCAAGCAAAGGATCATCCACCTTTACAATAATGTGCTTAATACTGCAGTTATCCCCCAATCCTGGAAAACTGCCAGTATACTACCTATCCCAAAACCCAACAAAAATAAGAACTCAATTGGAGGATATCGCCCGATCTCTCTCATTCAAGATCATAGAAAAGATTATTGCTAAACGCCTATTATGGTATGTCGAAACAAATAAGCTCATCAGCCCTAACCAGGTAGCATTTAAGCCCAACAAAGGATGCGTTGACGCCCTTCTTCACATTGATTTTTTTATCTCGAAAGCCCTTTCGGCAAAAAACCATGTCTCTATTCTTGCCCTGGACTTCGAGAAAGCTTTCGACAGGATAGGTCTCCATGTTGTCCTTAAAAAACTAATAAAATGGGGCGTTGAAAGAAAAATGTACGGGTACATAAAATCATTCTTAACGAATAGAAAATTTAGCGTTAAACTAAATAACGTCTACTCTTCCAATTACCCTTTGCACAATGGTATCCCACAAGGATCACCTCTCTCAGTGGTCCTATTCATCATCGCGTTTGACGACATAAATGCCATCTTATTAAACCACCAACTTTTAAACCACTGCCTCTACGATATTTATATCTTATGCAAGGCAAAAGATATAAGTAGAACCAATACCTTGCTGAAACTAGCTATTAAAGATATTTTAGACTGGTCAGAAATATCTGGTGCCAAATTGTCAATCCAAAAATGTAAGCTGCTTCATGTTTGCCGTAAACGTAAATGCACACAACTTAACATAAATGTAAACAATATAATTATAAAAAATGTTAGTTATTTAAAAATCTTAGGACTAGTTATTAATCATAAGTACTCCTGGAAACTACACTGTTTAGAACTTAAGAAAGCGATAGCTACAAGCACAAATATTGTTAAATACTTAGCCTATAAAAAAAGTAATGCCCATATCAATACTCTTACAACAATCACAAAAATGTTAGTTCTAAGTAAAATCGACTGGGTACTGCCCACCATCAATTCTCAAAATTATAGAACCTGTTTACCACCAAGCAGTTAGAAGAAGCCTTAATGCATTTCCAACTACTCCCATCAAAAATATTTTGGCAGAAGCAGGACTTCCCAGCTTTGGTGAACGTAGTGACGCCATTACCCTAAAACTGTACGCAAAACTTATGTTCTCCAAAAACTCCATAATCGATTACGACGTCAAGAACGCAACGCATCACAAAACAAGTAAAAAGATACCATCAGCAATCGTTACTATCCTCGAAAAAGCAACTTTACTAGATCTCCCAAATAAGCGTAAGCACTTTACCGTTCCACGCTACCCTCCATGGCTAATAAATCCTGACTCCATTATAATGACACTTGCTGATTATAAAAAAACAAATACCAGCAACAAAACCTACTGTCAACTCTTCACCAGCATCTCATCAGATATGAAGTCGAGGGGTTGGAACTTAGTTTTCACCGATGGCTCAAAAACGACGGAAAATACATCATTTGCTGTCGCACTGGAAAATGGATCCATTCTCCGCATTGGTATTCTGCCTGAGTTCGCTTCAATATTTACGGCTGAAGCCTTCGCCATCCTTCAAGCTACGGAGATAGTAATGACACGCCGAGGTAAACATATAATATGTTCCGATAGCATTTCGGTACTCACTGCTATCAAAAACCCCAACAACAACACTGAGCTCATATCAGAAATCAGATATCAACTTATCAAATCGCCAAATAATATTAAACTGATGTGGACTCCCGGGCATGTCGGGATTCAAGGCAACGAACACACCGATACATAGATTCAACATCTTCTCCAAAGTTGATCTGATGAAATTCACTCAGAAGAGCATAAAAATCAAAATCATAAATGACTGGAGGCTGTACCATCATCATTACAAAAAAGTGAATCCTGAGAGAATTAATCAAATCAGTAAAGAACAAATTTCTAACTTTGTACGACTACGTCTTGGTCACACCTCAGCCACACATCAACATCTTCTCACCAAAAACAGCCCCCCTATTTGTACCACCTGCAATACCACTCTAGACCTAACACATATCCTAGAAAATTGTTCTTTACTAAAACCTATTATAAAAGATATTTTTAAAAATAATTCGATTTATGAAATCTTGAAAAGTCCTATTCCAAACAACATTGAAATGATCTCTAAATTTGTCACAAGAGCAAATCTTATCATTCCCTAGACTGATTACCTCAGGGTCACCCATGTCGCAAAGGTCCTGGTTGAAATCTGGAAACCAAGATGTAATCAAGCTCTATCCCACCTCATCCCTTCCTCTTCTCCTCCCCTCTACCCCACTCCCCTGGGCTGGATCAAAGTGTCATGCTACTCGTGCTGATGATCAACCAGGCTGAGGGCCCAGACAAATAGCTCAGTCGCGTACATAGCATCCAGATACCTGGCGACCTCTGGATTAGCTAGCCTTACCTACGTACACGGAGCCCTGCGTAGGCGGACCACCCTTTCTCCGATACTCGTGGGAATCAAATTAAATGAACAACAAAAAAATTAAAAACATAAATACTGAAAACAACAAACCAAGAGAGGAAGAAGGTTCAAGTCGTGAACCGGTGGGGGAACAGGTCAGCAAACCTACCCCGCCAATCCCGAACCCCAGCCCTTCATCTGGATCGGTGAGGCTAACTTCCCCCCACTCGTCCAACACGGACTCCGCAAAACCACTGCCAGACGGCTCGCCAGTAGCTCTAGCACGGGACAAACCCTGCACGAGCAAACAAGCGCGTGCTGCTGCTGGGCCAGCAAGGACCTTAACGGACCGAATTCGGAAAACCGCGCCTGTTAAAGGATCCAAAGCCAGCAACCTGCCCACTAAGACAGGTTCTGGTACGGCTCCAACAAAGCAGGCGAGGAAACACCATCTGTCAGCAACTTTAGGGAGCGGCGCGCAGCCACTCGTATCCTTGACAAACTGGCGCCCTTCCCTAAAGACAGCTGGAACAGCAAACAGAAAGAGTCGTATGATTGGGCCATAAATAGACTCTCCTGCTCCAAGGGAACATCCGTACCTCACGCGGTCAAACGCGATAGGTCTATGGAGGAGCAAACGGTGCAGGCCCCGGCCACCAAAAGAACCAAAAACAACACCGGTACTGCCAGACAAGACAAGCAGTACAGCGATGTCCTGAAGAGCCATACTCTCGTTATCGTGATTGACAAGGCAGATCCATATGGGAGCATCTCGGCGGATAAATGGAGGAAGGTAGAGGCCGAGTTGGCCCCTGCCCTTCTCTCTATCTTAAGGGAGCGACCAGGACCTGCTCCAATCTGTGAAGACGGGGGATGGTTCCAGGAGCACGTGAAACTGCTTGCCTGTGCGGACCAAAGGTCGATTGACCTCCTCATCGAGGCCATAGGGATGGCGGGCGAGGTGTGGATAGGGGCTCGCCTGGAGGTCTTGTCGTTGGACAAGATACCTAGCAGGCCCAGGGCACGCATCCGCCTTCCGGCCAAGCCCTCGGACTCTACGTCCATAATGGAACTTATCAGGTTGTGCAACCCGAAACTGAATACAAGTGACTGCAAAGTCGGCAGGCTGGAGGAGCATAAGGGGGACACCCGTTCGGTGGTCATCATCATCAACGAGGACTCCTTGGCTCAACTTGCTGCAGACGAGTACAAGATCTACTTTGGTTTCGGCAAGGTACCCATTAAAGTCTACAAAAAGGACTCAGAAAGGGTATCTGTCGCACCTGGCACGTCATCGGCCCCCAACACGGAGATCTCCCCCTTACCGGTAGACACTTGTCCAGCCGAAACAAGTGCTACCTCCACTGACAACGGACCACCGGACGCATCAGAAGAAGTCCTCACGACAACGCTCAATACTCTGGGCATTGACGACGATACACTTTCGTCGGACTCAGAGTTTGAGCGGTTCTTCACCGCCAACTTATATCGTCCACCCCAGGAGAAGGATGACTTTATGTCTTCCGACTTCGGAAGTCGCAATGCTGCGGGTGATTCAGATTAACCTTCACCACTCCAAGGCGGCCTCCGCCAACCTCCTCATCCGATTAGCCAAACATGGGGAGGGCATTGTCCTGATCCAGGAGCCCTGGACCGCGAAAGGTCTGGTGCTGGGACTCAGGACAGCGGGCTATAAGCTCCTTTACACCAAAAATGCAGGTAAACCTAGATCTTGCATTATGGTTAAAAGCTCTATTAACTCATTCCTCATTTCTAACCTTAGCGACCCTGATAACACGGTGGTAAGCCTGGAGCTGAGTCAGAGTACGTGCTGGATGACTTCGGCATACCTTGCATACGACAAACCAATCCCACCCACAACACTCACAAGGACGGTCGCTATGGCGGAATCCAGCAACGCTTTCCTCATTATTGGTTGTGATGCCAATGCACACAATCAATTATGGGGTAGCTCCAACGACAACGATAGAGGTGAGTCTCTGTTAGACTTTATTCTAAGTAAGAATCTAGTTGTATGTAATACAGGAAATGTACTTGATATTACCCTTGTCTCAAATAACTTCTCCAACTACATTAGTAATTGGAGGGTTTCTGATATCCATTCCTTCTCGGACCATACATATCTCCCTTAAGGAAGATCTTAACGGTCTTCCCCCCGAGCAACCTCCAGTCAGGAACTATAGGAAAACCAACTGGTCTCTATATAAAAGTATTATAGGGAAATCCCTTTCGGGAGCACCTCCCTCCCCTACTGCCGTCAATGAGCTGGAATGGCTAGTCAACTCGTTCACCATTACCCTTAATGATGCAATGGACACGGCCTGCCCACTCAAAACACGGAAGTTTAACTCCAAGCCACACTGGTGGAATAGTGAAATTGAACATCTTCGTAAAGCCAGCAGGAGGAAGTTCAACAAAGCTAAATACTCCGGGGATGAGCTCCACTGGGAATCCTATAAAGAATCCCTCAGATTATTCAAATCCAAAATGAAAACGGCAAAAAGGAAATCCTGGAAGCTGTTTTGCGGAAGAATAGAAGATATTTCGGAGACCTCAAGACTCAGAAAAATCCTCTCCTCGTGTCCTGCCATACCAAGCTACTACATGAAGCAGGACGGCACTTGGACTACGTCTAGTAAAGAATCACTTGAGATTCTACTTGATACTCACTTCCCCAGCTGCTCTGATGACCAACCCTTCTCAGCCTTGGGTTCTGGTTATCCCATCAGTAGCCTCGTGAAGCTCACCACTAAGCGCAGAATAGCATGGGCTATTCGTAGCTTCAAACCGTATAAATCCCCTGGTCCGGACGGTATTATACCAGCAGAACTCCAACTGAACTTAGACCTAATTCTTCCATGGTTGGAAACTATCCTCAAAGGTTGCCTAAGCTTGTCCCATATCCCCTTGGGATGGAGACAGGTGAAGGTTGTCTTCCTACCTAAAGCAGGTCGTAGCTCTCATGTAAACCCCAAAGATTTCAGACCTATCAGTTTATCTTCCTTCCTACTCAAAACCTTGGAAAGACTCATAGATATCCATCTTCGCTGCAATATAGACCCATCTAGATTGTCAGCCTCCCAACATGCATACACTAAAGGCAAATCAGTTGATACTGCCCTACACTCGCTTGTATGCTCCATCGAAAAATCCCTTCACCATAAGGAATTCACTATGGTAGCCTTCCTGGACATCGAGGGAGCCTTCAACAATGTCTACCCATCCTCTATCATCAGTGCACTGGTAAATCTTGGCGTGGAAAAGGGACTCTTTAGATTGATTTACCAACTGCTCGTCAGTAGAGTTATCATATCGAAGCTGGGTTCTACCACAGCCACCAGAGTTGCCAGCAGAGGAACAGCACAAGGTGGAGTTCTATCTCCCCTGCTATGGAACATCGTAGTCAACGAACTACTTTTGTTGCTAAATAAGGCAGGGTGCAAGGTGATAACCTATGCGGATGATATTGCTGTGGCTGTCTCGGGAAAATATCCATCAGTGCTAAGGAATCTCTTGCAGCATGCTCTCTCAAAACTTTCGGCGTGGAACAAAGTCAACGGATTGGGCATTAATGCTTCTAAAACGGAAATTGTCCTCTTCACACGAAAATATAGTATCCCCTCGATCGACCCCCCTACCATTAACGGCACCAGTTGCAACTTCTCGGAGTCTGCTAAATATCTGGGGCTAATCCTAGATAAGAGGCTAAACTGGAAGCCGAACATAATGGAGCGCACCCGCAAGGCGACGCTGGCTCTCTAGATTTGTAAAAGAGCATTAGGAAAGAAATGGGGTCTCCAACATCATATGATCCACTGGATCTACACAACCGTCGTTAGACCCATTCTGTTGTATGGAGTACATGTCTGGTGGCCAATACTAGACAAAGCCATACACTACAATACAGCCTCTTCCCAGTGGACCAACAATCCATTTGGCCACTTCACTATACTAAGTTCTTCTAACTTCCCCACGAGAATTCTGGACCATACCACACCCCTTTACTTCCCTGATAGACTTTTTGAAACCCTCATTCCTGATAGAAACTGTTGGAATGATAATCCTAAACCTTTTGCAGGCTCCCTGCACTTTTTCGCGGATGGGTCTAAAACCCAGGAGGGGGTGGGTAGTGGTGTTTTCTCTGATGAACTAAATATGAGTCTCTCCTTTCGCTTACCCGACTACTGTAGTGTGTTTCAGGCGGAGATTATGGCGATTAGTGAAGCGCTGTCTTGGCTCAAATGGAATGTAATATCCGCTCGTGATATTTGCATTTTCACGGACAGCCATGCAGCCATCAGAGCCCTGGAATTGGTCTCTACGAACTCTTAGACTGTAATAGACTGCCGCTCATCTTTAGACAAGATGGCCGACCAGTTCAATAGTTGCCTGTGCTGGGTGCCAGGACATAGAGACATTCCAGGCAACTGCAAAGCAGATGAGCTCGCCAAGCTCGCTACTTCACAGCCATTACTTCCCAAACACAGTAGCTTGGGTATGCCCCTCACAACTTGCAAATTGTTGCTCTCATTAGAGGCAACTCGTTAAATAGATCACAGATGGGCGAGTGGCACTACGTGTCACACCTCCAGGATCATCTGTCCTAGGCTAGATTCCAAAAGATCTAAGGCTTTAATATCTCTTCACAGATCGCATATAAGCACAATCGTCGGTGTCATCACAGGACACTGCCTCATAGGAAACCATGCCAACAGACTAGGTGTCCTGGCTAATGATTTCTGTAGAAGCTGCCTAGATGAGGAGGAAGTGGAAAGCGTCTCACACCTCCTCTGATCCTGTCCGGCCCTGGCGTCTATTCGACGCCAATATCTAGGGGCCTACTTTTTTAATGACTTGTGTGATCTTAGTACGGTTCCCATTAACAATCTACTTCGCTTCATTATAGGCTCCAAATGGTTTCCCTCGGACAACTTATTGGTTTGATCCCGGTCAAACCATGTGGCGGCACAATGGATCAATTCTGGTCTAAGTGCACACACATATAAGCCACATCATACCTACCTACCTACCTAAGGTGGAATTCTTTGTTTTCTTCCGCTATTTGGTTCCATTTCGCTGAGTCCCGTTTGTCTTGCGTTTCCTCCTCCGGCGGACTTCTTTTTCCGGAGACGCACGGCTTTGGTGGTGGAGACCGTGTTACCCTTGAGTTCTTCGCAAAGGGATTTATTAGATGTAATAATTGGCTCTCCCCAGAATCCGTAGAGCCGACCTCTTAAGAGGGTGGATTTTCCAGTGAATCTGGACTGCCACCTGGGGTATTATTCCTTTTTGTTGAAGGACCCCGACGGAGCGATATAAAATCAGCACTAGTAAGAAACCTTGGAGTTCAGTAATCGTACCACCAACTTTATCTCAAAGTCTTCTCCACAAGAAACCAAGTGAATATTTTATTGTATTAAGAAATATATTAGTTAAGTTAAATGAGAAATATGAATATGATCTAAGTAAACCAGCAGAGTTTAGCCCAAAAAATAATGAAGCAATTATATTAAGATCTTTTATAAACAATATTAATGTTAACTTGGCGTCAGTTGTCTTAAATAGGAACTGTACAAGCTTACGGGAAGCCTTTGCCTTATTGGAGAATGAAGGTTTAATTAGAGAAAACAAAATGCACAATAATAACAAATATAATTCGAAATATTTCCCCAGTAATAACCTTGTTCCTCAATCAATTAACCAAGCATAAGATTATCAACAGCCTAGACAAACATTCAGTCAGCAAAATAATAACCGTAGACAGAATTTGCATAGTAATTACAACAGAGAGAGTTCAGTAACCACTCATAATAGATCCCAAGATAATCTTAATGACTACCGAAATCCTAGGCATGGTTTCGCTAAAATTTTGCGGAAATTTAGCATAGGAACAGATAACAGAATAACAGATTTACCAAAAGAATTTAGAGAAGAATCACTTATGACCTGGAAACTTTTAGGACAAAACATTTTGGGACCCCTAGAAGCAATTATATATATGAAAAAGGAAGCCTTGATTTTTTAATAACAACGTAATCAAGTTCATTAATACCTGTCCTTTTAAATACGTTGAAATTCACTCGCTGCAAGAATCTAAATTAGATGAAAATATTATAGAGAAGTTAGACCGTAAGGATATGAATACAGAAGAACGATATGAATAAAGAAGAACGAGATGAACTTAGGAAACTCGTTAAACATAACAAAGACTTATTTTTTCAAGAAGGCCATAAGCTTACACATACTCATGATATACAACATGAAATAATAACTACTATAGAAAAACCGGTGCATTCCAAAATATACAGATATCCTCAAATACATGGAGAGGAAATAACTAATCAAATCGGAGAAATGTTGGCGCAAGGAATAATTACACAGAGTAACTCCCCATACAACTCACCGTTATGGATCGTTCCTAAGAAGATCGATAACTCCGGTAGAAAAAAATGGAGAATAGTTATCGATTACAGGAAACTAAATGAATTTACTGTGAGCGACAAATTTCCTATCCCTAATATAGAAAATATATTAGAAAAATTAGGAAGAGCACAGTATTTTACAACATTAGACCTGGCCAAGGGATTTCACCAAGTTTTAATAAAGGCATGTGATAGAAAGAGGACGGCATTTTCAACGCCGTTAGGACATTATGGGTTCGTAAGAATGCCGTTTGGGTTAAAGGACGCACCGCAACATTTTAAAGATTAATAAATTCAGTTCTTAGAGAATATATAAATCGAATATGTGTTGTCTACTTAGACGATATTTTAATTTTCAGCATCACATTGAGAGAACATACTGAAAATATACAAACAAATTTCAATAAACTAAGAGAAATCAATCTGAAAATTCAGTTAGATAAATGTAATTTCTTTACCAAAACAAATGAATACCTAAGACATATTCTTACAATAGATGGGATAAAACCCAATATGAATAAAATTGAAAACATTCAAAAGCTAAGAATACCTGAAACACAAAAACAAATAAAGTCATTCTCGTTCAGACTGTGTTGTACATACTCGTATATCGATATTCTCCACTTGACGCAGGCGTGACGTGTAGGTCGTAGGTGCCTGATTACATGAGCGGAAAAAGGCAAGATTGAGAGCGATATAATATACGATTTTCACAAGCCAGAGAGAGATGGGTTGGATGCGCCGAAAATCGGCATTCTTCCACCGAAAATCCACTTTCAAAGAGGATTCTCGGGTGAAGCAGGTATATTTTCATTCCTTTTCGTTCCGTTTTCAGCATGTTTTCCTTATTTTCTGGTGATCGCTGATCGAGTAACACCTCACGCATGCTACGTGGCATTTTGGAACATTGATCACAGGGACAATTTAAATGCACTTCTAATGTTTTTTTCACTGCATACGTATAGTACTACATGCAAACGTTGCTGCTACACCTGAACAAAAATTGATTTTATTCGTAATTCATGAAAAATACGAATTTAAGAGAGAGCATTACTCAATTCTCGGTAGAACATTACTGGGTGAAAACATGATGCAAATGAACCGATTCGCGTGTTCTACACGCAGAAAATCCTGCCTGCCCAGTCGAATATCCCAGTCGTTTGTAAACAGCCACTAAGCGACCACTGGAATCTCGATCGTCGGCGTCATTTGGAATAAAGGTCTCATATTTTTCTACGCACATTCGGAATTTATAAAAAAAAAAAACAATTTTAAAAGGTGAACCGAATGCTCTGTCGTGTTAATTGTTGTATAATGCTTCGCGAAGAAAACTGTTAAATTTATTTCACCTTATTTCCTTGTATCTTTTGGATATTCTTTTAATGTTTGCTTCCTCCACCGTGCTTTATTATTTCTGCATCTTACCTCTGCAGCTCGCTTTTTTGGCACTGGTTTCAGCCATCTCTTGAACTCATGTTAAACACAAAAAAACGGAAGAATAGTTGTTTCAGAAGAAATTTACCCTTTGTTTGAATCATCCACGGCGTCTTGTCGGCGGTGCGAACCGACAACCCTAGCGGGAATTCATCCGCGCATATCGCACCAGTAAAAATGTACAGCAACACTTGTGTCACCGAACGCGCCCACTTAGCCACGCCATCTGTGGCCTCGATCCTGCATAAATTAGTAGTTGTTGACATCTCTATTCCATCTTGTAGTGTCGTCTCACTCTTACCCAGTTTTGCGCTCCTTTTTCACTTAACTTTGACATTTGTCATTCTTTGTCATTCCTTGTTGAGAAGCCAAAGCCACCAGAAGCAAAACTGCGGTAAGAGTGAGATAATTTTATAGGATGGAATAGAGATGATAATATTTAATTGTACTTCCTTCAGAAATAAATTTTCCTTTTGTTTGTGGAATATTCATTTCGCCATTCCTGGGTTTCTCAACAATTTTTTATTTCGCACTGCTTGACTCCCATGCCGGGGAGTGCACCGCGAACCGCCGCCGCCAGTAATCCACACCGGGAAATTTGAGGAGGAGACGTGAGTAATGCCGCTGAAGATGAAAAGGACACCTCCCCGCAAGAGTCCACGCAATCAGGAACCCGAGAACAGCAATGCCGATGCTTCAAGTTCCAACGTTGGCGACGACGCCACCGGTACCGCAACTAGTACCGCCGCCACCAATACTGTTACAACTAACGCCACCAATACCGATGCAACTGCCGCAATCAGTACCGCTGCAAACATCGCCTCCAGTGCTGTTAGCAACAACGCCACCGTCACGGCCACAGCAACAACTACCTCGTACGTCGCAGAGCCACGGACCGACACAGTAAGTACAATTTTTAACTCCTCAACTGTGTTGCATGCTCCCATCGCGACAATGTCCGGAACCGAGCAAAGTGGAAGCCGTGCAGCCGTAGCCGTCGACGAAAATATTATGCAAGCCATGCAAAGACACATCGACCGTTTGGAGAGCCAGCTGCAGTGTGCGTACGTCAAGCTTAGTGAAAGCGATCTTCAATGCCGGGCACTGAGAGAAGTAGTACAAAACGGTAATCCTGTCGTCGCGTCCTCGATAACAGAGCCATCATTGCCGCTATGGACTCCGTTATCTCATGCTGTTCCTTCGCAACAGTCAAACCCTTGTGCCGTCTACAGTAGCATAACCGTACAACCAACGGTAACGCCGCCTACTTTGCACAACACACTGCCGCCAAATAACTACGTTGCATCGACCATACGGCAGTTCCATCAGTCGCAACCACAGTCAACGAACGCAAGTAACTGGCCTCTTGCGCACACTAACCCACCACAGTTCATCCCGCCTGGAAGCTGTACGCCGCCATCGACAATGCCGTATGCTAACGCACGAAAGGTGCTGGACTTGCCGGAGTTCAGCGGTCATGCAGAAGACTGGCCAATGTTTTCGACCGCATACAACGGGACGACGTCAGCGTACAACTACACCAATCTGGAAAACTGTCAGCGCCTGTTAAAATGCTTGAAGGGAGAAGCCAGGGAGACCGTCAAGTCTCTGCTGATACATCCGGACAACGTTGGTGCGGTGATGGAACATCCTCGGTTCCGCTTCGGCCGCCCTGAACAGCTGATACGAAGCCAACTCCAGCAAGTCCGAAGTGTACCTCCTATCAGTGAGAACTCAATGGAAAGAATTATATCGTTTGCAACGAAGACGAGGAATCTTGCTGCATTCCTACAATCTGCTAATGGTCAACAGCACTTGTCGAACCCTACGTTAATGGAGGAACTCATTTTAAAACTCCCTATGAGCAAAAGGATCGACTGGGCCAAATATGCAACTTCGATATCGCCGTATCCAACAATAACACACTTCAGCCAGTGGTTGAGCGAAGTCGCCGAAGTGATTTGTTCCGTCCAGGACCTTGGTAGCTCAACGCAAGCCGATTCAAGAAGACGGCCAGTACTTCACGCCGCCGTCGGTAGCCGTCGTCCTGACGTAGTCACGTGCCTCTTGTGCCAAGGTCAGCATAAGATTCTCGACTGCAAGAAGTTCTCTGAGTGCAACAAGGACGAGAGATGGACTCACGCAAAGCGCCTGAGGTTGTGCTTCGCCTGCTTAGATGCAGGGCATTCATCGCGTAAGGATGTCAAAGAAGCCACCATAAGCTCTTACATGAGCCTAGGAGCTGCGCCAACGAAGGTCTGCAGGTGCCGTTCACTCAGCCGCAGCACAATTCCAGTACATCAAAGGAACTTGTTCTAACATGCGCAGCCAGCACTGTTCAGGTTAGTAAGTTGTTGTTTAGAGTAGTTCCAGTCACTTTATTCGGACCTGAGAAGCAAACGGACACATACGCGTTACTGGACGAAGGCTCCTCAATAACAGTTATGGACGCCGCACTGACGGAAGAACTTGAGCTGGAGGGCCCTCAACGGAACCTAAACCTACAATGGCTCGGAGGAAGAGCTACGATAGAAACGGCGAAAGTTGTTAGTTTGCAAGTCAGTGGGCTGAATGGTAAGCGACGGCACGCTCTACGCAATGTTTATGGTGTTCACAATCTTCAACTGCCTACACAAAGCCTTAACGATAGTGACATTCGATTAGACACCATTCGTCTCAAAAATCTGCCAGTACAGCCGTACACCGATATTTCTCCCAAGCTGCTCATCGGACTAGATCACTGTCATCTGGGACTTCCATTCGAAACCGTCACAGTTCGTGATGGCGGACCATTTGCCGCTAAAACGGAGCTTGGTTGGGTCATATTTGGGCCATCTCAAGGAAACGCACCAACGACACCTTCATGCCTAATGGTAGAAGCCGTCGATGACACCGCCCTGCACAAACTAATAGAGGACTATTTCGATGCTGATAGCTTTGGAGTGCGCCCAGCACCAGTTGTGGAAGACAAAGCTGATGTACGGGCCCGGAGTATCCTTCATTCCACCACCGTAAGGGTGAACGAAAGATTCCAAACCGGGCTTTTATGGAAGAGCGATGAAATTGAACTTCCTGATAGCTACACCATGGCAAAAAGAAGACTCGTAGGAATCGAGCGAAAGATGAAGAGGGATGACACGTTTGCTATCGCCTACAACGAGATCATCGAGAGCTACATTACAAAGGGTTACGTTCGTAAACTGCCGCCAGAGGAAGCCATTGTCCGAGGGCCTAGAACCTGGTATCTGCCTCACTTCGCCGTCTCGAATCCCAACAAGCCAGGTAAAATACGTTTGGTGTTTGACGCCGCCGCTGCAGCAGAAGGCGTCTCATTAAACTCATGCTTGCTGAAGGGACCACAACTTTATCAGCCAATGCCGGTAATACTCTTCAATTTTCGAGTCGGGCGCTATGCAGTATGCGGAGACATCAAGGAGATGTTTCACCAGGTGCTCATACGGCCGGAGGACAGGAACTCCCAGAGATTTCTCTGGCGGGCAGGCGAAGACAAACGTGATCCGGACATCTACGAGGTGATGGTGATGACCTTTGGTGCCGCATGTTCACCGTCTGCAGCACAATTCGTATTGGCGCTGAACGTACAACAACATCATGACGCCGATCCTCGAGCCATCAGAGCCATATTGAAGCACCACTACGTGGATGATTTTGTCGACAGCTTCGAATCTGAAGATCAAGCGATCCATATCGCGAAACAGGTACGCCAGATTCATGGAGAAGCCGGATTCGAACTTCGTGGTTTCGCCTCGAATTCACCAGTGGTCACTCGTGCTCTAGAGGGTGAAGAACAGCTGAAGAAGATCACAGCCGAATGCCACCGCTCTGTTGATGAAAGCCAGACATCGCAAAAGGTACTCGGTATGTTCTGGCAACCGCGGACTGATACCTTCGCCTATCAACTCAAATTTCACCGCGTGGATCCAGAAATCACCAACGGCAACAGATGCCCAAGCAAGAGGGAACTATTGAGCATCGTAATGTCAGTCTTCGACCCACTGGGGTTCCTGTGCAACGTGCTAATAGGAGCCAAATTACTGATGAGGGAGCTGTGGAAGAGCGACATTCGTTGGGATGAACCTTTGCCCGAAAACATCAACGCAGAGTGGTCCAGGTGGTTACGGAGTTTAAGCCAGGTGCCCGAACTCCGAATTCCGCGTCACTACTTCAACAACACTGTTCCGAAGGAAGTCCAGCTTCATATTTTTGTTGACGCCAGAGAGGACGCCTTTGCAGCCGTTGCGTACTGGAGAGCGGTTGACAGTAACGAAAATGTAACTGTTGCGTTTGTATGTGCCAAGACGAAGTGTGCTCCGCTAAGACCGATGACCATACCTCGCCTGGAGCTCCAAGCCGCGGTCCTCGGAACGCGCCTTATGCAGACTGTCCGAAAGGAGCACTCGTTTGATGTCAGTCACTGCCTACTCTGGAGTGACTCCAAAACGGTCACCAGGTGGATTGAGTCCGCCAATCGTCGCTACAAGCCTTTCGTGGCTCATAGGGTAGCAGAGATCCTAGCTGCCACTACGGAGTCCAACTGGAGATGGTTACCCACGGAGGAGAACGTCGCTGACGATGCCACACGTCCAAGTTACAGCTGTAACCATCCAGGGAGATGGTTAGTCGGCCCAAAGTTTCTCCGTGGTGACCCAAGTACCTGGCCAGCTGATCCTGCCGACATCAGCTCCCATGAAGAAGATGCCGAAGAACTTCGCCCGAAGTTTACCTTACTAACCGTGAGTCATAACTTTATTAATTTTCAACGCTTTCGTTCCCTTAGCAGATTGACGCGATCAATAGCGTGGGTAATCCGTTTTACAAAGCGAAGTCGCCAGAAGTATGGCTCCGGCGAGGAAACTGTGCTTTGCCGCCAAGCGCAGGGGGAGTGCTACTCTACAGAGCTGATGCTATCCGAAAGGGGTCAAGGCTTGACCAAAGGGAGTGCGTTGCATAAGCTCTCATAAGCCAGCTGGCTGCCATTCAGCACGCGACGCCCTGTAATACTGCAGCCTGATCATCCATTCACCAAACTAGTAGTACGCCACTACCATTGTCAGATGAAGCACCAGAACCTCGAGGCTACGATCTGTGAAATTCGTCGCCACTATTGGGTACCACGACTGAGACAAGTCCTGCGAAGCGTAGTCTCTGGTTGCCTTGTCTGCAGGGCAATGCGCACAATGCCAGTCACTCCTATCATGGGCCCGCTACCTAAGGAACGCTTAACACCATACATGAGACCGTTCTCCTACACTGGGTTGGATTACTTCGGCCCAGTTAATGTAACCATCGGCCGTAGCCATCCGCAATTTTATAAACCGCAGAGGAGTTCCAGTGAAGATTCGGAGCGACAACGGGAAGAACTTCGTTGGAGCCGAACAAGAGGCGAAGCGCTTCACGGAGGTTTTCGACTGTGAACGGATCCAAGAAGAATTATCTGAAAGACGTGTCGAATGGATCTTTAACTGTCCGAGCAACCCATCAGAAGGAGGTGTCTGGGAACGTATGGTTCAGTGCGTCAAGAAAGTGCTGCGCCATACGATGAAGGAAGTTGAGCCGCGGGAGCATACGTTACAATGCCTGCTGATTGAAGCGGAGAATATAGTCAACTCAAGACCTCTGACCCATCTATCAGTTACCGCCGACCAGGAGGAACCACTCACCCCGAACCATTTTCTGCTGGGCGAGGCCAACACCGCTCAGACACCAAGTGTGAAGGATCCGACCGCGAAGCTGTGTGGGCTTCGTAAACAGTGGCGGATTGCTCGTCACCTAAGAGACAGGTTCTGGAAGCGCTGGATCAACGAGTACCTGCCTACGCTAACGCGTCGCTCAAAGTGGTGCCAGAGGACGGTACCGCCGAAGGAAGGTGACCTCGTATTCATCTGTGATGCCAATCTTCCAAGAAAACAATGGGTCCGAGATAGAATCATTCGTGTCTACCATGGCGTCGATGGAGAGGTGAGGCGAGCAGATGTCCGTACGAGCTCGGGAGTACTTCGTCGCCCAGTGTCCAAGCTGGCGGTTCTGAGCCTAGAAGATAGTGAATCAGGTTGATTCACGGGGAAGGGGATGTCACCGAACGCGCCCACTTAGCCACGCCATCTGTGGCCTCGATCCTGCATAAATTAGTAGTTGTTGACATCTCTATTCCATCTTGTAGTGTCGTCTCACTCTTACCCAGTTTTGCGCTCCTTTTTCACTTAACTTTGACATTTGTCATTCTTTGTCATTCCTTGTTGAGAAGCCAAAGCCACCAGAAGCAAAACTGCGGTAAGAGTGAGATAATTTTTTAGGATGGAATAGAGATGATAATATTTAATTGTACTTCCATCAGAAATAAATTTTTCTTTGTTTGTGGAATATTCATTTCGCCATTCCTGGGTTTCTCAACAACTTGAGAGCAAGAGCGACCTAAACAACCATACGGAGCATGAGCAACGGGCACAGGCATTCTGAGATGCCTACGTGCGAACAAACAGCACGTACAGAGCGACGACGACGAGCCAAAACCCTTCGTGCGGCGCGAAGAAGGACCAACAAAAGGGAGACACGAAAAACAGCGGACCATCCCGTACACAGCAGCGCGACGACCCAGCGGTACCGATCACCGGTACATCCTTTTGGTGGCCTGTGCGCCGACGTTTCGTGTTTAATGGAAAATCAAGTTCCCGCACTCTATTTTTGTCACGCGTGCAGAGCAGAGCTAGTTTACTAATTATTAAATTCATTGTTTTATTCAAATACAGTCCATTATATGTTATTATCGAAATAGGGTTTTAATAAAGAATAATTAAAATACAAATTTTCTTTTATTGATCCTAACATTTGGTCCTATCGAGCCAAATAAAAGAGCCAGTGCGTGCAGTGCAGAAGAAGACATTTATTTGCAAAAAACCAAAATTATTCAGTGCGGTGCAGTGTGCAACAAACAGACTATTCGTGGCGAAAGTAGAGTGTCCAGGGCAGTGCGAAATAGTGCAATTTCAGGAAAAAAAACATTTTTGTGCACTTACCAAAGACAATTTGTGCATTTGAGTATCGTGAGTGCAAACAATGGAGCTCATACCATCCAGGTGTGCAAAGCAAAAGTGCAAGTGACAACTTCAATTGCTTATTCCATGCGTCACCTGTTGTGATTTCCGAAGGGTCAACCTGAATCACTGCAAGTGCGTACGGTCTTACGGGTTAGCAAGCAATTACAGAGCAGAACAATGGGCGATACAGTACGGAGCGAAGAGCAAGTGCAATGGAGTCAGCTTTCTTCGACCAGACATTGAAGAGCATGGAGAAAACCAGCGAGCGAAATCTCAGAAGTGCATCTGGGATGAGCAGAACATGAGCACCCTTAAAATGTCCATTATGTAGAGCAGCGCATCCACTCTACCGTTGTGCGGACTTTCTGGTGCTTTCCATACAAGCCAGGAATGCAGAAGTGCGAAAATGGCAACTGTGCGCCAACTGTTTACGATCTGGGCATCTTGCGCAGGACTGCTCATATGAAGCATGCCGGAAATGCAATAAAATGGGCATTACCAAGCAGAAGAGCGAGCTGCAGCTGAGCGGAGTCGGAGCGGAGGCAAAAGTGCGTCTTACATCCATCGTGCAGGTTACCATAGCATCTCAAGAGCCAGCTAGAATCGAGGTTCTACTTGGAGCGCAAGTCTGGGCAGACATTATTAAGGGCAATATCAAGCGACACAAGAGCGGATTGACAGCGCAAGAGACACACCTTGGCTGGATCATCTTTGAGCGATTACCGGCACATGAGAAAAGAGCAGTGGGGAGCATGTTTGCAGTAGAGCGGTCGGCAGAAGGACTACTGAACGAGCAGATCCGGAAATTTTGAGACCTTCATCGAAGTTTCTGGAGAGAGCAACCAGATGATGAGCTAAATGAATTTTGGCTGACAGTAGTCACATACGGCATTACATCGAGCAGTTTTAACGCCATCAGAGCAGTGAACC
Organism: Myathropa florea; assembly: GCA_930367185.1. Classification (NCBI taxonomy): domain Eukaryota; kingdom Metazoa; phylum Arthropoda; class Insecta; order Diptera; family Syrphidae; genus Myathropa; species Myathropa florea. The sequence continues at coordinate 60,255,147 of OV884003.1, forward strand.
AATGTGTAGCTGACATAATAAGAGCGTATACCCACAGGCAGTGAAGCCAGTAACCAGGATGTTGATGACATGTTGAGCGGTGCGGATGATGAAGAGCAAGTAATCAACATGTGCAAAGAAGTTATCTCCTCGCTGCGCGGAGGGGGATTTAAACTCACTAAATTCGTGTTATCAAGCGAAAGAGTCACGTCAGAGCTATATGGTGCAAAGACCAGGGACAAGGAGCTAACCATAAACGAGAGCTTTAGTGCATCAATACTTGGTCTAATATGTCATCGAGCGACGAGATCAAGTTCAGGGTGAGCATCAACGAGAGTACCCGTAAGCTGACGAAGCGAGTAATCAACAATATATCCATTCCGAGATTGGAACTGTGCGTAGCAGATCTTTTGTGCAAGCTGATGGATCAAGTGAGCAGTGCTTTGGACATAGAGCATATTCGCAGGACGTATTGGAGTGATTCAATGATCGTGCTATATTGGATTGCCAAAATACCATTCGAACGAAGAACGTTCGAAGCCAATAGGGTGAGTGCCATCCAAGAGCGAACTGGGAGCTGTCCATGGAAACATGTACCGACGATTGATAATCCTGCTGACATAGCGTCTAGGGGAATATCAGCAGTGCAGCTGAAAGATTGTACTCTGTGGTGGAAGGGCCCGCAGTGGCTGGCCGGTGGGGAGAAAACATGGCCAAATGTGCAACCACCACTTATTACCAATCAGAGAGCAGGAACAGATGCAGCTTTAAAACCCGTTTTTGCTGGGGTGTTAATCGAGGAAAGTGTGACAGAACTCAGCATAAACGTTTCAAGCCTATTGGAGCGACGGTCAACACTGCAGAGCGTGTACAGGGTAACTGGTGATGCGTTTTTTCAGTTTGCATCACCGAATAATGCATAGCGGTGCGCAGCTATGCATCTAGTATATCCGGAGCCTTTTCTGGATGCCAGCGCTTAGACGAGCAGTAAAATCTCACATCAATAAGTGCGTAATTTCTTTTTAGCAGACTCAGTCAATAGCAGAGCAGCTGTTGGGCAGTTTGCCAAGAGATCGTGTGCGGCAGGCAAGAGCATGCAGAGATGGAATTGTGCGGAGCGCGGAAGTCAAAATGGAGCATACGACCTTAGTGCGACCGGTGCAGAAAATGTGCGTACTTCCCATGGACGATTCAACCGATGGAATTGAGCACTAGTCCTCAATTGGGGGCGGGATGTTTGAATCATCCACGGCGTCTTGTCGGCGGTGCGAACCGACAACCCTAGCGGGAATTCATCCGCGCATATCGCACCACCAAAATTTACAGCAACACTTGAGAGCAAGAGCGACCTAAACAACCATACTTAGCATGAGCAACGGGCACAGGCATTCTGAGATGCCTACGTGCGAACAAACAGCACGTACAGAGCGACGACGACGAGCCAAAACCCTTCGTGCGGCGCGAAGAAGGACCAACAAAAGGGAGACACGAAAAACAGCGGACCATCCCGTACACAGCAGCGCGACGACCCAGCGGTACCGATCACCGGTACATCCTTTTGGTGGCCTGTGTGCCGACGTTTCGTGTTTAATGGAAAATCAAGTTCCCGCACTCTATTTTTGTCACGCGTGCAGAGAAGAGCTAGTTTACTAATTATTAAATTCATTGTTTTATTCAAATACAGTCCATTATATGTTATTATCGAAATAGGGTTTTAATAAAGAATAATTAAAATACAAATTTTCTTTTATTGATCCTAACACCATTTTTTGTATGAAAATACCTTTTTACCAAATGTGTGGAATGGGAGTTGGAATTTTACCATAAACTGGCAGCACTGCTCCATAGCACTTCGTATAGCAAATAGACCCGTTACTCTAGAATTTTTCGCTCTCTTTTTGATAAGAGGGATACACAAGTTCTCCCCTAATCTCTCCAAGTACTTACGTCTCCGATTTTGTTTCACAGCTGCTGTGCCTTGTGGATTATTTGTGAAGTAAATTATGTAACCCGCAAGCGTTGTGGTATTCAACATATTATAAACCAAAGCCAACGGCCATTTATGTGACTTCCTTTTCGCTGTGTACCGGCTCAACATTTTGTCCATGGTGTCCACTCCACCTTGAGCACGATTGTAGTAGTAGATTATATCCGGTTTCTGTTTTGTCTTTCTTTGGGAAATAGAAGCACAAAACAGCAATTCGGCTGAATCCAAGGTAAGTAGGTACAAGTGGCTATGGTGTGCACTTAGACCAGATTTAATCCATTGCGCAGCCACATGGTTTGACTGAGGTCTATCCAATTGAATATTAGCGGGAAACCAATTGGAGCATGTAAGTAGTTAGTTTTGGTATGTTTGGACCAGGAAGTGGTCGCGGCCATGTGTGTCGTGTGTCGATAAGATCGTGGAAAAAAGTAGTAATTGCGTATGTGGTTTTGGTTTTGGGTGTTGAGTTGGTGTGGGGCTTGGAATTGTTCTTATCAGTGCGTTTGGAATGGTTCTGCGAGTGGAGTAGTGTGGTTGTGGGGGTACGCGCGAAATAAGTTATGTTACGTTGAGCCGTTTGAAAAAAAAAAAGAAATAAAACACAAGAATTAAAACGTCTTAAGCGAAACTTCGCTCACCTTCAAATTATTTCTCAATGCAAACTGTGCATTATCGGTAAAATGTTGTTGAACGGAAGTTGCGAAATTGCATATCATACAGTATATGAATATTGGAAGTTGAAGTTGAAGGGTGAAAACTGTTTTTATTGGTTATAATATGGCTATCAATTTTTACTGAACAATTATTGAAACTTATGAGAAAAGTGTCATTTAGGATTATTTGCCTCAAATCACAGGTACTAGTAAATTTAACATTTATTTGGTTCTTAAGTAATATTAATCCCTCTCTTAGTTCTAAGATTTCAGATGCATTGTTAAACATTTTTATACAGTTTTGTTTTAATACGCAGTTGTTACAAATTGGTAGGTTTTTTAGTTCAGTGTACTGTACATAATTATAGGTTTTGTTTTCATATTCTACAATTTCTTGAGCATTAAACATAAATTCCCTGTTTTGGTTGTCCCCAATAGGAACAAGTAAAGCCTTATGAAGTTCAATTGCCCTTTTTGGAATTCTAATCACAAATATCATCGCCAACATCGACTCGGACCATTTCCTTGTTGTAGCCAAGGTAAGGACACGAATATCGAGAGAACAATGGAGTCGAGGAAGACAACCACGGTTTGACGTCGAAAAGCTACAATCGCAACAGACCGCCAGGAACTTTGCCGATCGAGTCTCCCTGAAACTCTCCGAAAGTTCGACGTCGCCTGCACTAACAATAGACGAAGAATGGAAACGTTGTCAAAGAGCCATCAGAGAAGCCGCTACTGATGTGCTGGGTTTTAAAACACTACCTGGGAAAAATCCCTGGTTTGACAACGAGTGCAGGCAGGCACATGCAGCAAAGCAAGAAGCCTACCGGGCAACTTCGATTTGAGTCAGTAAAGTACAGTAAAGTACAGCTTCGATTTGAGTCAGTAAAGTATATAACTCTTCAAAAGTTAACATCGAGGAACCTTTGACACGACGAAGATGAAGTTTAACAGACTTCACCCCTGCCTCCCATAACACGCCAAAATGTGGAGCAAGTGGAGGGATGAATTGCCACTCGATGTGATCCTTGGCTAGAGCATCTACGATTACGTCATTATTGGCTTGGTTTAGCACTAGCCTGTGCATTTCAGTGAGGTACCGATGAGCACCTTGGAAATTGGTACCATTGTCGCTATAAATTGTGGCACATCTTTCACGACGCGCAACAAATCTACGTAAGGCTGCAAGAAACGCTTCCGTGGTAAGATCTGAATAGCCTTTGTAGACATACAAACGAATAAGGCAATATATGCCTTCAATATCTTGGGCTTTCGACATCGGGATGATCTTATGGAGATAGGTCCAGCAAAATCGCAGCCAGTGTTGATGAATGGTCATCCAGGTCGAATCCGATATGATGGCAAATCCCCCATAAGTTGCTGACTTCTGGATTTGCGTTGCATAAAACAAAGTTTACATTTGTAAATCACCGAGCGAATCAAGTTCCGACTACCCATTATCCAGAATTGTTGCCGTACAAACGAAAAGGTTTCCGATGCTCCAGCGTGCAGATATCGTTGGTGAATGTCCTGTATAATCAGAATCGACACGCGACTATTTTTAGGTATTATCACAGGGTGTTTGATACTGAACGATACGGACGAGTGTTTTATACGGCCGCCTACACGGAGAAGTCCATCGCTGTCTAGAAAGGCTGAATATCTCAGAAGCACCGATTTTGAAGCGAGTTGGTTGTACTCTCTCAAATGACGAATGTCCTCACCAAACTGCATACTTTGCACATATTTAATAATGAGGATTCTTGCAGCTTTAATTTCTGAATACCTCAGACTGTGACGCAGACGAGATGAATTTTGGGTACGACAATTAATCCCAAACCGCACACAATACGCGACTATTCGTTGCAAACGATTCCAAGACGACGGTTTATTGATCACGTACTGAATGGCATGAGTTTCCACCGAACTGACTAGAACATGTCTTGCTGAGTTTGCTGGTTTCTCTTCCTTTGCTACCAGGTTATTTTCCAAATTTGAAAGATTTGGAGAAACTGCGGTTTTCGGCCATTGGTCTTCCAGTTGTAATAACCAATGGGGACCAGTCCACCACATATCGTGACTGACAAGTTTCGATGGGGCTAAACCACGTGAAGCACAATCCGCTGGGTTCGATACTGATGGAGTGTAACGCCAACTATGCCTTGGAACCGTCTCAAGAATAGCCGATGTTCTATTAGCAACAAAGGTCCATCGGCGGGGCGGCGAAGATAGCCAATGAAGAACAATTTGAGAATCACACCACGCGACCGTTCTTAATATTTTTGCGTTTACCGAAGCCTTCACCAGATTCAGCAATTTAGTCAACAATAGAGCACCGCAGAGTTCCAACCGGGGTATGGAAATAGGTTTGATTGGGGCCACTTTAGTTTTTGCCGCTACTATTGTGACTGTTACTTCACCGGAAATAGAGACGACGCGAGCATAAACAACGGCAGCATATGCAACCGACGATGCATCTGAGAAGCCGTGAAGTTCTATCCCTTCGTTAGATGGAAATATGTTTCGCGGTACGCGGATTTGTTCGAAAAAATGAAATTGGCTCCGATAATCCACCCATCTTTCTGCCAGGTGAGGAGGTAAAGGATCGTCCCAATCAAGATTTAATTCGGATGACCATAGCTCTTGAAACATTATCTTTAAGGTGACAACAGATGGAGATAAAAGTCCAAGTGGATCAAAAATTCGAGCTGTATCGGAGAGTAAATTTCGTCTTGTTACCGAAGGAGGTATCTGGGATTGAACAACACGGAAGGAAAAAATATCACTCGAAGGGTTCCAATACATTCCGAGAACCTTAATAAACGATTGATTTTCGGCTTTGTCAAATGCATATTCACAATCCGCGGATGGTTGCTTTGCAAATAATGCCCAGCAATTCGAGCTCCATTTTCGTAAATGCAGATTCGCGACTGACAATAACGACACAAGCTCAGACTGCAAGTCAAGAAGAGTTTGAACGGAATGAGCACCGGTTAGTATATCGTCCACGTACACACACATTCAACAAAATTCGCGAAGCGTTGGGGTATTGCGATTGATAGTCCTCCGCGAGCTGTTGCAATACGCGAACCGATAAGAATGGTGCTGACGCTGTCCCATATGTCACGGTTTTTAGGCGATAATGTTTAATTGGATCACTAGGGCTCTGACGCCAGACGATGCGTTGAAAGTCTAAGTCTTCCTTGTTCACCCATATTTGCCGAAACATTTTCACTATATCTGCGGTAAATACGAAGCGATGTTCCTGGAATCGCAAACAAACGCCGATTAAGTCACGTTGGATAGGAGGACCGACTAACAGTTGACTGTTTAAGGATTGTCCTTTCGAGTCTTTGACCGAACCATCAAACACAACGCGTAGTTTAGTGGACGAACTTTCGGGCCTTAGGATTGCGTGATGGGGTAAGTAAAACACCTTTTCTGGACTCTTGGCAAAATCTTCCCGAGAAATTTCTTCCATATGGCCAAGGTCCAGATACTCCCTCATAAACTTCGAATACTGTTCACACAACTGAGAGTTTTTACAAAACCGACGTTCCATACCATGAAGACGAGACACTGCAGCCTGCAGCGTATCACCAAAACTCGGAGAAGGAGTTTTAAACGGTAGAGATACGACGTATTTCCCATCAGATGCTCGCGAAACCGTTTTCCGAAAATGTTCTTCAGCTGCATCATTGAACAACTGACAGTTCTTATATGAAGGGCATTCTTCCAGTTCCCAAAAACGCCTCAAAAGACTGTCTATATCAAGAACTGAATGGAAGGAACACAAATCAAGCCCTGAGGAACGTTCGTCAAACAGTTCTCCTGTGACTACCGAACGAGGTGTTTTGCGCTAACGGAAGACCGTCTGGTCCATCAATTCTTCCTGCCTCAAGAATTGTCCAGACTCTATCAGCGCCTAGCAGCAAATCAATTGAACCAGGAACATTGAAGTATGGATCCGCAAGATCCAAATTATGAATATGTGACCAAGCAGAGGCGTCGAATTGTTTGGAGGGCAAGTTCGATGTCAACTTGCTGAGGACAAATGCATCTACCGACAAACAAATTCGAGGATTGAATCGCGATAAAAGTTCAATTGACACGCAACCTTTGGTATGTCCGGCGCCTTTGGATGATAATCCCAGTATAGGGATACGAGAATGTTTGCGCGGAAGTCCGAGCCTCTGTGCAAAAGAGTCAGAAATGAACGACGACTGTGACCCGGTGTCCAGCAAAACGCGACAATCGATAATACGCCCGTGATTGTTCTGAATTTTAGCGAGAACGGTTGGTAGCACCGTTTGCTTTCGAAGGTTGTGCTCAATTGAATGATTATTCACCATAGGGGTAGAAGCGACGACGGTGGAGGGTGTCCTTGTAGACTGGTGTTGATGCGCAATTGACTCCAGCATCGGAGTTCCGGATACTTGCGAAGAAGTTGAAGCACGATTATGATTCAAATCATCTGGATGCACGAGAGAGTGGTGACGAGACTTACACGACCGACATCGAAACGAGGACCGACACTTATTTGAACAATGTGAGTTTTGACGAGTGATCTACGCGTATTACTGTCTAAGGCTATAAACTTTGGGCACTGGGCGACACTATGGTTACCTTTACACACAGGACAAAGCGGATTACTTTCTGAAGCATTAGCTACATGAGCGCGAATCGACCCCAATGGTTTTGCGCGCGATGTGTTAGATCGATTTAGGGATTGACACGTTTCGAGTGCATCACACCGGCGCTCCAAAAACTCAATCATATTGTTGACTGATACATCGTCCCCAGATCCCACTTCTTCAGCCCATGCTTGCTTTGTGTCCTGATCAAGTTTTGTTAGCAAAATGTAAATGAGCCAAGGATCACGACCGGTTTTATCGAGCGCATTAAGTCCCCGAATGACTTCGTCAGCACCGTCCGCAATTTTGCGTAGAACTTGCGCATTAGGGTTATTCAACGATGGCAACGAATGAAAGGTTTGAATAAACGACTGAACAACGAGATGAACCCGGTCATATCGTTGTTCTAGCCTATCCCAAGCTTCGACATAATTCGCGTCCGAAATCGGTATGTGTTTTATAACATTCGCCGCGTCGTCTTTTAAAAATGACTTTAAATAGTGAAACTTTTGGGTGGGAGTAAGCTTAGGTTGATTTTCTACCGACCCCATAAACAAGTCTCTAAAAGAAGGCCAGTCTTTGTAATTACCTGAGAACGCTGGAATTACTATCTTAGGTAGATTTACCGTTGTCCACGTGTTGGATGAACTAAGCTTTTCTAAGAAAGAGGATTGCTGAGTCGCGAGACGCTCCACTACCGAACCGACACTATTATCACTATTTGTTTCAACCGGCTCTTGCTTTTCGCGGATTGCTTTTTTTAAACACGAATGAGCCTTGAAGTATTTCTCCTCATACTCCTCAAATTCACATTCCACTTCCTGTACGTCATTCTCTTCAACCAACTGCAAATATTCATGGTGAAGTAACGAAAATTCCGCCCACGATTCACATAGTCTACTTAACCGAATCTCTAGCATTTCTCTTGAGGTAGATTCATCAATTGAATCAACGAAGGTCGCTGCACGTGTTAAGCAGCCTTTTGCATTACCGCGTTTTAGTTTGATCGAATTCATTTTCAACACAGATTTATGCGAATTATTACCTTAATTAATTATATATTTGTGATATAATAAAAAGAAAAGTTTTCGCGAGGGAAAATCCAATGTATTTTCACTTTGCACTAGTGTACATATATCATACATATAACTGTCATATAACAAGCACACAAATGACCTTGGAGAGTTCACAAAATAATCCGGCTACAGAAGGACCACATGTTTTAGAATATTGGTTGCAACGACGAAATTCCTTATTATTACACCGACGACGAGAATAGCGAAAGAAATAAAGCAATAGAGTAACGTGTAAGAACAAGGAATATGCAATTTTATTCTTATTAGAACATTCAACAAATTTATGAGAATTATATATATATGAGTATATGTAAATATGATGCAAGGGTCTGTACTTATCTGTGTGACGAGCGAAATCCAATTGAAAGAGTGAATATACAATTGTATGCTCGAGACCCACTCCCAACTACCAATTGAGAACAATATGTTGTTGTTGTAACATTAACATACTCTACAAGAGCGATCATAAGTTTATGTTGCGAGAATTGATATAAGAGAGTAAGAACAGCATAAGTACAGTGACTAACAACAAACTGATGATGCAAGGGTCTGTACTTATCTGTGTGACGAGCGAAATCCAATTGAAAGAGTGAATATACAATTGTATGCTCGAGACCCACTCCCAACTACCAATTGAGAACAATATGTTGTTGTTGTAACATTAACATACTCTACAAGAGCGATCATAAGTTTATGTTGCGAGAATTGATATAAGAGAGTAAGAACAGCATAAGTACAGTGACTAACAACAAACTGATAGAAATTATAACATAGTTTTGAAATGAATTAACAAAATGAATTAATATGAACAAATTTACATAATGAATATGGGAACAATATAAGAACATAGTCTAGACATCATACACATATAGAATCCTAAACAATTGCAATGCAAAATTCCATGTCTAGCTGAAGGTATGTTATCTTGTATGTGCTCAACATTATCTTCTAAAATGTTTAGTCTTAGTATAAAATCTATGTAAGGAGTTTGTTGGAATATTTTCTTACTATTACTGTCAATTTCTCTTAACCTACTATTTATAATGTCCCTGTCTTTTTCTATCAGGTTTTTAAGTCTATTGAATATATCATTAAAGCTTGTGTTGATATTTATTTGTTTATTGAGGTTCTGGATGGCATTGTGGTTGTTTTCGTCAGTTACCCTAAGATGTTTTTCTATCTCTTGACGATCGCCGTTGTCTATTGTGCCAAAAAGCCACTTTAGAACCTACAAAGTCAAATAACCCTCGCTTTTGCCTATGAGGTATTAGAGTGTAAACCTTGTTTCTTATCATATCAATTTGAAGCTGTAGAGTTGCAGCTTTGTCTTCAAAACCGAGTTTTTTTTACATTAACTTCCAAACTGTCTAAAATATTTAAGATTTCTTGTGGATTGACTATGTATCGTATAGTTTATAGTGAAGTGGACCTTTTCAAGATAGATCTCCATGAATCCCGCATTTGTTTCGATTTTCTCTACCAATTATGTTTGAGTTAGCGTCCAGGTTAAGAAAATTATAACCATTTTGAATATCCATTTCACCTGAAAGTTTAGGTATTTTTTTTTTAATATTTTTAAATATAGAGTTTAGGTTGTTCCGTCTGTTAAAAGCTAATTAATCTTATACACATATTACTAATTATTATCCACTTATTACTTATAAATATACCTTAGGAATTTATTGATATTTTATTAGAATAGAATAGAATACATTATATTGACGTATGTTAAACTAACTTATGCTAATCAATGTATATATAATTTTATCTCAGCAGAGCTTTTATTATTATCTATTCTTGATAATTTCTGTCGTAGTTTTTTGTATCTATTTGATCTGCAAATTTTGTACGCCTTTTAATATTAACTGGGTGAATATTTTCTAGCTTAAGTTTTCTATATTTTGGTTCGTCTTTGTGCCTTAATGCTTTGTAATTTTTTTACATAACCTTCCTCGTGAGTTCGCCTATATATTTCACGATTTTCATTTCGTTTGTTTATAATTTTGTCTTTCAACTCCTTTTAGTCTCAGAAATTCTTTTACATTGACCGAATTGAACTCATTATCTAAAATTAAAAGATTTGGCTTACCCTTAATTGGAAAAAACAACTGAATATTTTGTACAATGGTGACACTGTTTCTATATTCTAAGCAAAGTACGACTGCATGTTTTGAAAATCTGTCGAAAAAGGATATGAAACTATGTCGTTTGTTCATATATATGTCTACATGAACTATCTGATTTATATCGCTTGGGGTTTCAGTAAGATGAAATTTGAGCTTGATTGGATTTCTATCGTATATTGCTCTGTTGCACACATCACAATTATTGATATACTTTTGTATACTTTTCTTTAGGTTCTTGAAATAAATAAGCTTTTTCAATCCTTCATAGATTTCGTTTATTCCAGCATGCCCTCTTTCGGTTTTATGATATTTGGCTATATATCTGAAGGTTTCATCTTCATTTCTCATATCCTTGGCGTGATGGGAACATTTATAAAATTTCAGCTTTGTGTTAAACAATTCGATCAGTTTGTGTTGCACTTTATTATATTGGCGGTCTGACAGTTCTGAGAAAATACCTATTCTTTTTTATTTTAAAAATCTACGAAATATATCAATCATGAAATTATTTTCTATATCATCTTCTTCTTCTTAGGGCGCTACAGTCCGAGGTGGACCTGGGACTCACTCAACATGCCTCTCCAGCTAGCACGATCTTTCGCCAGCTGTCTCCAGTTTCGCACACCAAGCCGGCCGAGGTCCCCCTCGACTTGTGTGCGCCACCTTGTACGTGGACGTCCTCTGTTGCGTTGCCCCACAGGCTCAGAGTCGAAGACTCTTCGGGCCGGAGCTAAGTTGTCCATACGCTCTACATGGCCTAGCCATCTTAAGCGTTGGATGCGTAGACGCCTGGCTAGACTCATGTCGCTGTACAGCCCATACAGTTCGTGGTTGAATCTTCTCCTCCAAATGCCATCAACGCAAACTGGACCAAAGATCGCGCGCAGAACTTTTCTCTCGAAAAGACCAAGACACTGTTCATCCGCTTGGGATATTGTCCAAGCCTCTGCACCGTACATCAGGACTGGGATGATCAAGGTCTTATACAAAGTCAACTTGGTCTTCCGAGAGAGGGCTCTACTACTCAATTGCCTTTTGAGCCCATAAAAACAGCGGTTGGCAAGAGTTATTCTGCGTTTGATCTCGGTACTGATGTTGTTTGTACCGCGGAGCCAAGGTAGACGAAGTCCTTCACTACCAAAGTTATAGCTGCCTATTGTGACGTTCTGGCCAAGTCGTCGATGTTGTGCGTCCTTTCTCGATGACAGCATATACTTTGTTTTGCCCTCGTTTACCGCCAGACCCATTTTAGCCGCTTCCGTTTCAATGCCAGCAAACGCATCATTGACGGCTCGCTGTGTTCGCCCAATCACGTCAATGTCATCCGCGTAAGCTAGCAGTTGAACGGACTTTTGGAAGATCGTGCCTCTTGTGTTGGCCAGTGAGTTTTGCACGATCTTCTCAAGAACGATGTTAAAGAAATCACATGACAGCGCGTCGCCTTGTCTAAAACCTTTTCTGACATTGAAGGTCTCGGTGAATTCGTTACCGACCTTGATGGAGCAGCGAGAGTTCTCCATCGTCATCCTGCTCAATCTGACGAGTTTTGCAGGAATGTCAAAACTAGACATGGCGCTGTATAGCTCGTCTCTATACACGCTGTCATATGCGGCCTTGAAATCGACAAATAGGTGGTGTGTGTCAATTTGCATTTCTTGAGTCTTATCCAGGATCTGGCGCAGTGTGAAGATTTGATCGATGGTGGACTTCCCGGGCCTGAAACCACACTGATAAGGACCTATCAGTTTGTTCACGAATGGTTTCAGGCGTTCACACAAAACGGCAGAGAAGATTTTGTAGGCGATGTTAAGGAGACTTATCCCTCGATAGTTGGCGCAGTCAAAGGGGTCTCCTTTCTTGTGGATCGGGCAAACGATACTGAGATTCCACTCATCGGGCATGCTTTCCTCCGACCATATCTTACAGATGAGCTGGTGCATGCGCCCTACCAGATCACCTCCAGCTGCTTTAAACATTTCAGCGGGCAGACTATCTGCACCAGCAGCTTTATTAGACTTCAGTCTCGATATCGCTATCTTGACTTCGTCTAGGTCGGGGGGACGGTATTCTCTTCTATCATCGTCCGTTGTGTTGAGTGGAACATTCTGCCTGACAGCAACAGCGGTATTTGTGTCCTCATCGCCGTTCAACAGTCTGCAGAAATGATTTTTCCAAATTCTCAGTATCGACTATGAATCTACTACTAGCTGTCCATTTTCGTCCCGGCAAGCTTCTGTCCGAACTTTATATCCATTCGATAAAAGTTGTACCCTTTGGTAAAACTTTCGGACACCATTCCTGCCATAACACCTTTCCATCTCCTCTCGTGCTCTTTTTTTTTCTTCCTGAGAAGCCGGTTCTCTTCCCTTCGTCTCTGTTTGTAGAGCTTACGAACGGCTCTCGTGGTTCCATGCACCATTGCCCGGTAGGCTTCTTGCTTTGCTGCATGTGCCTGCCTGCACTCGTTGTCAAACCAGGGGTTTTTCCCAGGTAGTGTTTTAAAACCCAGCACATCAGTAGCGGCTTCTCTGGTGGCTCTTTGACAACGTTTCCATTCTTCGTCTATTGTTAGTGCAGGCGACGTCGAACTTTCGGAGAGTTTCAGGGAGACTCGATCGGCAAAGTTCCTGGCAGTATCATCTGCACTGATATAAATCTTTTGTTTTCCATTTAAAACCTCCATTTCCATTGTTTTATGGTTTATTAATAGGATTTGGGTTGATAACCTATTAACCACTGTATCTAGTATTGGAAAATTATCGTTTTGTTCTTCTTCTTGTGAGTGAATTGTAGCGTCTGTACTCATGGCATCCGTTTGGGGGGCTACATCTATTGCGTTAATTTCTCCTGTGTCTACATTTATTCTGCTCATAAAGTCTGCAGCATTGTTTTCCGTTCCTTTTATACAATTAATGCTCATATCATATTCTCAGAGTTGAAGAAGCCAACGTTGCAATCTGGGATTTATATCTTTGCCTTTGTGCTTACTGTGTAACCATTTTAAGGGTTGGTGGTCAGTTGATAGATCGAAGGGTCGACCGTAAATATATGGACGAAAGTAATTAACGACGAATTAACGATTGCAAGAAGTTCCTTTTCCGTTGTTGAGTATTTCCTTTCATGTTCGTTCAAAGTTCTGTTGGCGTAACTGAGAGGATGTCCATCCTGTGTGAGAATTGCGCCTAACGCAAAGTCGCTGGCATCTGTAACTAGTTTGAATTGTTTGTCAAAGTCAGGGTACTTTAAATGTTTTTTTATAATAATATGCACTTCTTTCTGCAATAATACAAAAAAAACAGATAAATTTATTTTTTTCAGTTCGCGCACTTAACGAAAAGTAAAAAGTTAAAAAAAAACATGGAGGAACATTCCCTACATAATTTTTTTAAACATATCCTCAAAGCTACAAAAAAGTTAGTCACAGTCGGCGCGGCATCAACATATAATCAAATGATGATGAAATATTGGAAAAAAGAAAATTAAAATATCTACCCGGGTAGATACTTTCCATGTGTTTCTGAGTCCCTAAATTTAGTTTTTTTTGTATTTTGCACATTTTCTTAAATAAATATTATACATACCCTGGAGTACATTTTTTTCAACTTAACAAGAATCACTGGGGCGCTTAAAACAATATCAAACAGCATAACTAAACAATATTTTACACCTACTTTCTATTTTCCCAAGTATCATAAAATCGGGGGTATCATAATAAGGTTAGCACCTTATTTCTTCAGGTCACTAAATGAGGTGGCTGTTATGTAGGTATGTAGGTATGAAGTGGCTAAATGTGCCATTAGACCAGAGTTGATCCATTGTGCAGCCACATGGTTTGACTAAGGTCAATCCAGTAAAGTATTTGTGGGAATCCATTTTGAGCCTATAGTGAAGCGTAATAGATAATGGAAACGGCGCTGAGTTCGCATAAGTTATCGAGAAAGTAGGCCCCTAGATGTAGGCGTCGAATAGACGCTAGGGCCGGACAGGAGCAGAGAAGGTGTGAAACACTTTCCACATCCTCCTCGTCTAGGCAACTTCTACAGAAATCATTAGCCGGGACACCTATTCTACTGGCATGGTTTCCTATGAGGCAGTGTCCTGTGATGACACCGACGATTGTACTTATATTCGATCTATCAAGATATATTAAATCCTTAGATCTTCTGAGATCTAGCCTAGGCCAGTTCATTCTGGAGGTGTGACACGTAGTGCCACTCGCCCATCTGCTGTTGATTTCGTGAGTTTCCTCTAATGAGTGCAACAATTTGCAGGTTATGAGGGGCATACCCAAGTTACTGTGTTTAGGAAGTAATGGCTGTGAAGGTGCGAACTTGGCAAGCTCATCCGCTTTGTAAGTCTCTATGGAATGTCTCTATGGCCTGGCACCCAGCACAGGCAAATGTTGAACTGATCAGCCATCTTGTCTAAAGAAGAGCGGCAGTCTATTACAGTTTTAGAGTTTATAGAGACCAATTCCAGGGCTCTGATGCCTGCCTGGCTGTCCGTGAAAATGCAAATATCACGTGCGGATATTACATTCCATTTGTGCCAGGACAGAGCTTCACTTATCGCCATTACCTCCGCCTGAAACACACTACAGTAGTCTGGTAGCGAAAGGAGAGACTTATATTTACTTCATTAAAGAAATTGCCACTATCCACCCCATCCTGGGTCTTTGACCCATCCGTGAGAAAGTGCAGGGAACCTGCAAAAGGTTTAGGATTATCATTTCAGAAATCTCTATCTGCAATCAGGGTTTAAAGTGTCTGTCAGGGAAGTATAGGGGTGTGGCATGGTCCAGAATTCTCGTAGGGAAGTTTAGACAACTTAGTATAGAGGAGTGGCCAAAGGGATTATTGGTCTACTGGACATAGCAGTGTTTTGGGGATTTTCATGATTACGTCCAGAGCATCTGAGGGTGTGGTTCTCAGAGCACCTCCTATGCAGATGCAGGCTTGACGTTGAACCTTCCTAATGAGGTTGTAGAGTATGGCTTTGTCTGGTATTGGCCACCAAACGTGCACTCCATACAACAGAATGGGTCGAACGACGGTTGTGTAGATCCAGTGGATCATATGAGGTTGGAGACCCCATTTCTTTCCTAGTGCTCTTTTACATATGTAGAGAGCCAGCGTCGCCTTGCGGGTACGCTCCATTATGTTCGGCTTCCAGTCAAGTCTCTTGTCTAGGATGAGCCCTAGATATTTCGCAGACTCTGAGAAATTGCAACTGGTGCCATCAATGGTAGGGGGGTTGAGCGAGGGGATTCTGTATTTCCGTGTGATGAGGACATTTTCCGTTTTTGAAGCGTTAATGCCCAGTCCGTCAGCTTTGGTCCACGCCGATAGCTTCGAGAGAGCATACTGCATGAGATCTCTTAGCACTGCTGGATATTTTTCCGAGATGGCTACAGCAATGTCATCCGCATAGGCTATCACCTTGCACCCTGACTTATCTAGCAACAAAAGTAGTTCATTAACCACGATGTTCCATAGCAGAGGAGACAGAACTCCACCTTGTGGTGTTCCTCTGCTGGCAAGTCTGGTGGCAGTTGTGGAACCCAGCTTCTATAGGATTGCTCTACTGACAAGCAGTTGGTTAATCAATCTACAGCGTCCCTTGACGACGCCAAGATTCACCCATGGCACTGATGATACAGGATGGGTAGACATTGTTGAAAGCTCCCTCGATGTCCAGAAAGGCCACCATAGTGTATTCATTATGGTGAAAGGATTTTTCAATGGAGCATACAAGCGAATGTAGGGAATGTAGGTATCTACAGTGTATGCGTGTTGGGAGGCTGACTATCTAGATGCGTCTATATTCCAGCGAAGGTAGATATCTATGAGTCTTTCCAAAGCTTTTAGGAGGAAATAAGATAAGCTAATAGGTCTAGGTTAAGTCTTTGGGATTTACATGAGAACTGCGGGCTGGAAGACAGCCATTACCTGTCTCCATCTTATGGGGATTTGGGACAGGCTCAGGCATCCTTTAAAGATAATTTCCATCCATGGAAGAATTAGGTCCACGTTCAATTGAAGTTCCGCTGGTATAATACCATCCTGACCAAGGGATTTATATGGTTTGAAGCTGCGAATAGCCCATGCTATTCTACGCTTCACGAGGCTTCTCATTGGATAACCCGAAACCATGGAGGAAATGGGTTGGTCATCCGTGCAGCTGAGGAAGTGGGTATCAAGCAGAATCTCAAGTGATTCTTTACTAGACATAGTCCATGTGCTATATTGCTTCATATAGTAGCTTGGTATGGCGGGAAAAGTGGAGAGGATTTTCCTGAGTTTCGAGGTCTCTGAAATATTCTCTTTTCTACCGCAGAACAGCTTCCATGATCTCCTTTTCGCCGTTTTCATTTTGGATTTGAATAATTTGAGGGATTCTTTATAGGATTCCCAATGGAGCTCATCTCTGGAGGATTTAGCTTTGTTGAACTATCGCCTACTGACTTTGCGAAGATATTCAAATTCACTGTTCCACCATTGTGGCTTGGAGTTGATTTTCCGGATTTTGAGTGGGCCGGCAATGTCCATTGCTTTGTTAAGGGCAGTTGTAAACGAATTAAATAGCCAGTCCAACTCATTGGCACTCATTGGCCGCGGGAGGAGGAGGTGCCCTTGAAAGGGACTTACCTAAAATGCTTTTGTAGAGAGACCAGTTAGTATTCCTATAGTTCCTAACTGGGGGTTGCTCGGGGGTCAAATTGGAGATATCTATGGTCTGAAAAGGAATGTATATTAGAAATTACGTTGTTAGAGACAAGGGTAATGTCAAGTACCTCCTGTCTATTCCTGTGTTACATACAACTAGATTCCTACTAAGAATAAACTCTAACAGTGACTCACCTCTTTCGTTGTCATTGGAGCTACCCCATATTTGGTGGTGTTCATTAGCATCACAACCAGTTATGAGGAAAGCGTTGTTCGATTCCGTCGTAGCGACTATCCTTGTGAGTGACGTGGATGGGAGGGGCCTGTCGTAGGCGAGGTATGCTGAAGTCATCCAACACGTAAGCTGACTCAGCTCCAAACTTACCACCGTGGTGTCAGGGTCGCTAAGGTTAGAAATAAGGAATGTGTTAATGGAGCTTTTCACCATAATGCAAGATCTAGGTTTACCTGCATTTTTGGCATAGAGCAGTTTGTACCAGACCTCCAGCGGTCCAGGGCTCCTGGATCAGGACAAGGTCCTCCCTATGTTTGGCTAATCGGATGAGGAGGTTGGCGGAGGCCTCCTTGGAGTGGTGAAAGTTAATCTGTGTCACCACAATGTCGTTAGCCTAGTCTGAGTCGGAAGACGTGATGTCTTCTTTCTCCTGGGGAGGACGATAGAGGTTGGCGGTGAAGAACCACTCAAACTCCGAGTCTGATGATAGTGAGTCGTCATCAATGCCCAGAGTGTTGAGCGTTGTCGAGAGGACGTCCGCTAATGCGTCCGATGGTCCGGTGTCTATAGGAGTAGTACTTCCTTCAGTAGGACAAGTGTCTACTAAAATGGGGAAAGATTCCGTGGTTGAGGCAGATGACGTGCCAGGTTCATTTATTTCGACCGGGGGAATATCTGCCGACTTTCCAGCCTCCAGGGTTGAGTTTCGGATTGCCCATCTTGATTAAATCCAAGATGGACGCAGGGTCCGAAGGCTCGGCCGGAAGGCGAATGCGTGCCCTGGGTCTGCTATTGATCTTGTCTATCGACAAGACCTCCCTAGCCACACCTCACCCACCATACCTATGGCCTGAATAAGGAGGTCGATCGACCTTTGGTCTGTACAGGCAAGTTGTTTAACGTGCCCCTGGAAGCATCCCTAGTTTTCACAGGTTGGAGCAGGTCCTGGTTGCTCCCTTGGGATTGAGAGAAGGGCAGGGGCCAACTTGACATCTACCTTCCTCCACTTATTCGCAGAGATGCTCCCGTCCGGATCTGCCTTGTCGACCACTCCAACGAGGGTATGGCTCCTAAGGACATCGCTGTACTGCTTGTCTTGTCTGGCAGTACAGGTGTTGTTTTTTACTCTTTTGCGGGGCGGGGCCTGCGCCGTTTGCTCCTCCATAGACCTATCGCGTTTGACCGCGTGAGGTTCTGAGGTGCCCTTGACACACGAGAGTCTATTGATGGCCCACTCATAAGAGGAGAGGAGGGGGTGGGATAGAGTTTGATTACATCTTGGTTTTCAGATTTCAACCAGGACCTTTGCGACATGGGTGACCCTGAAGGATATGCTTTGCCGCATGTCCGTCGCCATAGCTCACTGGTACCATTAATCCTACTTAAGCCCCAGAACCGCTGCAAGATGTGTAATCACTCTAGGGTGGCTGTTATGTAACTACACTTACTTATGAACTTCGCATCTGCCTCTAAACCATTCTGCCTAAATAAAGGCACTGATGGCAATATATAGATTTACTCTGTGATGTGGTATGAACTATCTATATCTATCTATATCTATATACCTTCCACATATCATTGGCCTACAAGAGAAGGAAAAAAACAGTTTTTTTATCAATATGCTGACATCGGAAAATTCCATGGTTTTCTGAAGAGTTTCATTGTTGTCTGTGTTTCATCCTTTTTGTCCACTGATGAATGATGAATGATGCGACATTAAATTAAGAATCTTACCAATTAGCAGATTCTTTACAACTGGACAATAGCGAACAAAAATACGAATATGTTCATAAATCCCAAGTAAAAAGAGATAGGAAGCTGGGAGCGTTGTAAAAATTGTAAATGGGGTGTACAAAAATAAAAATGCAATCAATAGAGAATCGATAAAATTTCAGTGATTTATAATGCAATCAATTGGGTTTTTCATTTTTATTTTCAAAACTATCTTTCGAAAAGTTTCTAATTGTTTTTATTTTCAATAAAATATTTCCGTATGACATTATTTAGGAACTCTTTTTCTAATGAACTTGCAAACGATGCGTCTACGGCGTTCAGCGACAATTTCTGAAGATCAAATTTGAACAAATTGAATGTCTCCTTGGCTATCCTGAATTCAGTCGACAAAGATGTATCAAATACGCCGAAATCGTCTGTCTAAAAATATATTATTCGTATTTACTATATACTCGTATGTACATATATAAAAATTGAACATTTTTGTTTATACTCACGCATAGAACTACTGGATAATTAGATATATAAAGATTTTTAAAGTGATGATTTTCAAACGATTTCACCGTTCCGCATTTTACGTTGCTCGAAAGGCAACACTCTATAGGTATTTGTTTATCTTTAGCTATGCTTAGATTATCTCCTGATATGTACGTTCCATGGCCACAACGATGCATACCAAACTCAAGCATTTGTCGTGTCTCGTCATCATTTTTAATTTCTGCGCAGTGAAGAGTTAATTTAAGACCTTTACAACGAGCTCTCTCCAATATTTCTCTATATTCCTCAAATGTACCACTAGCCGGATTACCACTCAAATCCAGACCTTTTATTACATCTGAATATGTGACCAATTTTTCTAGAACCGTGTGTAAAGTTTCCTCTGCGCATTCCTTTCCTTCTGATCGATTAATAGATGGTATTAGTTTTACGCAAATATTGGGATAAGAAATATTTGCTGACCTTTTTCTCGATTAATTTAATAAAATTAATAGATTCAACAAAGATTTACCTTATACCATCCAATACGGTTTGAATGTAATTATCTTTGGACATATGTGGCGTTCTCTTTAGAGTTGTTCGAAGTTCCAAGTATATAACATTGTCTTGCGCAAAGTCTCGAATGACACACTCCGTAGCTTTTTTCAATCCAGTTTTAGTTGCAGTTAAATCATGTGCTATTTGAAATTTTTTAAAGCATCTGAAAGACTGTAAATTGAGCTGAAAAGATGTGCATAAGAAACTTACTCTAACAATGAGAGATTATTAATGTTTTTGAAGCTTTCATAATTTTTTTTAAACTCATTAGTCGCCTGTCCGTTGAGAAGAGCGCTTAATTCTAACAATGATTCTGTACTGAGTGAGCCGTTAAGATGAGCATGCAACTCCTAAGAATAAACAGTTTATGTTGATAATATAATTTTAAATTTGATAATATATAATAAATTTACATACAACTTTAGGCATTTTCTTAATAAACTCTTCAGTAATCATTGGGATTTGGTTTTCAAATAATCCATGTTCCAAAGCCTATGTTCTGGACAGGTATACAAGCTGTTGGAAAATGTATGTTTAATGCTTAATATACTTATGTATATCTAAAAATATACACAGTGTGACACCTCTTATAAGCGGACAAATTTCAAAGAACGGAATTATCTACACGATTTTTCTTGTAAATACTTCTCTCATAAATGGACTCTCTTATAACCGGACGCTGACACAGTGCTGCCAGTATTTTAAAGTAAAATTTACCACAGTGGAGAAGAAAAATTACCATATAACTGAAAATGTACCACTTCCAAAAAAGTGAGCAGTAAAGTACTATTTTTCTTCGCACATTCGGAATTTATAAAAAAACAATTTTAAAAGGGGAACTGCAGCTCGCTTTTTGTGGTACTGGTTTCAGCCATCTCTTAAACTCATGTTATTCCAACCATAGATTTGTTAGAAAACACAAACAAACGGAAGAATAGTTGTTTCAGAAGAAATTTACCCTTTTTTGTATAAAAATACCTTTTTACCAAATATGTGGAATGGGAGTTGGAATTTCCCACGAAAAGGTAAATTTACTACAAAGTGGCAGCACTGCGCGGACACCAGTTTTCATAACCGCAATAAAATTATACTCTCTTATACGGACAAACGCTTTGCTTTGTTTTCCTTTTGTTTGCGCTTTGTCCTTTTTACCCAGCTTTTAGCTGGGTTAATTTATTAAAAAAAATTAAGAATGTAAAAGTAAGTGTATGCAACATTTTTTCGTAATTTGGTCGAATAGCAACATCATCTGAAAAGTGAAAATTCTCATCTCATCTCATTTTCAATGAATTTTATTTTAAAATGGAAATAATTTTTTGTTATAAACATTAATTGTCAACTTTTTCTTTGTTAACAAATCATAATATAATTTTTTGTTATAAACATTAATTGTCAACTTTTTCTTTGTTAACAAATCAAAGAAAAAGTTGACAATTAATGTTTATAACAAAAAATTATTTCCATTTTAAAATAAAATTCATTGAAAATGAGATGAGATGAGAATTTTCCTTTTCTTTTGAGTAATACTTTCATTCGATATTATGGCATTTCTGTCAAAGTGAAAACAGCTTCCTTTTTCAAATCCGCTCCTTATTTTAGTAAAATTTTTAGCATTAAATAGCAGAAAAAAATTACAATAATAAGTTAAAAGTCAATCGAAGACGCTTCTAACACGAAAAATCCACTAAAAGTGAGTCTAGTGCTTACAATTACTATTATCTTTATTTTTGAATTTGAAGCACCATAACTGCTCATGAACAAATGAAAATTAAACGAGACGTCATCAAAAGAGTATAGCACACTGAGGGCCATTTTGTTCACTATTGCTCAACTTGCTGAAAACTTGAGTGTTAATCAACTTCGGACTTTGACCGGAGAGTTGAAAATTGATTTTGTTTACCATTATAACTCTAGAAGTTCTCCGACTTTCATTTTTAAAATTTCCCTTGGGATATTTTTGATAATTGACACATGAAATGTAATTTTAATTTATGTATTGGTGAATTGAATTCCGGTAGACGGACAAAACAATAGCACCAAATAGTCCATATGGACATTTTGCTCAATATCTTTCTTTGTACTTGAGATATTTTAATAATTTTTTTTGCTGACAACAGCCACAGGAATCCTTTTTCACGACGTTTTAGGTTTAGCAAAGGTGCTTCCCAAAGGTGCTCCTTATTCGGGTGGCTATCCCATTCAATACTTGGATCTATAATTTTTCATAGATTATTTATGAGATTTGAGACCAGAGGATTAAGAAAAAGGCAGACTTTACTGAGAGAATGTAACGTCTTCTAATGTTAGAGGTGTATTTTGGATCGTTGTTGTGTTGCAAGATCCATTTGAATGGCTTTTCCTCTTCTGCGCGTGGCAATATCACGTTCTGTGATGATGATGATCTATTATGTCGTAAAAGTTGTAAATTTGAACGATTCCATGACTAAAAAAGCAGAGGAGTAAGCGTGGTGATCTGGTGCTGCTTTTTTAGTCATGGAATCGTTCAAATTTATTAAAAAAAAATATTAAAATATCTCAGTACAAAGAAAGATATTGAGCAACATGTCCATATGGACTATTTGGTGCTATTGTTTTGTCCGACACTGTATATGTGCATTTATATATGTATGTACGCACCAATTGAGAGCGAACGTTGTCAGTTGCTACCACCATGATCATGAGTAGATCCCTTAAGGGCCATTTTGTTCACTATTGCTCAACTTGCTGAAAAATTTAGAGTTGATCAACTTCGAAATTGGTCTCAACTCGAAATCTAACCGGAGAGTTGAAAATTGACTTTATTCGCCATTATAACTCCAGCTTTCAGTTTTAAAATTTCCCTTGGGATATTTTTGATAATTGCACATGAAATGTCATTTTAATTTATGTATGAGTGAACTGAATTCCGGTAGATATGCACATATATGTGCATCTACCTGCCAACGAACTGCGATAACGTTTATTTTCAAATTTGATGTAGAGAGGGAAAACCATCCCTTGCGATTTCTAAAATTATCTGCATCACTTCCACCTGGAGATTGTATGCGAACATGTGTGCATGTGTGCAAGAGATAGAACAAAACCACTGGTTTTCTCCCTTAACTTCTGCTATTTCCGTAAGTTGAGAAAGTCGGGAGTTGATAAACTCTCGGGTTGAAAATTGAAAGTTGAAATCATAAAATTTGAAAGCAAATCCAGAAGTTGAAGAGAAAAATCTTAAAGTTGTGTTCAACTTTTAGTGAACAAAAAATGGCCCTAAAGGAAACAATAAAAATCTATTGAACATATTTATTTTTCAAGGAGCCAATTTTTCTACCTGCCAACGAACAAAGATATCGTTTATTTTCAAATTTGATGTAGAGAGGGAAAATCATCCCTTGCGATTTCTAAAATTATCTGCATCACTTCCACCTGGAGATTGTATGCGAACATGTGTACAAAACGAACAGGCAACTACGATAATAAAAGAAAAGAGATAAAACGAAACCATTGGTTTTCTCCCTTAACTTCTGCTATTTTTGTAAGTTGAGAAAATCGGGAGTTGATAAACTCTCGATTTGAAAATTGGAAGTTGAAATCATAAAAATGTTGGTGAATGAAAGCAAATCCTGAAGAAAAAAAAAAATCCTAAAGTTGTGTTCAACTTTTTGTGAATAAAATAGCCCTAATCGGGCCACAAGTTCTGAAAAAAATGTCGACTGAACTCGTAGGATCAATGACAAAATCTTATCTAGCTGAAATGCTTTGCAGTCTATTAGATGCTAAAGTGAAAGGCACGGAAAAAAAATCGGACATTGAAGCGATCATGACAGCAAGTGAAACAACGATGGCGCAGAACAAGGAGCTGAAAGCACAGGTCGACAGTCTTAAAAAATACGAGTTGCTTGAAGTCTAGATGGAACAACTGCAAATACAGAAATTAATCTAATGTTTGCAGTGACTCTTCCAAATGGAAAAGATGAGAAGGAAGTTATAAGAAACATTTATACCAGCCTAGCTCAACCGACACCAATAACAGAAAATAACAGATTCGCGAGATCAGGTCGAGAAATGCAAGGACAAAGAACTTTATTGTCAGACTTGAATCAAAACAACAAGTCACTTCCGTACTCAAAGCAGCAACAAATCTAAAAGGCACTGGAATCATCGCTTCAAGAGATCTTCCAGCAACTACACGAAAAAAACGAAGAAGATTGTTAAAGATACGCAGAATTCTTTTGGAAATAAACGCGTCTATTAAAGTGGTTGTAGATGATGACAAAATGTTCGTTAATGAGCAAGTGTTTAAATGGAGTTCAACATATGGTTTTCTTCATAACAATACTGAAGGAATCACGGAGTTAAACAAAATTTATAATATGGATGTGTTTCAAGGTGGAGGAAGAAATAACAGCTGTCTGAGATACTACTATTGTAACATTGTAGATACCTAGCGGAGAAATCGGCAACGTTATAGCGGGGGCATCAACCACATTGGCTGATCGCGCATAGGGTACAACTGCCGTCTGCCAAACTGTAGAATATTCGTATATAATAGAATTAAATCTAAAAATACTAAGCTATAATATACATAAATACGGGAGCATCTCTGCGGATAAGTGGAGGAAGGTGGAGGTCAAGTTGGCACCTGCCCTTCTCTCTATCCTAAGAGAAACACCAGGACCTGCTCCAACCTGTGAAGACCGGGGATGGTTCCAAGGGCTCGTCAAACTACTTGCCTGCGCAGATCAAAGGTCGATTGACCTCCGGAATCAGGCCATAGAGAGGGTAGGTGAGGCTTGGCCAGGGGCTCGCCTGGAGGTTTTATCGAAAGACAAGATCCCCAGCAGGCCCAGGGCAAGCATCAGCCTGCTGGTCGAGCCTTCGGACCCTGCGTCCATCTTGGAGTTAATCAAGATGGGCAATCCGAAGCTCAATACTAGTGACTAGAAAGTCGGCAGCCTGGAGGAGGCGAAGGGTGACACTCGTTCGATGGTCATCGTCATCAACGAGGAATCCTTAGCCCAACTTGCTGCGGACGAGTAGAGGATCTATTGTAGCTTCGGCAGGGTCCCCATTAAAACCTATAAAAAGGACTCGGAAAGGATACCTGCCCCTAAGGCAGATATTCCCCCGGTCGTACAAGTAGAACCTGCACGCCATTTGCCTCTACCGCGGAACCTTCCCCCATATTAGTAGATACTTGTTCCACTGAGACAAGCACTACTCCCAACTATAACAGACCATAGGACGCGTCAGCGGACGTCCTCTCGACAACGCTCACTACTCTGGGCATTGATGACTCACTCTCGCCAGACTCAGAGTTTGATTAGCCAAACATAGGGAGGACCTTGTCCTGATCCAGGAGCCCTGGACCGCTGGAGGTCTGGTGCTGTGATTCAGGACGCCGGGCTACAAGCTGCTTTATGCCAAAAATGCACGTAAACCTAGATCTTGCATTATAACTAAAAGCTCCGTTAACACCTTCCTTATTTCTAACCTTAGCGACCCTGACACCACGGTAGTAAGCATGGAGCTGAGTCAGCTTACATGTTGGACGACTTCAGCATAACTCGCCTACGACAGGCCCATCCCATCCACTGCACTTACAAGGACAGTCTCAGAATCAAGAAAGGCTTTCCTCATAATTGGTTGTGACGCTAATGCTCATCACCAATTATGGGGTAGCTCCGACAACAACGAAAGAGGTGAGTCACTTTTAGACTTCCTTTATAGCAGGAATCTAGTTATCTATAAGACAGGAAGTGTACCCACCTTCGTTACCAAGAATAGACAGGAGGCACTTGACATTTGCCTTGTCTCCTACAACTTCTTCAATTACATAAGTAACTGGAAAGTTTCTGATATCCATTCCTTTTCGGACCATAGATATCTCCAATTTGACCTTAACGGTCTTCCCCCCGAGCAACCTCCAGTTAGGAATTATAGGAATACTAACTGGCCTCTCTACAAAAGCATTTTAGGTAAGTCCCTTTCAAGTCACCTCCTTCTCCTACGGATGCCTCTGAGTTGGACCGGTTAATACATTCATTCACCACTGCCCTTAACAAAGCAATGTATAATGTCTGTCCTCTCAAAAACCGGAAGAACAACTCTAAGTCACAATGATGGAATAGTGAACTTGAACATCTTCGCAAAGTCAGTAGGCGTAAGTTCAACAAAGCTCCAGATACGAGCTCTATTGGGAATCCTATAAAGAATCCCTCAAAATATTAAAATCCGAAATGAAAACGGCGAAAAGGAAATCCTGGAAGCTGTTTTGCGGTAGACTAGGGGATATTTCAGGGACCTCGGGACTCAGGAAAATCCTCTCCACTTGTCCTGCCATACCAAGTTACTATATGAAGCAAGATGGGACATGGACTACGTTCAGTAAAGAATCACTCGAGATTCTGCTTGATACCCACTTCCCCAGCTGCCCGTATAACCAACCCCTTACCTCTACGGACTTTGGTCATCCAATTAGTAGCTTCCTGAAGCTCACTATTAAGCGAAGAATAGCATGGGATATTCGCAGCTTCAGTGCGCGCCGTGGCCGTGTGGGTTCGTGCGTTGACCCATGCGACTTTCACAGTCTAGGTTCGAATCCAAGTTCAGACAAACAATTTAAAAAAAAAAAAAAAATTGTTCGCGGCTCCACCTCTTTCGAGTCACTGACAATGCTCAAAGAGTATAACTGTCTAGAAGCGTCTCAATCTCGCCGTTCGGAGTCGGCATTAAACTGTAGGTCCCCTCCACTCGTGAGAGAACAATAGCACGCACAACACGAGTGGTTGCTGAGAAGCTAGGCCCAGGTCCACCCCGGACTGTAGCGCCGCCATTAGTATTATTATTATTATCTATTATATAAAAATAAGTCGGGATTTCCTTCCTGACGCTATAACTGCAGAACGTACGAACCGATTGCCACGGTTTTGCATTCGTTGGAAAGGTCTCGGGCTCCGTTAGGTTTATAGCAAACAAAATTCAGGAAAAATTTAAACAGAAAAGCAGGAAAACAGGGAAAATCATTTTTTACATACAGCGCCATCTCTGATACATAGCATGTACTACAAACCAATATGGTTTTGCATGGTGCTGGAGGAGATGGCGCCAGTACGTGGTGTGTGCGTACGTTTCATTTTAAGTTTTATATTTAAGATACATTGTTTGACAGCTACTCATTGTACTCTGCTCAGTTAATTTCATGTGACATTTATTATGCGCACGTTCTTTCAAACGCTAACTTAAAACCTGTATTGTGTTCGCTGTGAAATTGTGAAATTGAGGTTAAAGTTATTCGTTTCCTAACAGTTCAATTGGAAACCATAAAATCAATCACGCGTATTGTGCAAATTTGTATTCAATTTCAACAGCAGGCATTTGTCCTTAAGGTGGTAAGTTGAACTGTGAAAATAATGTGGATCGTGCATTTGAGGTTAAATTCACCAGTCTGTCCATAGTCCAAAATGCCTAGAGGACGACGTGCGAACTTAAGCAAAGAAAGACAAAATATAATAAGAGAAAATGCCCGATTGAGACAACGCGTGAGCACACGAAGATCATTGGCATCATACAATCCCTTGGCATTCCAATATGATCCCACTGCGAACTACAGTGATGATGACAATTTAGATATTGGACAGCCACTGAATTTGGCCACTATTCGATCAAGATGTGACATAGCTTTGGCGTTAGCATCATCTGGAATTGCGGCTCATTGTTTGGGATGAGTGCACAATGGCACATAAGAAATCACTTGAAGCACTTAACTTCACACTGAAGGATCTTCGGCGAAATAACAACATCTTTGGCGGCTTGATGATATTGTTGGCAGGCGATTTCAGGCAGACGTTGCCAGTAATTCCCCGTGGAACGCCAGCAGATGAATTGAATGCTTGCCTGAAGGCATCACCTTTGTGGAATAACGTAAAAACATTATCGCTAACCACGACTATGAGAGTTCAACTTCAAAATGATCAAAATGCTGCACAATTTTCGTTGATTCCATAACAAATCCCGATGATGTAGTAAATTATCCAACGGAGTTTTTGAACTCTCTGGAGTTACCAGGATTTCCACCACATAACTTGCAACTCAAAGTTGGTTCAGTTATTATGATATTGCGTAATTTGAATCCACCGCGACTTTGCAACGGTGAAAAGACTTGCGGTGAAAAGACTTATGCCGAATTTGATTGAGGCAACCATTATTAACGGAAAGAACGCAGGTGAAAATGTATGTATTCCTCGAATACCAATGATTCCGACTGATCTTCCTTTTGACTTTAAACGATTGCAATTCCCGGTTCGCCTTGCGTTCGCAATGACAATTAACAAGTCGCAAGGCCAATCGCTTAGTGTTTGCGGGATAAATTTAGAAAATCATTGTTTTTCACATGGGCAGCTATAAGTTGCGTGTTCACGAGTTGGGAAACCATCCGCTTTGTTTGTGTTAACGTCAGACCTTTGGTTTACCAAAGAGCACTTCAATGAAACGGATAATTTGTGGACACGTATAACGCTTCGATTCAGTATTTACTTTGGATTCACTTTCATTTTCTACTTAGAGAAGTTAAACTAAATTCCACTTCATTTTTGTAATCGAAATGAATTCATTACTGTTGTGAAATGAAATAAAATTTTTCCTTTTCAAATATAAAAAAAAGAATAATTTTTCTTCATCTTTTAATCCTCAAACGAAATGTTACAAAAAACGAAGCCATCTGGTGGCGAAACGGAGTTCGCCGGGCTTGCTAGTATTATTATATAATATATAATTATATTATATTCGCAGCTTCAAGCCATATAAATCCCCAGGTCCCGATGGTATAATACCAGCGGAATTCCAATTGAACTTGGACCTGACCCTCCCATGCCTGGAAATTATCCTTAAGGGATGCCTGAGCCTGTCTCATATCCCTTTAGAATAGAGACAGGTGAAGATAATCTTCCTACCAAAAGCAGGCCGTAGTTCTCATGTCAATCCTAAATACTCATAGATAAAGACTCATAGATATCCATCTTCGCTGCAATATATACCCATCTAGATTGTCAGCCTCCCAACACGCTTACACTAAAGGCAAATCTGTAGATACTTCCCTACATTCGCTTGTATGATCCATTGAAAAATCCTTTCACTTTCACTTTCACCTCAGTCAAACCATGTGGCTGCACAATGGATCAACTCTGGTTTAAGTGCACACCTTAGCCACTCATACCTAAGCTATAATATTTACGGTCTTAAAAACAAGTCCATTTAATCACTTTTTTATGAATTTGTACACAAATTTGATATATTTTTGTTTGAAACATTTGTTATGGAAAAAGATTATGATATATATTCAAATCGCTTTAGTAATTATGAATTTGTCTGGGTTCCGGCTATTTTAAGAAAATTACAAAGGTAAGACCAAGTGGAGGGTATTTTTTTGGATATAAAAATAATATTAGAAATATAGCTTGTGCTTTTGAAACCATAAACGAAGCTAAAGTTCCCAATATTTATACTTCAAACTTCAGTTCTTTATTTAAAAAGTATGTAAATTGACAAAGCCTTTTTTTTCTGTTGGTGTTCTTGTCGTCTACCTAGCTCCAGAGTCCGTCAGAAAAGGAAAAGAAAGAATCAAGGGAAAAGGACTAGACGATTGAGGATCTGCCCGAAATTGGCTACGATTCGAAATTTAAACCAAAAAGTACCTACTAATGAAGATCTTGATTTTGATGATATCGAGAACCTTATAAAAATATAATATATGTCTACAAGAAAAGTTCAAAGTAGTACATATGTCCATAAGGAGAAATGGTACGATGAAGTATGCGAAAAGGCGAGGCGATTATCGTTTAGGTGGCTGAAAGTTTTTAGGGAATATAATAATGAACATTTTAGAAATGTATATATGCAGTACAACCGCGCTTTCAAATCCATATGCAGAGCAAAAAGGAAGTGTTTCTACGAAAAAGAAGCGCTAGAGCTCGCATATCGCAAGGATTCTAAGCAGTTTTGGATAGCCATAAATATGTTTAATGGGAAGAAACTTAAAATATGTGCAAAACTTAAGGGTTCTGAATTGTTACATCGTTTTAGAAATCTGCTAAATCCAATGTCTAATATAATGCCAATACAGTACGCAGTGCCCTCATACTCTAAATACATTCTAGATGCTGAGATTTTTTTTTTATAATTTGCGCACGCAAAATGGGTTAAATACCCTTAAGTGTCCGGAATCAATACACAGCACGGGCCGAAGGTATAGAAGGAGAAAGGGAGACGAGGTACCTGTGCACATTGGTCTTAAATGTCTGCGGATTGTAGTGAGTGGGAAATATTGGGCTGGGAAGAGCATTCCATATTCGTGTGGTGCGGCTAAAAAACGACTCTCTAAACTTAACTATACGTCCGAAAACAGGTTTGAGGGTGAACTGATGAGCATTCCTGGCGAGACGAGTATTGCGGGTGAATTCATGAAGGGGAGGAATGCAATTGGCTAGCTCACTTGAGCATCGTTTGTTAAAATAGCGATAAAACAGTGATAAGGATGAGACATTACGGCGATGTTCGAGCGAGTCTATCGACTTCACGATATTACTATCCCCTATAAGTTTTATCGCTCGCTGTTGTATTCTATCTAGCAGGTGCAGAGAGTTCTTGGGAGCACCAGACCAGATATGAGCGTTGTACTCAAGTTTGGGGCGGATGTAGGCCTTGTAAATTGAAGCCAAATCAGAGGGGGTGAAGTATTTCTTGCATCGTTTAAGCAAACCTAGACATTTCGCAGCATTTTTGGCGACCTCGAATATGTGATCATTCCAACTAAGTGTTGAGTTGATACACATACCGAGGATGGAAAAGTTTTCCGGTTTCTTCGATGCAAGTGCCATTCAGGGATAATGGCTGATTGTTTTGGGATTGCTTAAGAGACAGTAGAAAGCATTGAGTTTTGGAAGCATTAAATTCCACTCTATTGTTTTTACCCCAATTGATAATGCTGTCAAGGTCGGAATTTAATGTGCTTAACATACGCTGCCGCTCCAATTCTACGGCCGAAGAACAGGGACGTGAGTTTTGGAACGAATATGAAAAGCTGAGAGTACTGTCATCAGCGAAATGGATTGGATTAGAAGTAGCAGAGAGGAGATCATTTATAAAAATGAGGAAGAGAGTCGGAGATAAAACAGAGCCTTGTGGAACACCAGCATTAATTTGGTGGATATCAGACTTGAACCCATCCAAAACGACTTGAATTGAACGGTTCGAAAGGTGATTTCTAATCCATAGAAGAAGAGACTCATCGATACCATAAGCACGCATTTTCGACGAAAGAGCTTGATGCCAGACTCTGTCAAATGCCTTAGAAATATCAAGCGGCAAATGCCTTAGAAATATGCAAGGATTGATTCCACTTCCACTGGACCTGTTGCTGCGGAAACCGTACTGCCGGTCATTAAGAAGCTTCCGCGAATCAAGATACACACAGTCACAAAAGTAAGTATACACCGTTAAAAATAACGAATCTTGACCCAATCATCAACTAGAAAGCGAAACTGCATAAACTTTATTTTGCTATTTTTATGCTCTATTCAAAAAACAAACAATAAAAAGAATGGGACTAACAATAACAGAAATATTAAGAAACAAAGTAAGATACTGTTAAAATTGCATGTTACAAAAGTAAGTATACACTATTAAAAAAGAGAGATTTATCGCAAATTACTCAAATTTATTCCTAGTTTGATATCCTTAAGCAGTAATAACTGCCTTTATTCTCGATCCCATGGAGGTAACAAGCTTTTGAGTTACTTCCAGACTTATTTTTTTCCCATTCGTCCTGTATAATAGCCTTAAGCTCGAATTTGGACCTAATGTCATGGTTTACGATTTGACGATCGAGATAATCCCATAAATGCTCGATAATATTTAAATCCGGTGATTTAGGTGGTGTTTTGAGCTGTTTTCGCACATTGTACAGCAACCATTCCTTCACAACCAGGGAAGTGTGCTTTGTGTCATTGTCTTGTTGGAATATAAATGAATCCTTCAAGCCTAATTTCTGCAAGCTATGGTGGAGATTGTTTTTCAGCATACTGAGGTAATCGTATCGATTCATTGTCGTCTCCATAAATACTAAAATGCCAACACCAGATGCCGCTTTACACCCTCACCATTACCACCCAGCCATTACTAACCCGCCATCATGCTTCACCGTACCAGCCATGTACTTTGTATCTTACTGCATATTTGGCCAAAAACGAGTTGAATTCGCAAAAAATCAAAACAATATTCTCGGACGAGAGTAAATTTCACATTCACGGTTCCGATGGACGCCATAAGGTTTGCCGAAAACCGAATACGCAGTAAGATCCAAAGTACATGGCTGGTACGGTGAAGCATGATGGCGGGTTAGTAATGGTTTGAGGGTGTATGGCGGCATCTGGTGTTGGCATTTTAGTATTTATTGAGACGACAATGAATCGATACGATTACCTCAGTATACTGAAAAACAATCTCCACCATAGCTTGCAGAAATTAGGCTTGAAGGGTTCATTTATATTCCAATAAGACAATGACCCAAAGCACACTTCCCTGGTTGTGAAGGAATGGTTGCTGTACAATGTGCGAAAACAGCTCAAAACACCACCTAAATCACCGGATTTAAATATTATCGAGCATTTATGGGATTATCTCGATCGTCAAATCGTAAACCATGACATTAGGTCCAAATTCGAGCTTAAGGCTATTATACAGGACGAATGGGAAAAAAATAAGTCTGGAAGTAACTCAAAAGCTTGTTACCTCCATGGGATCGAGAATAAAGGCAGTTATTACTGCTTAAGGATATCCAACTAGGAATAAATTTGAGTAATTTGCGATAAATCTCTCTTTTTTAATAGTGTATACTTACTTTGTAACATGCAATTTTAACAGTATCTTACTTTGTTTCTTAATATTTCTGTTATTGTTAGTCCCATTCTTTTTATTGTTTGTTTTTTGAAAAGAGCATAAAAATATTAAAATAAATATGTATAACATGTTACCTAATGTTTATGCAGTTTCGCTTTCTAGTTCGTTATTTTTTACGGTGTATACTTACTTTTGTGACTGTGTGTATTTCATAAGCTGTAGGTTTATCAGCGTTTCCATGACCTTGGAAAGAAGGGACGTTAGTGCTATGGGTCGGTAGGAGGAGGGTGACGAAGATTTGCCCTTTTTAGGGACCGGCTGGACAAATGCTGTTTTCCATCCAGAAAGAGACCAGAAGAAGGACAGATGAAAAAGCTTACGCAGTGGTTTTGCCAGCACAGAAGAACACCTCTTCAGAAGTATCGGGGGGATACCATCCGGGCCAGCGGATTTATGCACGTTGAGATCTTTAAGTACTCTTGCAACTGTACGAGTGCGGAAATGGATTAGTCCCATGGTACAATCGACGCTCTCAAGTACAGGCGGAGACAAAGCCGAATCTGGCAGCGTTGAGCTGGCCGCGAAATGCGCAGCAAGCAGATTGGCCTTGTCTAAAGAGCTGACAGCTGGAATGTCATTGCAAATGAGCGTGGGAATTGAAGATGAGGCTGAATTCCTTATATTTTTAACAAATGACCAAAAGTTTTTGCTACCCTTGGGACATTGTAGCACTTTTTGCCTCAACTTTTAGTCATATGAGAATTTCACACGTCTTATTAGTGCATTACAGTCATTTCTGGCCCGTTTAAACTTTTTCCGGTTTTCCTCAGTAGGGTTGGATTTGTAAGTCCGGAAACTCAACTCCCTCAACCTGATAGCCTCTTTGCAGCTCGAGTCATACCACGCATTTGCTTTGGGTTTGATACTCTTCACTCTGTGAGGAATGAACGATCTCATACCCAGCAGAATGATGTTCGTGAGCGTATCAGCAGCGGCATCCACGTCACTATCGAGGAAACATAGAGACCAGTTAAAATTCCTAAAGAAGTCGTTAAGGTCGCCCCAATTGGCTTTCTCGTATAGCCATACGGTTCTTTTAGGAATTTGTTCTCTAACTGTGTGGAGTGAATACGAGAAATTAGCTGATACGACACAGTGGTCAGACGAGCCTAGAGGCGACAATATTTCAGTAGAATATTTATCAGGATGAGAGGTGAGAAACAGGTCCATGGTGTTGGCGGAATGATCTGCAATGTCAGGTATTCGTGTAGGCTCATTCACAAGCTGGGTCAGATTATTTACCTCAGCGAAGATCTCAATATACCGTCCTTCGGGTGTTGTCTGGCCAGAATGTCGAAGCCAAGTAGAATTGTGTACATTGAAATCGCCCGCAATGGCAATTTCGGTGTGAGGATACAGGTATACAATTCTTGTTATGGAATCAGATAGCATATCAAACTCATTAAAAGTTGAATTGCTATCCAGGTTTGGACTTCTATAAATGAAACAGTAGTGGATCAAATACTTACGGACATGGATTTTTAACCACAGAAAATTAAATTCCGGATTGGAACAGAGGCCGTATTGTGGTTGAAGTTGGTAAGCTACATCGCTACGTATATATAGTCTAGCCGTTCGACTGGGTCTGAAAGGTCGTGAAAAAACTCTAACATTGCAGTGGCTGAGCAAGGAAACTTCCTCAAAGAGGTCTCAGCTGGTTGACGTCGAGATCAGTGCGGACAAGGAGGACAAGGAGAGAAGTGCAGACGGTGGACGATATGCCGGTGCAAACTTTGGATGAAGCCGATCTTCAGCAAATCGATCAACACTGGAGTCCAGGTATGATTGCTCAATATAGGAACGTAAGGCCTCAAATTTTAATCGGTCTCGAC
Source organism: Myathropa florea (assembly GCA_930367185.1). Taxonomy (NCBI): domain Eukaryota; kingdom Metazoa; phylum Arthropoda; class Insecta; order Diptera; family Syrphidae; genus Myathropa; species Myathropa florea. The sequence continues at coordinate 60,290,045 of OV884003.1, forward strand.
AATTGTCAACTCGGAACCCCGTTGCGCACCATCGAGTCCACGAACGGTAGCCTGATCTTAGCGGAGACAAGACTCGGATGGGTTGTGTACGGAAAATCTGAAACAGTTTCCACGCCTACCACAGTTGGTGATAAATTTGCCTTGCACATTACCCATGGCGATGAAGGGGAACACTTGCGTCTGGATCATATCATCGAAGAGTACCTGTCCACGGAGAATTTCGGAGTTAAAAAACTGGTGAAGCCGCCTGTGTCCGTGAATGATGAGAGGGCATTATCGATTCTGAAGGAAACAACCAAGAGAGCTGATGATCGGTACCAGACAGGATTATTATTGAAGAAAGACGACTTCGAACTTCCAGAGAGCTACGAAATGGCCAGGTTACGACTTCGTGGACTGGAGAGAAGGTTCGCAAGGGATTCGGAGTTCGCTGCAAGCTATCGAGACGTTATTGCAAACTATATAAAAAAAGGCAATGCCAGAAACCTGACGCCAGTCGACGCTGCAACGAAGTCCAACAAGGTTTGGTATCTACCACATTTCGGGGTAAAGAACGATAACAAGCCCCGAAAAATCCGTTTGGTTTCGATGCAGCCGCTAAGGTAGACAATGTATCCCTGAATTCGTTATTGCTGAAGGGACCTGACGATCGTCCTCCATTAGTAGCTGTTCTCTTTAATTTTCGGATGCGGCCTATAGCAGTATCAGCTGATATCCAGGAGATGTACCACCAAGTCCTCGTTCGGCCGGAGGATCAAGACATGCAGCGTTTTCTCTGCAGGGAGATTGAAGAAGGACATATTCAAGAATACGTCATGCAAGTGATGACCTTTGGTGCAAGATGCTCTCCATGTTCAGCAGAATATGTAAAAAATCTCAACGCTTCGAGATTCTCCATCAGTCATCCTAGAGCCGTTAAGGCAATACTTCAACACCACTATGTGGACGACTATGTCGATAGCTTCGACAGCGTTGAAGAAACCATCGATATTACCAACGCCGTGAAATCCATCCACGCAGAAGGGGGGCTTCAACTTGACATGCTTCAAGTCAAGTTCGAGAGAGGTGTTGCAAGCTATGACGGAGTCAAGTGTCAATCAACGGGAGGTGGTAGTAAACATGGACATCGACACCATGCTGGAGAAGATCTTGGGTATGAGCTGGCGACCGGAGGAGGATGTCTTCGTATTCCGACTGAAATTTCCGTGGGTCAGCAGCGACGTTCTGGTGAAGAACAGATGTCCCACTAAGCGTGAATTGTTGAGTATGGCGATGCCTATCTTCGACCCGTTCGGAATGATCGCGAACTTTACAATCTACGCCAAGTTGTTGCTGAGGTCAGTGTGGAAGAGTGCTGTCGGCTGGGATGATGGGATTCCCAATGAAATCTTCCTTGGTTGGCAACAATGGAAATCGAGCCTTTCTGTCTTGGCGAAGTTGAGCGTCCCTAGATGCTACTCTCTTTTGTCGACAGCACGCAAAATAGTTCTTCACGTTTTCGTCGATGCCAGTGAAGAGGCATTTAGCGCAGTTGCATACTTTCGTGCAGAGTCTGGTGATGGTGTAGCCATCTCGTTCGTCTGTGGGAAGACAAAATGTGCACCCCAGAAACTGATGTCCATCCCACGCCTTGAATTATCCGCTGCAGTACTTGGCGTGAGACTGGCCAATTCCGTTGCGGAATGGCACGACGCGCGACTGGACGAACAAGTTTTCTGGAAAAACCGTAATCAACGATCGGAGCCACGTCGTCACAAACAATTCGTTGCCTTCCGCATAGCTGAAGTGCTCGAGACTAGCCACGTGAAGCAATGGCGTTGGGTGCCTTCGAAGCTCAACCCCGCAGACAAAGCCACGCGGGCACCATTTCCGCCGAGGTTCGAGGCTAACAACAAATGGGTCAGTGGTCCATTGTTTCTCGCGCTTCCAGAAGAATGGCCTGCCCAACCAGACGATGTGAGCAGTCAGAGTCAGAGTAATTTTAATTTCGACTTAAGCAGAATAGGAAAGTGCTCCAAGACGAAGAGAGCTGTCGCCTGGATGCTCCGATTTGTAAGACGTTGTCAGCGAAGGTGTGACGAAACGGGGGAACTCTCAGTAAGCGAGATTGAAGAAGCGGAGAAGCTCTTGTGCCGAGAAACAGCAGCATCTACAAGCTGACCCCTTACATCCACACTGACGGGTTGATACGTGCTCATGGACGCATAGACGCCGCGGCGACCATCCCATTCGACGCTAGGCGACCGATCATCATGCCGAAGAGTCACCCGACTACGAAAGCTCTAGTAAACCATTACCACCGCCTGCTCCGTCATCAGAACAACGACGTCACCACGAATGAGATAAGACGACGGTTTTGGGTGCCACATCTTCGCCGTCAGAAGGGCCAAATTTGAATGTCCATACTGCCGCGTACGAGATGCACAGCCGGTGCCGCCGTTGATGGGACAGCTGCCAAAGGATCGCCTTACACCTTTCGTGAGGCCATTCACCTACGGCGGCCTCGATTACTTCGGTCCAATATACGTTGCCGTTGGACGCCGTAGGGAGAAACGTTGGATTGCCCTTTTTACCTGCATGACAGTTAGAGCAGTCCATCTAGAGATCGCAGCTGACTTGTCGACGGATGCATGCATCCTATGTATTCGGAATTTCGTCAACAGAAGGGGCGTCCTTAAGCGGATCAGAAGCGACAATGGGACAAATTTCATCGGGGCGAAGAATGAGTTCGCGACTATCGAGATCTTCGACAACGATGCCTTAAAGAGAGAACTTAGTTTCAGAGGCATCGAATGGATCTTTAATTGTCCGTCGAACCCACATGCCGGTGGGTGCTGGGAGCGGCTAGGGCGTTCAGTCAAGAAGGTCCTGAAATGTTCCCTCAGCGAAGTGGCTCCAAATCTAGAGACTCTGCAAAGCGCGCTAATCGAAGCCGAGAACATAATTAACAGTCGTCCACTCACACACCTGCCGGTGTCGCCCGATGAAGAAGAGCCCTTAACTCCGAATCACTTCCTGATAGGCACTACGAACTCAACTCAGACGCCAGGTCCGTTAGACGGAAAAGCCTTGTGCCTTCGCAAGCAATGGCGAATCAGCAAGCAAATAAAGGATCGGCTTTGGAGGAGGTGGATGCGCGAGTATTTGCCCGAACTTACAAGGCGCAGCAAATGGTTTGAGCGAGTGGTGCCGCTCAAAGTAGGGGATCTGGTGCTTATTTGCGATGTAAACGTCCCAAGGAGCAGTTGGTTGTGAGGAAGAATTGAACGAGTTTTCCCGGGGAAAGACGGTCAGGTTCGGTCAGCTGACGTCACGACGTCCAAAGGGGTGCTGCGAAGACCAGCTCACAAACTGGCAGTGCTGTATATTGGTGAGACTTCACAGCGTGGCGAGGTCGCCTCACGGGGGGCGGGATGTTAGAAAATGTAACAGAATAAATGTATTTAAAAAATGTAACGACCCTGGCGGCAGCGTATGACTTCTCGTTTAAGTCAAATCGAACAAAACTAAGTGGAATGACAGCCATTTTGCAATAAAATATACGCCATTTTTAACTTGTCCTTTTCCGGGTTTATTCTGTGCCCAGGAGTCGACGCTGCCGCCACGAGTCTGCCAAAAAATAGTAAGTCATTATTCATTTGTATTCGAAATATATTGTAAACTTTCATATATAGATAATAAACGTTCCGACGCAAAACCCAGGAACAGCAAATCGATACCCACCACCTTTTCATCGATTTTAAGGCCGCGTATGACAGCATCTATAGAGACGAGCTATACAGAGCAATGTCTAGTTTTGGCATCCCTACCAAACTCGTTCGTTTGCGTAGGATGACGATGGAGAATGCACGCTGCTCCATCAAGGTCGGTAAAGACCTAACCGAGACCTTTGATGTCAAAAAAGGATTCAGACAAGGCGACGCGCTGTCATGCGACTTCTTCAACATCATACTTGAAAGAATTGTGCAAAACTCGCACGCCAACACCAGAGGCACAATCTTTCAGAAGTCCGTCCAATTACTCGCATATGCCGACGATATTGACATAATCGGAAGAACACAGCGTGATGTCAATGGCACTTTTGTGAGTATTGCGACGGAAGCCGCGAAGATGGGTTTAACGGTAAATGAGGGCAAGACCAAGTATATGCTGTCAACCAGAAAGGATACCCAACACCGACGTCTCGGACAGAACGTCACAGCAGACAGTTATAACTTTGAGGTAGTCAAGGACTTTGTCTACCTAGGCACCGCTATTAACTTAGACAACGACACCAGCGCTGAAATCAAACGAAGAATAACTCTTGCTAATCGCTGCTTCTTTGGGCTAAGAAAGCAATTGATAAACAAAGCCCTCTCTCGAACAACCAAAGTAACCCTGTACAAGACCCTAATCGTCCCAGTCCTGCTATATGGCGCAGAAGCATGAACTTTGTCAAAAGCGGATGAGGTTGCTCTTGGTTGCTTCGAGAGGAAAATTCTTCGGGTGATTTTCGGTCCCGTCTGCATAGAGGGTGAGTGGAGGAGAAAATACAACAACGAACTGTACGAGCTGTTTAGCGACATTGACTTAGCCAGAAGGATGAAGATCCAACGATTGAGATGGCTAGGTCATATAGAGCGAATGGAAACCAATAATTCGGCCCGGAAAGTCTTCGAATACACCCCCGAGGTACGGCGCAGTAGAGGAAGACCGCGACTCAGGTGGCGCACGCAAGTGGAAAGGGACCTCAACCAACTGTGCGTGCGAAACTGGAGGCAGTTAGCTAAAGATCGAGCTGGCTGGAGACGCTTGTTGCTTGAGGCCCAGGTCCACCCGTCCACGGACTGTAGCGCCACCTTAAGTAAGTAAGTAAGTAACGACCTAATAATAAGAAAATATATACATTTTTGCATTAAAATCTTTTAAAATGATATGAAAGGAACGATATTTTTAGTGGAGTTCTAAGTACACTTTCCAAAACCTGCACTTTTGGCATCGCCAGGAAATTTTTGTACCAAAAAGTCTGTATTTTACAAAATAAGGATCTGTTTGGACTTTTTATGAACATTTATCTACTAACTAATCGACGCCGTGGTATTCTGAAAAACGGTGCTGAATAGATTTTCTATTTTTAATGTTTTTGAAATGTTCGCACTTCAGTTGATCCGCCGTTTATTCAAGTCTCAACTTGCAGGATTCACAGATTGTTTATTTTTCGCCAGGATTCAAATATCGTGCTGTCATTGGCTTACAAAACGGTACATTTAAGGATCGACAATGATAATTGTGCCTTACGCGGTCGGGTATTAGAAATATTTGGCGGAAATAGGAAAGGGTTATACATATTATGCATATAGTTATACATATAGATATCATCCATTACAAAAAAAACAGGCTTTCATTTCGTTTCATAATTTGCCATTATCGACAAATTAACAAATTTTGCTGTTGTATACCTAATTAATGATAAGAACTGGATCAAAAAGATTGCAATACTAGAAGCTTATATGGCTCTTTTGAAACACAAAAACAATTATGGATGATGAGTTTAAATCGGAACAAGTTGTAAAATACAGGATAAAGGAATTGGAACACATTGTACAAAACCCAATAGTCATACTGGGAACTCCGATGTCGATATTACACTCTAATAGAAAAGCTTCAGGCTATATACGAAGTATTTATGCAGAACAAAATATGTAGAAAGTTGTAGGAAATTACGATAGGTATCATCCTACAAATGAAAAGATGCCAAGGCAGGCTAGAAAAGCTACAAGTACAACGTGCTTAGTAGAAAAAGTAACAAAGAAATGTAGGAATACACAAAGAAATAGCAGAGGCAAAGAAAACAATGCTGAAAATAGAAGCGAGGAATATATTGAAAACTATCGCCCATGTTCTGCATTCCACTTTTTATGAATTTGAGCTTTTAAAGTGAAAATTCGGGTTCTGCAATCCGATCGAAGTGGTGGTGGTGAATTTGAATTTCGAAAATGAAAATCGGTGTTCTGCAATTCGATTTACTCGTGTTTTTACTCGAATTGAATTCACTGCTAAGCTCCGCTATGAATTTGCAGTGAAATTGGATTAAATACGTGAACTATTCAGATTTTTCATTTTTTTTTACTGATTTTATTTTTCATTTTAGGGGAAAACACAAAAATTCAAGGGGGGTGGTATTTCTGTGAAATTTATGGAGGCAAATCCCGATTTCTAAGGAACTCTTCATTCTGCCATTATTATATGAAACTATTGAATAAAATTGCTTTCCTGGAAAAATATAAAAACTGCAAGCTGGTGGTCCTATTTCTCTCAAGATGTACAAGGTTCATTTTGTATGCCAAACCCTTGTTTAGAAATGAAAAAGATGATTCAAATGATCTATAGGAATATTCCCTGAGGATTCTTCTTTTCATTTTACTTCGAAACACGAAAAAGTATTCAAAACAACAACCAATTGCCTGTCGAAACAACGAAAAACTAAGCCAAAACAAAAACCATTTGGCTGCCGAAGCCAAGGCACCGTTTGTTTTTTCCGACAGTGAGTTCGAAATAATGTAACTAGCATAAAAGAATTAAATGATGAATAAATTTTATTAATAAACCTAAATAATGAAACTTACAAGATTGTGATAAACGATTTAAAAATTTACAGGTAATTATTTAATTAATTTCAATAATTGTACATTGCAAGTAAAGCAAAATATATTTTATAATAGGAAAATTGCGGTAACTTATAAGTACTATTATCCAGCAAACAATGTAAAGGAAATGCTTGTTAAATCAATAAAATTTGATAAAATAATAACGAATAGTGTAGAAAACTAAAAATAAATTAAAGAACCGCAATTCAATAAAAAAATAATGTACGGTACTAATATAAGCTTAATATTTATATTAATTTTAGTGGCTGTATGTTCTTTTACTCGTATGTATCTTGGAGAACAAAAAGAATTAAATTAATATAAATAATAACTTGAAGCCGGAGACTTGATTCAAAGCGATGAGTTACAAACATTAGCATTGAACACCCTATAAAAACAGGAAATGCATACAAAATCAAACCAAAAGCAAAACCGCTTGCTTGGTGATTTCTGAAGTAATTTCCCTTCATATTACTTTGATGAATCATCAGAATTCATCATTTTGTTAATAGGTCGTAAGCACGATATACAGAATACAAGGTATTATGTTCCCGTCACTTATTTTTTTTTACTTTTGCTGCGTGTGACGTGACACGTATCATGACATTTGCTTTGGCGCGAACAATTTGAAGCAGAACAATTTGAACAGTGTTGTGAAAACATTTGTAATTGAATGATTGATTGATTCTTTAAAATTTGTGAAAAGTTGTATCAAAACAATGGCAATTTGTGCAGTGTTTGGTTGTAATACCAATAATAATAAAAATCAAAACAATAATGGTGAAGTTAGACCACGACTTTTCCGTTTTCCGAGAGATCCCAAAATGGCAAGAGTTTGGGAACATAAATGTGATCGAAAAGACAAATTTAATGTGCGAAATGCCTTTATATTTTCACAACATTTTGCAAAGGACCAGTACGCGCGTAATTTGCAACACGAGTTGCTGAATTATTGTCCCAAAAATGCGAGAACATTGAGAGACGATGCGGTGCCATCAGAAGAACTTCCGTACCCCAGTGCCAGGGTAAAACATGAATCGAACAAGAGGGATGACAGAATCCAAAAGCGGAATAACCAAGCTGTGGTGGAATCCTTGTTAAGAGAATATAACAAGCAGGAAGACCAACGTGGTGAAGACTTCGAGTTGGTAGAGAATCAAGAAAATTTAGAAGAAATTGACACGTAAGTTTTATCTTTTACATGAATATTTGTTTTCTTATTATTATGCATATGATAATTGTCTTATAATTCTAAAATCTTTAGGCCTAAGGAAAAAGAAATGCAAAAATTGCTCCAGGAGGAAAAAATGTCCATGCAGGCACAAGTTCTCAAATTAACGCATGAGAACTATAAGTTGCGGCAAGAGTGTAGTGCAACAAACAACATTTTTTCGCCTACACAGAAAAGAAAACTGAGTCTAGGAGGAGCAAGAGTTACATGGACTTTAGATGATATGTTCAAGTGTACGGCCATATACGCTAGTGGTCCGAAAGCGTATCGGTTCTTACTAAAAAAGGGCTACCCGTTCCCTGCCGTAATCACTCTTAAGAAATTTGCGTCAAAAATTGATATTCAACCAGGTTTTTTGAAGTCAGTTTTTAACTTAATTAAAAATACAAAACTTTCCCAGCGTGAAAGAGTTTGTATGTTGATGGCAGATGAGATGAAAATTCGCTCCTGCTACGAATATGACAAGAAATCAGATACTTTACTTCGGCCAGCAAATTATGTTCAAGTCATAATGGCGAGAGGAATTTTCACCAATTGGAAGCAACTTGTCTACTACAATTTCGACACAAAATTGTCCAGGGCGCTGATGGACAATATGATTGGTAATTTGGATTTTATTGGTTACCAGGTTGTGGCTGTTACAATGGATATGGGAGGTCGCAATCGAGGTTTATGGAAAGAATACGGTGTCGAAGAAGACAAGCCTTACATTGAACATCCTACAAAGCCGGGTAAAAAGGGTTTATGTTTGCTGACGTTCCGCATTTGATTAAATTGTTGAGAAATCATTTCCTTGACGATGGCATAATTATAAACGGAAAGCATATAACACATGCCCCTCTATTTGAATAATTGGAGCATGATAATAAGGATTTAAAAATTGCACCTCGCTTAACACCTATTCATTTAACTGTTAAGCAAAGTAAGAGGCAAAAGGTAATACTTTACTTATTTGTTGATTTCAATGATTTTAATTGATTTTGATTTTTATTTTTGCAGGTGAAATATGCTACACAGCTCTTTTCGCATACAAACTCGTGTGCATTACAACGAATGGGTATGTTGGGAATACTTAATTCACCAAACTGGCAGGAGTTATCTGAAGTTCTTAACACTGTAAGTAAATAGTTAAAAAAACAAAGTGATTATACTAATGATTTCACTCTAGGTTGATGAATGGTTCGATGTCTTCAATTCGAAAGTACCCAAAGCAGACTCAAGACCCAGAAAATCGGCATTTGGATTGGATGTGGACGCTCAGAAGAAAATATTAGAAGAACTGCAAAGCCTTGTGTTGAGGATGCGGTTCGGCAATAGAGTTGGCCTTCTTCCATTTCAGAAAGGCATTTTGATTAGCATAAAATCGTTGAATATGCTTTTCGAATGTCTCAAAAAAAATTTCGAAGCAGAATATGTCCTCACCTACCGTTTAAATCAGGATGTGTTAGAGATGTTCTTTGGTATAATACTTGCTAAAGGAGGTCTCTACGATCATGCAAGCCCACTCGAGTTTAAATACCGTTTGCGCTCGTATTTAGTCGGTAGGAATGAAGGTTTAACATCTGATGCAGCGAATGTAGAATCGTTTGGAGCTGGTCTTCCGAATGATCGTGTAGAGGTATGTAGAAAAAGTTCATTACTAATATCAGACCTTCTTTCCTCTCTAGTTGACGCGAATATCATCCCAACTGAAGAAAATGACACTGATGCGATCATAGAACAGGACATGGGTGAAGTGAAATACGACGCTTTGGAGTACCTTGCAGGGTATTTGTTAAATAGGTTCAAGACAAAGGTAGGTAATCTGCTGGAGAACTATTCGGAGAAAGTGGATAAACCCAACTTCATAAAGCTAATAAATTATTTATTACAGAACTAGAGTATTTAGATAAAATCTTTAATGAATGTAACAATAACAATGAATTACAACCAGGAATAAATTATATTAAGAACATGTTAGATTTAAGTTCCAAATGTTCCTTAAATCCATTAATTGTTAAAGCTTTTTTTTAGATATTTTTAAAATGTATTTTAGAATTAGAATAGAAAACAAAAAAAGTAGTGATAATTCCTTTTTTAACAAATTACATTTGAAACGAAAATTAGTTCGAATAGGTTCTTAATCCATTATGATTTATTTTGTTTATATGTATGTATTACTAAAATAATAATGCATGAACATTAAAAAAATAAAACATTTCTATTCTTCATAATATATGCATCGTTTTTCATTTAATTTATGCTGCAAAAAGTATAAGTGCAATAATTATAATAAGTATACAATTACTCCATACAATTTACTCCATACTCTGTACATACATTTATTCCATACAATTACAATTTGAATTCAATGTGAAGTTGCCTTGCTACGTGCGACGTCACAAAAATTTGACAAATAGAGAAATATATTACCTTGTATTCTGTATATCGTAGGTCGTAAGTTAGTAAGTAAGAATTAAAGGGGTCTTGTTCAAACGGTTGAAAAATAAAGTTACAAAGCAAAATTGGTTTTCTCTTGTCGTTTTCAATAAAATAAAATACATATTTAGGCAAAAATTAATGAACTTGACGAAACTGAGCGGAGCGGTTTTTATAATCGCAATGTATGTTTTTTTTGTAATAGCTTGGTTACTTTAGTTCTCTTAAGCTTCCGTATGGCCATTATGTTTGGGCCTTTACTTATTTGTAACGTTTGTGTAAAGCAAGTATGAATTGCTTTGCACTGCTTAGAAGCAAAAAAATCAGTCGATTGCAAATATAACTAAATAATAAATAACAATGTGCGTGATCGCCAAATACTTAGTCTTTTAACACTTGAATTGGAGCCGCTGTCAAAACCGATAATTTTCTTCCAATTTAATGTACTAATTTAATGCGACAAAATAGAATGTAATACTTTATACGCGAATCTCTTTTTTCCAAACAGTTGTTAGACTCGTATTCCAAATCAAAGACATCCTGATATCACAAATCAGTCATATAAAGATGCGAACTTTCCAGCTGGAAAACCCCTAGCCATTTTAAAATTTTGACAGTTATACATGAATCTTCCAATAAATTTGACAGTTATTGACGAATCTTCCAATAAATTTGACGGTTAATGATGAATGCACAAATATTTCCTCATTTTCACTCACACTAATTTGGATTCATCATTACCCCTCGAAAATGGCGGATCTGTTCGCAGGCTTTAGTAACTAAAGCTGATTTGTATCATTATTTATATTTTATAAACGTAATTCAAACATTATTTCTTCTGGGAGTAAGAATTATTTTTAGATACAAGTAAATCTTTTATACCTTTAGATTTAAAATTTTATCAAATAAATTGTCAAATCGTTCAATAAAACAGTTAAAACAATTGTAATTGTAGAATAGAACACGTCATCCGAATGGTACTCTTGTTATGTTTTCGATTTATAATTTCGAAGAGTTATTAAATTATTATGGAACTGAATAGGCCATATGTTGATCTTAATTCAAATAAAACAGAATTTAAAAGATTATCGAAATATTAGCTTAAAAGTTGGCTACATATTAAAAAAAATTAGATTAACCCTCGTTTCTTTGTGCAAAACTACCATAAATCTAGAAAACAAATTTGTGAACAAATTAATCAATTAAAATTAACCATTAAAATATTTTATAATAATCAACTAGATATAAATTTAGGCAGACAAGTCAATCTTTTTACGTTCTTTCTTTATGTTCTTCAATTCAAATTTATGTTTCGTTCATATTAAATGGCTTTTTAGGATTCCTTACCAGAATGGTACAAACGTAACTTTCATTGTTTTAATTTTGCAAAAACATGTTTTATTTTAAATTAAGAAATTAAGAAGAGGTGTATCTGCCTGTACATATTTTTATTTCAACATAATATTTCATATAATAATACTAGCAAACCCGGCGAACTCCGTTTCGCCACCAGATGGCTTCGTTTTTTGTAACATTTCGTTTGAGGATTAAAAGGTGAAGTAAAATTATTCTTTTTTTTATATTTGAAAAGGAAAAATTTTATTTCATTTCACAACAGTAATGAATTCATTTCGATTACAAAAATGAAGTGGAATTTAGTTTAACTTCTCTAAGTAAAAAATGAAAGTGAATCCAAAGTAAATACTGAATCGAAGCGTTATACGTGTTCGCAAATTACCCGTTTCATTGAAGTGCTCTTTGGTAAACCACATTTTTTGTTTTTTGGTCTGACGTTAACACAAACAAAGCGGATGGTTTCCCAACTCGTGAACACGCAACTTATAGCTGCCCATGTGAAAAACAATGATTTTCTAAATTTATCCCGCAAACACTAAGCGATTGGCCTTGCGACTTGTTAATTGTCATTGCGAACGCAAGGCGAACCGGAAATTGCAATCGTTTGCATTGGTATTCGAGGAATACATACATTTTCACCTGCATTCTTTCCGTTAATAATGGTTGCCTCAATCAAATTCGGCATAAGTCTTTTCACCGCAAGTCTTTTCACCGTTGCAAAGTCGCGGTGGATTCAAATTACGCAATATCATAATAACTGAACCAACTTTGAGTTGCAAGTTATGTGGTGGAAATCCTGGTAACTCCAGAGAGTTCAAAAACTCCGTTGGATAATTTATTACATCATCGGGATTTGTTATGGAATCAATGGATTTGTATGTCACCAAATCGCCAGCGATTTTTGATTGAATGGTGAAATTCAGTGCTTGTACATCATTATTATTTGCGGCGAGAATTGCTCGTTGACTTAACCAAGCATAATTCTGATAATTCTCACTAATGTTTGGGAAAACATTTTCAACAAGAGCTAATTGAGAGTCTACAAATCGGCAAAAGTCGTTGGTAAGAGTAATTAATCCAGTTGTTGCATCAACTGGGACTTTTCCATTTCCAACAGCTAACAATTGTTTGGAAAATTGTGCAGCATTTTGATCATTTTAAAGTTGAACTCTCATAGTCGTAGTTAGCGATAATGTTTTTACGTTATTCCACAAAGGTGATGCCTTCAGGCAAGCATTCAATTCATCTGCTGGCGTTCCACGGGGAATTACTGGCAACGTCTGCCTGAAATCGCCTGCCAACAATATCATCAAGCCGCCAAAGATGTTGTTATTTCGCCGAAGATCCTTCAGTGTGAAGTTAAGTGCTTCAAGTGATTTCTTATGTGCCATTGTGCACTCATCCCAAACAATGAGCTTGCATTGCATCAACAATTTTCCCATTGCACTGGATCGGGAAATATTGCATGTTGGAATATCAATTGTGTTTAAATTAAGTGGCAACTTAAGCGCAGAATGTGCAGTACGACCGCCATCTAGAAGAGTCGCCGTAATTCCAGATGATGCTAACGCCAAAGCTATGTCACATCTTGATCGAATAGTATCCAAATTCAGTGGCTGTGGTGATGTAAGTAATGGATCCAGTTTGACTTTTCCACTTGCGCAGCACAATCCAGCCGTCATTGGTCCAATATCTAAATTGTCATCATCACTGTAGTTCGCAGTGGGATCATATTGGAATGCCAAGCGATTGTATGATGCCAATGATCTTCGTGTGCTCACGCGTTGTCTCAATCGGGCATTTTCTCTTATTATATTTTGTCTTTCTTTGCTTAACTTCTGTGAATACACTTGTTGCTGGCTTGCATGTCTTGTGCGGCGGCCGATGTTCGCACGTCGTCCTCTAGGCATTTTGGACTATGGACAGACTGGTGAATTTAACCGCAAATGCACGATCCACATTATTTTCACAGTTCAACTTAACACCTTAAGGACAAATGCCTGCTGTTGAAATTGAATACAAATATGCACAATACGCGTGATTGATTTGATGGTTTCCAATTGAACTGTTAGGAAACGAATAACTTTAACCTCAATTTCACAATTTCACAGCGAACACAATACCGGTTTTAAGTTAGCGTTTGAAAGAACGTGCGCATAATAAATGTCACATGAAATTAACTGAGCAGAGTACAATGAGTAGCTGTCAAACAATGTATCTTAAATATAAAACTTAAAATGAAACGTACTTATTTTCGTGAGGGATACTCACACACCACGTACTGGCGCCATCTCCTCCACCACCATGCAAAACCATATTGGTTTGTAGTACATGCTATGTATCAGAGATGGCGCTGTATGTGAAAAATGTATTTCGCTGTTTTTTTTTTAATTTTGAATTTTGTTTGCTATAAACCTAACGGAGCCCGAGACCTTTCCAACGAATGCAAAACCGTGGCAATCGGTTCGTGCGTTCTGGAGTTATAGCGTCAGGAAGGAAATCCCGACTTATTCTTATATAATAGATAATTGTAATACAAAGAAATATTGTACTAAACTTATTTTGATCACCAATAACATTGACCTAATTTTAGTGTTTATAAGGGAACTTGAGTCTTTGAGGAATGTCCGAAACCTTCCCAAACCGAACTGGTTTCAATATTATCCATTTTCAAACGTATTCCTCACAAATTTCCAGTATTGTTTCCAATAAATGTTTCAGACCCCAAATAGTAAAAAAATAGTGCTTAACGAATACATTTTGTGAACACTAACCGTCGAATCTTCCAATAAATAGATTCGTCAATAACTGTCAAATTTATTGGAAGATTCATGTATAACTGTCAAAATTTTAAAACGGCTAGGTGTTTTCCAGCTGGAAAGTTACGCATCTTTATATGACTGGTTTGTGGGGAAAATGTTATAAAAAACACTGTCAGATGAAATTAAGGGAAAAGAGAAGTAGGAGTTGGATATCTACATGTGATCGATTTGTGCCTGAAATTCCTATTTCCAGTGGAATATCCTACACCAGAAACTGGAAATCAGATATCAGTTAAACGAGATTGTTCTCCCTCCAGTGGAAAATACTCTCGCCTTTAGCGAAACACATATGCATAGTTGTATATTCGTCGAATATATTTCACGTATTCTTTCTCAAGCGACACCACTTGAACTAATAGAGATATTAAACTTGTACCCTCTTTGCCGCTAACATTTTTTTGACAGCTTGTTGGTTTTGCACCATCTGTTAATAAATGGGAGCTCTTCGAACAACTGATAGCCACACACATTCAAACAAATGAGGTGAAATACAACTCTTATTTAGAAAGTCGTTCGTTATTTGAACGTTATTTCAAATCTAAATTTTCAACACGAAAAGTAGGAGGAGCTTAACATAAAAGGATCATGTTCAGTTGGTGTGTTCATACAACTGGAAGGACTATTGGAATAACGTTTCCTATTACATGAATGAATATTTGAACGCCGAAAAATTATAAAATAGATTTATCGAAAGGGATTCAATTTGTATGGTTAAACTCAATTGAATTAGTAATAATAAAATAACGAGAAAGAGAGAAGGAAATAGGAAGTGAGTTGTTTTAGCATTTTATTCGTTGTTGTGAAGTATAAGTTATTCATTTAAAAGAAAACAACCGAATGTAAAGTAAAGTTGTATTTGCTCAATCAAATTCGGCATAAGTCTTTTCACCGCAAGTCTTTTCACCGTTTCAAAGTCGCGGTGGATTCAAATTACGCAATATCATAATAACTGAACCAACTTTGAGTTGCAAGTTATGTGGTGGAAATCCTGGTAACTCCAGAGAGTTCAAAAACTCCGTTGGATAATTTATTACATCATCGGGATTTGTTATGGAATCAATGGATTTGTATGTCACCAAATCGCCAGCGATTTTTGATTGAATGGTGAAATTCAGTGCTTGTACATCATTATTATTTGCGGCGAGAATTGCTCGTTGACTTAACCAAGCATAATTCTGATAATTCTCACTAATGTTTGGGAAAACATTTTCAAGAAGAGCTAATTGAGAGTCTACAAATCGGCAAAAGTCGTTGGTAAGAGTAATTAATCCAGTTGTTGCATCAACTGGGACTTTTCCATTTCCAACAGCTAACAATTGTTTGGAAAATTGTGCAGCATTTTGATCATTTTAAAGTTGAACTCTCATAGTCGTAGTTAGCGATAATGTTTTTACGTTATTCCACAAAGGTGATGCCTTCAGGCAAGCATTCAATTCATCTGCTGGCGTTCCACGGGGAATTACTGGCAACGTCTGCCTGAAATCGCCTGCCAACAATATCATCAAGCCGCCAAAGATGTTGTTATTTCGCCGAAGATCCTTCAGTGTGAAGTTAAGTGCTTCAAGTGATTTCTTATGTGCCATTGTGCACTCATCCCAAAGAATGAGCTTGCATTGCATCAACAATTTTCCCATTGCACTGGATCGGGAAATATTGCATGTTGGAATATCAATTGTGTTTAAATTAAGTGGCAACTTAAGCGCAGAATGTGCAGTACGACCGCCATCTAGAAGAGTCGCCGTAATTCCAGATGATGCTAACGCCAAAGCTATGTCACATCTTGATCGAATAGTATCCAAATTCAGTGGCTGTGGTGATGTAAGTAATGGATCCAGTTTGACTTTTCCACTTGCGCAGCACAATCCAGCCGTCATTGGTCCAATATCTAAATTGTCATCATCACTGTAGTTCGCAGTGGGATCATATTGGAATGCCAAGCGATTGTATGATGCCAATGATCTTCGTGTGCTCACGCGTTGTCTCAATCGGGCATTTTCTCTTATTATATTTTGTCTTTCTTTGCTTAACTTCTGTGAATACACTTGTTGCTGGCTTGCATGTCTTGTGCGGCGGCCGATGTTCGCACGTCGTCCTCTAGGCATTTTGGACTATGGACAGACTGGTGAATTTAACCGCAAATGCACGATCCACATTATTTTCACAGTTCAACTTAACACCTTAAGGACAAATGCCTGCTGTTGAAATTGAATACAAATATGCACAATACGCGTGATTGATTTGATGGTTTCCAATTGAACTGTTAGGAAACGAATAACTTTAACCTCAATTTCACAATTTCACAGCGAACACAATACCGGTTTTAAGTTAGCGTTTGAAAGAACGTGCGCATAATAAATGTCACATGAAATTAACTGAGCAGAGTACAATGAGTAGCTGTCAAACAATGTAT
Organism: Myathropa florea; assembly: GCA_930367185.1. Classification (NCBI taxonomy): domain Eukaryota; kingdom Metazoa; phylum Arthropoda; class Insecta; order Diptera; family Syrphidae; genus Myathropa; species Myathropa florea. The sequence goes on from OV884003.1 coordinate 60,306,908, forward strand.
CTTAAATATAAAACTTAAAATGAAACGTACTTATTTTCGTGAGGGATACTCACACACCACGTACTGGCGCCATCTCCTCCACCACCATGCAAAACCATATTGGTTTGTAGTACATGCTATGTATCAGAGATGGCGCTGTATGTGAAAAATGTATTTCGCTGTTTTTTTTTTAATTTTGAATTTTGTTTGCTATAAACCTAACGGAGCCCGAGACCTTTCCAACGAATGCAAAACCGTGGCAATCGGTTCGTGCGTTCTGGAGTTATAGCGTCAGGAAGGAAATCCCGACTTATTCTTATATAATAGATAATTGTAATACAAAGAAATATTGTACTAAACTTATTTTGATCACCAATAACATTGACCTAATTTTAGTGTTTATAAGGGAACTTGAGTCTTTGAGGAATGTCCGAAACCTTCCCAAACCGAACTGGTTTCAATATTATCCATTTTCAAACGTATTCCTCACAAATTTCCAGTATTGTTTCCAATAAATGTTTCAGACCCCAAATAGTAAAAAAATAGTGCTTAACGAATACATTTTGTGAACACTAACCGTCGAATCTTCCAATAAATAGATTCGTCAATAACTGTCAAATTTATTGGAAGATTCATGTATAACTGTCAAAATTTTAAAACGGCTAGGTGTTTTCCAGCTGGAAAGTTACGCATCTTTATATGACTGGTTTGTGGGGAAAATGTTATAAAAAACACTGTCAGATGAAATTAAGGGAAAAGAGAAGTAGGAGTTGGATATCTACATGTGATCGATTTGTGCCTGAAATTCCTATTTCCAGTGGAATATCCTACACCAGAAACTGGAAATCAGATATCAGTTAAACGAGATTGTTCTCCCTCCAGTGGAAAATACTCTCGCCTTTAGCGAAACACATATGCATAGTTGTATATTCGTCGAATATATTTCACGTATTCTTTCTCAAGCGACACCACTTGAACTAATAGAGATATTAAACTTGTACCCTCTTTGCCGCTAACATTTTTTTGACAGCTTGTTGGTTTTGCACCATCTGTTAATAAATGGGAGCTCTTCGAACAACTGATAGCCACACACATTCAAACAAATGAGGTGAAATACAACTCTTATTTAGAAAGTCGTTCGTTATTTGAACGTTATTTCAAATCTAAATTTTCAACACGAAAAGTAGGAGGAGCTTAACATAAAAGGATCATGTTCAGTTGGTGTGTTCATACAACTGGAAGGACTATTGGAATAACGTTTCCTATTACATGAATGAATATTTGAACGCCGAAAAATTATAAAATAGATTTATCGAAAGGGATTCAATTTGTATGGTTAAACTCAATTGAATTAGTAATAATAAAATAACGAGAAAGAGAGAAGGAAATAGGAAGTGAGTTGTTTTAGCATTTTATTCGTTGTTGTGAATTATAAGTTATTCATTTAAAAGAAAACAACCGAATGTAAAGTAAAGTTGTATTTGCTTAATCAAATTCGGCATAAGTCTTTTCACCGCAAGTCTTTTCACCGTTGCAAAGTCGCGGTGGATTCAAATTACGCAATATCATAATAACTGAACCAACTTTGAGTTGCAAGTTATGTGGTGGAAATCCTGGTAACTCCAGAGAGTTCAAAAACTCCGTTGGATAATTTATTACATCATCTGGATTTGTTATGGAATCAATGGATTTGTATGTCACCAAATCGCCAGCGATTTTTGATTGAATGGTGAAATTCAGTGCTTGTACATCATTATTATTTGCGGCGAGAATTGCTCGTTGACTTAACCAAGCATAATTCTGATAATTCTCACTAATGTTTGGGAAAACATTTTCAACAAGAGCTAATTGAGAGTCTACAAATCGGCAAAAGTCGTTGGTAAGAGTAATTAATCCAGTTGTTGCATCAACTGGGACCTTTCCATTTCCAACAGCTAACAATTGTTTGGAAAATTGTGCAGCATTTTGATCATTTTAAAGTTGAACTCTCATAGTCGTAGTTAGCGATAATGTTTTTACGTTATTCCACAAAGGTGATGCCTTCAGGCAAGCATTCAATTCATCTGCTGGCGTTCCACGGGGAATTACTGGCAACGTCTGCCTGAAATCGCCTGCCAACAATATCATCAAGCCGCCAAAGATGTTGTTATTTCGCCGAAGATCCTTCAGTGTGAAGTTAAGTGCTTCAAGTGATTTCTTATGTGCCATTGTGCACTCATCCCAAACAATGAGCTTGCATTGCATCAACAATTTTCCCATTGCACTGGATCGGGAAATATTGCATGTTGGAATATCAATTGTGTTTAAATTAAGTGGCAACTTAAGCGCAGAATGTGCAGTACGACCGCCATCTAGAAGAGTCGCCGTAATTCCAGATGATGCTAACGCCAAAGCTATGTCACATCTTGATCGAATAGTATCCAAATTCAGTGGCTGTGGTGATGTAAGTAATGGATCCAGTTTGACTTTTCCACTTGCGCAGCACAATCCAGCCGTCATTGGTCCAATATCTAAATTGTCATCATCACTGTAGTTCGCAGTGGGATCATATTGGAATGCCAAGCGATTGTATGATGCCAATGATCTTCGTGTGCTCACGCGTTGTCTCAATCGGGCATTTTCTCTTATTATATTTTGTCTTTCTTTGCTTAACTTCTGTGAATACACTTGTTGCTGGCTTGCATGTCTTGTGCGGCGGCCGATGTTCGCACGTCGTCCTCTAGGCATTTTGGACTATGGACAGACTGGTGAATTTAACCGCAAATGCACGATCCACATTATTTTCACAGTTCAACTTAACACCTTAAGGACAAATGCCTGCTGTTGAAATTGAATACAAATATGCACAATACGCGTGATTGATTTGATGGTTTCCAATTGAACTGTTAGGAAACGAATAACTTTAACCTCAATTTCACAATTTCACAGCGAACACAATACCGGTTTTAAGTTAGCGTTTGAAAGAACGTGCGCATAATAAATGTCACATGAAATTAACTGAGCAGAGTACAATGAGTAGCTGTCAAACAATGTATCTTAAATATAAAACTTAAAATGAAACGTACTTATTTTCGTGAGGGATACTCACACACCACGTACTGGCGCCATCTCCTCCACCACCATGCAAAACCATATTGGTTTGTAGTACATGCTATGTATCAGAGATGGCGCTGTATGTGAAAAATGTATTTCGCTGTTTTTTTTTTAATTTTGAATTTTGTTTGCTATAAACCTAACGGAGCCCGAGACCTTTCCAACGAATGCAAAACCGTGGCAATCGGTTCGTGCGTTCTGGAGTTATAGCGTCAGGAAGGAAATCCCGACTTATTCTTATATAATAGATAATTGTAATACAAAGAAATATTGTACTAAACTTATTTTGATCACCAATAACATTGACCTAATTTTAGTGTTTATAAGGGAACTTGAGTCTTTGAGGAATGTCCGAAACCTTCCCAAACCGAACTGGTTTCAATATTATCCATTTTCAAACGTATTCCTCACAAATTTCCAGTATTGTTTCCAATAAATGTTTCAGACCCCAAATAGTAAAAAAATAGTGCTTAACGAATACATTTTGTGAACACTAACCGTCGAATCTTCCAATAAATAGATTCGTCAATAACTGTCAAATTTATTGGAAGATTCATGTATAACTGTCAAAATTTTAAAACGGCTAGGTGTTTTCCAGCTGGAAAGTTACGCATCTTTATATGACTGGTTTGTGGGGAAAATGTTATAAAAAACACTGTCAGATGAAATTAAGGGAAAAGAGAAGTAGGAGTTGGATATCTACATGTGATCGATTTGTGCCTGAAATTCCTATTTCCAGTGGAATATCCTACACCAGAAACTGGAAATCAGATATCAGTTAAACGAGATTGTTCTCCCTCCAGTGGAAAATACTCTCGCCTTTAGCGAAACACATATGCATAGTTGTATATTCGTCGAATATATTTCACGTATTCTTTCTCAAGCGACACCACTTGAACTAATAGAGATATTAAACTTGTACCCTCTTTGCCGCTAACATTTTTTTGACAGCTTGTTGGTTTTGCACCATCTGTTAATAAATGGGAGCTCTTCGAACAACTGATAGCCACACACATTCAAACAAATGAGGTGAAATACAACTCTTATTTAGAAAGTCGTTCGTTATTTGAACGTTATTTCAAATCTAAATTTTCAACACGAAAAGTAGGAGGAGCTTAACATAAAAGGATCATGTTCAGTTGGTGTGTTCATACAACTGGAAGGACTATTGGAATAACGTTTCCTATTACATGAATGAATATTTGAACGCCGAAAAATTATAAAATAGATTTATCGAAAGGGATTCAATTTGTATGGTTAAACTCAATTGAATTAGTAATAATAAAATAACGAGAAAGAGAGAAGGAAATAGGAAGTGAGTTGTTTTAGCATTTTATTCGTTGTTGTGAAGTATAAGTTATTCATTTAAAAGAAAACAACCGAATGTAAAGTAAAGTTGTATTTGCTCAATCAAATTCGGCATAAGTCTTTTCACCGCAAGTCTTTTCACCGTTTCAAAGTCGCGGTGGATTCAAATTACGCAATATCATAATAACTGAACCAACTTTGAGTTGCAAGTTATGTGGTGGAAATCCTGGTAACTCCAGAGAGTTCAAAAACTCCGTTGGATAATTTATTACATCATCGGGATTTGTTATGGAATCAATGGATTTGTATGTCACCAAATCGCCAGCGATTTTTGATTGAATGGTGAAATTCAGTGCTTGTACATCATTATTATTTGCGGCGAGAATTGCTCGTTGACTTAACCAAGCATAATTCTGATAATTCTCACTAATGTTTGGGAAAACATTTTCAACAAGAGCTAATTGAGAGTCTACAAATCGGCAAAAGTCGTTGGTAAGAGTAATTAATCCAGTTGTTGCATCAACTGGGACTTTTCCATTTCCAACAGCTAACAATTGTTTGGAAAATTGTGCAGCATTTTGATCATTTTAAAGTTGAACTCTCATAGTCGTAGTTAGCGATAATGTTTTTACGTTATTCCACAAAGGTGATGCCTTCAGGCAAGCATTCAATTCATCTGCTGGCGTTCCACGGGGAATTACTGGCAACGTCTGCCTGAAATCGCCTGCCAACAATATCATCAAGCCGCCAAAGATGTTGTTATTTCGCCGAAGATCCTTCAGTGTGAAGTTAAGTGCTTCAAGTGATTTCTTATGTGCCATTGTGCACTCATCCCAAAGAATGAGCTTGCATTGCATCAACAATTTTCCCATTGCACTGGATCGGGAAATATTGCATGTTGGAATATCAATTGTGTTTAAATTAAGTGGCAACTTAAGCGCAGAATGTGCAGTACGACCGCCATCTAGAAGAGTCGCCGTAATTCCAGATGATGCTAACGCCAAAGCTATGTCACATCTTGATCGAATAGTATCCAAATTCAGTGGCTGTGGTGATGTAAGTAATGGATCCAGTTTGACTTTTCCACTTGCGCAGCACAATCCAGCCGTCATTGGTCCAATATCTAAATTGTCATCATCACTGTAGTTCGCAGTGGGATCATATTGGAATGCCAAGCGATTGTATGATGCCAATGATCTTCGTGTGCTCACGCGTTGTCTCAATCGGGCATTTTCTCTTATTATATTTTGTCTTTCTTTGCTTAACTTCTGTGAATACACTTGTTGCTGGCTTGCATGTCTTGTGCGGCGGCCGATGTTCGCACGTCGTCCTCTAGGCATTTTGGACTATGGACAGACTGGTGAATTTAACCGCAAATGCACGATCCACATTATTTTCACAGTTCAACTTAACACCTTAAGGACAAATGCCTGCTGTTGAAATTGAATACAAATATGCACAATACGCGTGATTGATTTGATGGTTTCCAATTGAACTGTTAGGAAACGAATAACTTTAACCTCAATTTCACAATTTCACAGCGAACACAATACCGGTTTTAAGTTAGCGTTTGAAAGAACGTGCGCATAATAAATGTCACATGAAATTAACTGAGCAGAGTACAATGAGTAGCTGTCAAACAATGTATCTTAAATATAAAACTTAAAATGAAACGTACTTATTTTCGTGAGGGATACTCACACACCACGTACTGGCGCCATCTCCTCCACCACCATGCAAAACCATATTGGTTTGTAGTACATGCTATGTATCAGAGATGGCGCTGTATGTGAAAAATGTATTTCGCTGTTTTTTTTTGAATTTTGAATTTTGTTTGCTATAAACCTAACGGAGCCCGAGACCTTTCCAACGAATGCAAAACCGTGGCAATCGGTTCGTGCGTTCTGGAGTTATAACGTCAGGAAGGAAATCCCGACTTATTCTTATATAATAGATAATTGTAATACAAAGAAATATTGTACTAAACTTATTTTGATCACCAATAACATTGACCTAATTTTAGTGTTTATAAGGGAACTTGAGTCTTTGAGGAATGTCCGAAACCTTCCCAAACCGAACTGGTTTCAATATTATCCATTTTCAAACGTATTCCTCACAAATTTCCAGTATTGTTTCCAATAAATGTTTCAGACCCCAAATAGTAAAAAAATAGTGCTTAACGAATACATTTTGTGAACACTAACCGTCGAATCTTCCAATAAATAGATTCGTCAATAACTGTCAAATTTATTGGAAGATTCATGTATAACTGTCAAAATTTTAAAATGGCTAGGGGTTTTCCAGCTGGAAAGTTACGCATCTTTATATGACTGGTTTGTGGGGAAAATGTTATAAAAAACACTGTCAGATGAAATTAAGGGAAAAGAGAAGTAGGAGTTGGATATCTACATGTGATCGATTTGTGCCTGAAATTCCTATTTCCAGTGGAATATCCTACACCAGAAACTGGAAATCAGATATCAGTTAAACGAGATTGTTCTCCCTCCAGTGGAAAATACTCTCGCCTTTAGCGAAACACATATGCATAGTTGTATATTCGTCGAATATATTTCACGTATTCTTTCTCAAGCGACACCACTTGAACTAATAGAGATATTAAACTTGTACCCTCTTTGCCGCTAACATTTTTTTGACAGCTTGTTGGTTTTGCACCATCTGTTAATAAATGGGAGCTCTTCGAACAACTGATAGCCACACACATTCAAACAAATGAGGTGAAATACAACTCTTATTTAGAAAGTCGTTCGTTATTTGAACGTTATTTCAAATCTAAATTTTCAACACGAAAAGTAGGAGGAGCTTAACATAAAAGGATCATGTTCAGTTGGTGTGTTCATACAACTGGAAGGACTATTGGAATAACGTCTCCTATTACATGAATGAATATTTGAACGCCGAAAAATTATAAAATAGATTTATCGAAAGGGATTCAATTTGTATGGTTAAACTCAATTGAATTAGTAATAATAAAATAACGAGAAAGAGAGAAGGAAATAGGAAGTGAGTTGTTTTAGCATTTTATTCGTTGTTGTGAATTATAAGTTATTCATTTAAAAGAAAACAACCGAATGTAAAGTAAAGTTGTATTTGCTCAATCAAATTCGGCATAAGTCTTTTCACCGCAAGTCTTTTCACCGTTGCAAAGTCGCGGTGGATTCAAATTACGCAATATCATAATAACTGAACCAACTTTGAGTTGCAAGTTATGTGGTGGAAATCCTGGTAACTCCAGAGAGTTCAAAAACTCCGTTGGATAATTTATTACATCATCGGGATTTGTTATGGAATCAATGGATTTGTATGTCACCAAATCGCCAGCGATTTTTGATTGAATGGTGAAATTCAGTGCTTGTACATCATTATTATTTGCGGCGAGAATTGCTCGTTGACTTAACCAAGCATAATTCTGATAATTCTCACTAATGTTTGGGAAAACATTTTCAACAAGAGCTAATTGAGAGTCTACAAATCGGCAAAAGTCGTTGGTAAGAGTAATTAATCCAGTTGTTGCATCAACTGGGACTTTTCCATTTCCAACAGCTAACAATTGTTTGGAAAATTGTGCAGCATTTTGATCATTTTAAAGTTGAACTCTCATAGTCGTAGTTAGCGATAATGTTTTTACGTTATTCCACAAAGGTGATGCCTTCAGGCAAGCATTCAATTCATCTGCTGGCGTTCCACGGGGAATTACTGGCAACGTCTGCCTGAAATCGCCTGCCAACAATATCATCAAGCCGCCAAAGATGTTGTTATTTCGCCGAAGATCCTTCAGTGTGAAGTTAAGTGCTTCAAGTGATTTCTTATGTGCCATTGTGCACTCATCCCAAACAATGAGCTTGCATTGCATCAACAATTTTCCCATTGCACTGGATCGGGAAATATTGCATGTTGGAATATCAATTGTGTTTAAATTAAGTGGCAACTTAAGCGCAGAATGTGCAGTACGACCGCCATCTAGAAGAGTCGCCGTAATTCCAGATGATGCTAACGCCAAAGCTATGTCACATCTTGATCGAATAGTATCCAAATTCAGTGGCTGTGGTGATGTAAGTAATGGATCCAGTTTGACTTTTCCACTTGCGCAGCACAATCCAGCCGTCATTGGTCCAATATCTAAATTGTCATCATCACTGTAGTTCGCAGTGGGATCATATTGGAATGCCAAGCGATTGTATGATGCCAATGATCTTCGTGTGCTCACGCGTTGTCTCAATCGGGCATTTTCTCTTATTATATTTTGTCTTTCTTTGCTTAACTTCTGTGAATACACTTGTTGCTGGCTTGCATGTCTTGTGCGGCGGCCGATGTTCGCACGTCGTCCTCTAGGCATTTTGGACTATGGACAGACTGGTGAATTTAACCGCAAATGCACGATCCACATTATTTTCACAGTTCAACTTAACACCTTAAGGACAAATGCCTGCTGTTGAAATTGAATACAAATATGCACAATACGCGTGATTGATTTGATGGTTTCCAATTGAACTGTTAGGAAACGAATAACTTTAACCTCAATTTCACAATTTCACAGCGAACACAATACCGGTTTTAAGTTAGCGTTTGAAAGAACGTGCGCATAATAAATGTCACATGAAATTAACTGAGCAGAGTACAATGAGTAGCTGTCAAACAATGTATCTTAAATATAAAACTTAAAATGAAACGTACTTATTTTCGTGAGGGATACTCACACACCACGTACTGGCGCCATCTCCTCCACCACCATGCAAAACCATATTGGTTTGTAGTACATGCTATGTATCAGAGATGGCGCTGTATGTGAAAAATGTATTTCGCTGTTTTTTTTTGAATTTTGAATTTTGTTTGCTATAAACCTAACGGAGCCCGAGACCTTTCCAACGAATGCAAAACCGTGGCAATCGGTTCGTGCGTTCTGGAGTTATATCGTCAGGAAGGAAATCCCGACTTATTCTTATATAATAGATAATTGTAATACAAAGAAATATTGTACTAAACTTATTTTGATCACCAATAACATTGACCTAATTTTAGTGTTTATAAGGGAACTTGAGTCTTTGAGGAATGTCCGAAACCTTCCCAAACCGAACTGGTTTCAATATTATCCATTTTCAAACGTATTCCTCACAAATTTCCAGTATTGTTTCCAATAAATGTTTCAGACCCCAAATAGTAAAAAAATAGTGCTTAACGAATACATTTTGTGAACACTAACCGTCGAATCTTCCAATAAATAGATTCGTCAATAACTGTCAAATTTATTGGAAGATTCATGTATAACTGTCAAAATTTTAAAATGGCTAGGGGTTTTCCAGCTGGAAAGTTACGCATCTTTATATGACTGGTTTGTGGGGAAAATGTTATAAAAAACACTGTCAGATGAAATTAAGGGAAAAGAGAAGTAGGAGTTGGATATCTACATGTGATCGATTTGTGCCTGAAATTCCTATTTCCAGTGGAATATCCTACACCAGAAACTGGAAATCAGATATCAGTTAAACGAGATTGTTCTCCCTCCAGTGGAAAATACTCTCGCCTTTAGCGAAACACATATGCATAGTTGTATATTCGTCGAATATATTTCACGTATTCTTTCTCAAGCGACACCACTTGAACTAATAGAGATATTAAACTTGTACCCTCTTTGCCGCTAAAATTTTTTTGACAGCTTGTTGGTTTTGCACCATCTGTTAATAAATGGGAGCTCTTCGAACAACTGATAGCCACACACATTCAAACAAATGAGGTGAAATACAACTCTTATTTAGAAAGTCGTTCGTTATTTGAACGTTATTTCAAATCTAAATTTTCAACACGAAAAGTAGGAGGAGCTTAACATAAAAGGATCATGTTCAGTTGGTGTGTTCATACAACTGGAAGGACTATTGGAATAACGTCTCCTATTACATGAATGAATATTTGAACGCCGAAAAATTATAAAATAGATTTATCGAAAGGGATTCAATTTGTATGGTTAAACTCAATTGAATTAGTAATAATAAAATAACGAGAAAGAGAGAAGGAAATAGGAAGTGAGTTGTTTTAGCATTTTATTCGTTGTTGTGAATTATAAGTTATTCATTTAAAAGAAAACAACCGAATGTAAAGTAAAGTTGTATTTGCTCAATCAAATTCGGCATAAGTCTTTTCACCGCAAGTCTTTTCACCGTTGCAAAGTCGCGGTGGATTCAAATTACGCAATATCATAATAACTGAACCAACTTTGAGTTGCAAGTTATGTGGTGGAAATCCTGGTAACTCCAGAGAGTTCAAAAACTCCGTTGGATAATTTATTACATCATCGGGATTTGTTATGGAATCAATGGATTTGTATGTCACCAAATCGCCAGCGATTTTTGATTGAATGGTGAAATTCAGTGCTTGTACATCATTATTATTTGCGGCGAGAATTGCTCGTTGACTTAACCAAGCATAATTCTGATAATTCTCACTAATGTTTGGGAAAACATTTTCAACAAGAGCTAATTGAGAGTCTACAAATCGGCAAAAGTCGTTGGTAAGAGTAATTAATCCAGTTGTTGCATCAACTGGGACTTTTCCATTTCCAACAGCTAACAATTGTTTGGAAAATTGTGCAGCATTTTGATCATTTTAAAGTTGAACTCTCATAGTCGTAGTTAGCGATAATGTTTTTACGTTATTCCACAAAGGTGATGCCTTCAGGCAAGCATTCAATTCATCTGCTGGCGTTCCACGGGGAATTACTGGCAACGTCTGCCTGAAATCGCCTGCCAACAATATCATCAAGCCGCCAAAGATGTTGTTATTTCGCCGAAGATCCTTCAGTGTGAAGTTAAGTGCTTCAAGTGATTTCTTATGTGCCATTGTGCACTCATCCCAAACAATGAGCTTGCATTGCATCAACAATTTTCCCATTGCACTGGATCGGGAAATATTGCATGTTGGAATATCAATTGTGTTTAAATTAAGTGGCAACTTAAGCGCAGAATGTGCAGTACGACCGCCATCTAGAAGAGTCGCCGTAATTCCAGATGATGCTAACGCCAAAGCTATGTCACATCTTGATCGAATAGTATCCAAATTCAGTGGCTGTGGTGATGTAAGTAATGGATCCAGTTTGACTTTTCCACTTGCGCAGCACAATCCAGCCGTCATTGGTCCAATATCTAAATTGTCATCATCACTGTAGTTCGCAGTGGGATCATATTGGAATGCCAAGCGATTGTATGATGCCAATGATCTTCGTGTGCTCACGCGTTGTCTCAATCGGGCATTTTCTCTTATTATATTTTGTCTTTCTTTGCTTAACTTCTGTGAATACACTTGTTGCTGGCTTGCATGTCTTGTGCGGCGGCCGATGTTCGCACGTCGTCCTCTAGGCATTTTGGACTATGGACAGACTGGTGAATTTAACCGCAAATGCACGATCCACATTATTTTCACAGTTCAACATAACACCTTAAGGACAAATGCCTGCTGTTGAAATTGAATACAAATATGCACAATACGCGTGATTGATTTGATGGTTTCCAATTGAACTGTTAGGAAACGAATAACTTTAACCTCAATTTCACAATTTCACAGCGAACACAATACCGGTTTTAAGTTAGCGTTTGAAAGAACGTGCGCATAATAAATGTCACATGAAATTAACTGAGCAGAGTACAATGAGTAGCTGTCAAACAATGTATCTTAAATATAAAACTTAAAATGAAACGTACTTATTTTCGTGAGGGATACTCACACACCACGTACTGGCGCCATCTCCTCCACCACCATGCAAAACCATATTGGTTTGTAGTACATGCTATGTATCAGAGATGGCGCTGTATGTGAAAAATGTATTTCGCTGTTTTTTTTTGAATTTTGAATTTTGTTTGCTATAAACCTAACGGAGCCCGAGACCTTTCCAACGAATGCAAAACCGTGGCAATCGGTTCGTGCGTTCTGGAGTTATATCGTCAGGAAGGAAATCCCGACTTATTCTTATATAATAGATAATTGTAATACAAAGAAATATTGTACTAAAATTATTTTGATCACCAATAACATTGACCTAATTTTAGTGTTTATAAGGGAACTTGAGTCTTTGAGGAATGTCCGAAACCTTCCCTAACCGAACTGGTTTCAATATTATCCATTTTCAAACGTATTCCTCACAAATTTCCAGTATTGTTTCCAATAAATGTTTCAGACCCCAAATAGTAAAAAAATAGTGCTTAACGAATACATTTTGTGAACACTAACCGTCGAATCTTCCAATAAATAGATTCGTCAATAACTGTCAAATTTATTGGAAGATTCATGTATAACTGTCAAAATTTTAAAATGGCTAGGGGTTTTCCAGCTGGAAAGTTACGCATCTTTATATGACTGGTTTGTGGGGAAAATGTTATAAAAAACACTGTCAGATGAAATTAAGGGAAAAGAGAAGTAGGAGTTGGATATCTACATGTGATCGATTTGTGCCTGAAATTCCTATTTCCAGTGGAATATCCTACACCAGAAACTGGAAATCAGATATCAGTTAAACGAGATTGTTCTCCCTCCAGTGGAAAATACTCTCGCCTTTAGCGAAACACATATGCATAGTTGTATATTCGTCGAATATATTTCACGTATTCTTTCTCAAGCGACACCACTTGAACTAATAGAGATATTAAACTTGTACCCTCTTTGCCGCTAACATTTTTTTGACAGCTTGTTGGTTTTGCACCATCTGTTAATAAATGGGAGCTCTTCGAACAACTGATAGCCACACACATTCAAACAAATGAGGTGAAATACAACTCTTATTTAGAAAGTCGTTCGTTATTTGAACGTTATTTCAAATCTAAATTTTCAACACGAAAAGTAGGAGGAGCTTAACATAAAAGGATCATGTTCAGTTGGTGTGTTCATACAACTGGAAGGACTATTGGAATAACGTCTCCTATTACATGAATGAATATTTGAACGCCGAAAAATTATAAAATAGATTTATCGAAAGGGATTCAATTTGTATGGTTAAACTCAATTGAATTAGTAATAATAAAATAACGAGAAAGAGAGAAGGAAATAGGAAGTGAGTTGTTTTAGCATTTTATTCGTTGTTGTGAATTATAAGTTATTCATTTAAAAGAAAACAACCGAATGTAAAGTAAAGTTGTATTTGCTTTCACTACAAATAAAGGCTGAATATGACTGCAGTAATGGTTTTTATGGACAAAAACACAGAATTGAATGTAGAATATAAATTTCACCATTATGTCAACGACCTATTTCTGCATTGTATAATTGCATTTCTGGTATTTTCTAGCAACTAAATATAATCAAAACGGGTTTTATTAAGGTGACTGCCATATATGTATGTACATGTTCGTAATAATAAAAAATTAGAATTAGGGCCAACGGCGGCGCTCACAGCCTGCAAGAGGCTACCAACACCGGATCCTTCCGGACCCCTTTGTCCGGGGGCTAAACAAATGAACCTGTCCTCCCAGTTGGAGGTTGTGCGAGGGGTTAACTTCCTCACCACATAAAAAGCAACGAGTTTAGAAAGCACAAACTGCCTCGGATATGGACGGATTTCCTGTTGACGATCCCAGCAAACGGAATAAGGACAATGACTTTCGGTTCTGCACGTGGAATGTGAGGTCCCTGAACAGACCACATGCAGCCGATGAACTCGCGGAGGCCCTAGACTGCTATAAAGCAGACGTTACCGCAATCCAGGAAGTGCGATGGGATGGGCCGGGCAAAAAGAGGATGAAAAACTGCGATATCTACTACGGCGATTGTTACAGAGAGCGAAGGCAGCGATTATTTGGATGTGGATTTGTTGTTCGAGGCAGACTTAGGCAAAAAGTCTTAAGCTTTATGTACATAAGCGAGCGCCTCATTACAATCCGCATCACGGCTAAATTCGGCAACATCAGCCTAATCTGCGCCCACGCCCCAACGGAGGACAAAGATGACGATAGCAAGGATGACTTCTATGATCTCCTAGAAAGAACGTACGATCAATGCCCCAGCTACGACACCAAGATCGTTCTAGGAGTTTTTAACGCTAAGCTGGGTAATGAGGACATCTTTGCTAGAGTCATCGGTAAACACAGCCTGCACGACACCACGTCCGAAAACGGACTCAGGCTGGTGGACTTTGTTACGGGGTGAAACCTCTCTGTAGCTAGCACGCGGTTCCCACACCTCAACATCCATAAAGGGACCTGGCGGACCCCTGATCATTCAACCGTCAACCAGATTGATCACGTTGCGATCGACGTCAGACACTCCTCCAGTATTCTTGATGTCCGAACGCTCCGAGGCACCACCATCGACTCGGACCATTTCCTTTTTGTAGCCAAGGTAAGGACACGGATATCGGGAGAACAACGGAGTCTAGGAAGACAACCACAGTTTGACGTCGAAAAGCTACAATCGCAACGGACTGCCAGGAACTTTGCCGATCGAGTCTCCCTGAATCTCTCCGAAAGTTCGACGTCGCCTGCACTGACAATAGACGAAGAGTGGAAACGTTGTCAAAGAGCCATCAGAGAAGCCGCTACTGATGTGCTGGGTTTTAAAACACTACCTGGGAAAAACCCCTGGTTTGACAACGAGTGCAGGCAGGCACACGCAGCAAAGCAAGAAGCCTACCGGGCAACGCTGCATCGAACCACGAGAGCCGTTCGTGAGCTCTACGAACAGAAACGAAGGGAAGAGAATCGGCTTGACCACAGTTCGATTCTCTTTAACCTCTCCATTTACTGCAAACTAATCATTTCCTGTTTTCCTCCGATAAACAATATTGCCCTACTTAACATATTGTATGATATGCTATTTCGCAACTTCCAATATTCATATATTGTATGATATGCAATTTCGCAACTTCCGTTCAACAACATTTTACCGATAATGCACAGTTTATCTTTGAGAAATAATTTGAAGGTGAGCGAAGTTTCGCTTAAGACGTTTTAATTCAGTCTAGTTTTGATAATTGAATAAATAACATTATTCCTCTTAAGAGTACCGTGTTTTATTTCTTTTTTTTTTCAAACGGCTCAACGTAACATTACGTATCTGGCGCAGTTGACAAAGTATAGTTCAGAAGATTTATACAGAACGAATTCTTCACGTAAAACTGAGACAGTTCTTAAGAACAAATTTCGAAACAAGTGAAGTGATCGATAGTGAAAGGAAAAGTCATATAAACAATAATAAGTGGAAAGAGTGATATACCAAATTATTCATCAGTTGCATTACTTATCAAAGTAAAAGTATAATAATACTAAGAAAAAAACCGTGAATGAGAAAGTGAAAAAGTGAACGGTCCGATTTGAACAGAAATTTATATTTTCATACCGAAAGTGACAGTGATAACGATTCAGTAAAAATGTCTAATCCCGAAAGAAATTGCACTTACCCTTAGCATAAGCGATATAATAAAAGATGCGTCAAGAATCCATGAATTCCGTGGTGACGATAGTTATGCCCTCACTTCCTTTCTACGAGAAGTTGATACTCTTTTGCCACTTCTGGATAACTGTCAAAAGGCAAAAGACTATGTATATCAACGTATAATCGTTAATTAAATCCATGAACTGGGTCTGGACGGTGTTCGACAACTCGATGAAGGACCCCGATGGAGCGATATAAAATCAGCACTAGTAAGAAACTTTGGAGTTCAGTGATCGTACAACCAACTTTATCTCAAAGTCTTCTCCACAAGAAACTATAATGTAAGTGAATATTTTATTGTATTAAGAAATATATTAGTTAAGTTAAATGAGAAATATGAATATGATCTAAGTAAACCAGCAGAGTTTAGCCCAAAAAATAATGAAGCAATTATATTAAGATCTTTTATAAACAATATTAATGTTAACTTGGCGTCGGTTGTCTTAAATAGGAACTGTACAAGCTTACGGGAAGCCTTTGCCTTATTGGAGAATGAAGGTTTAATTAGAGAAAACAAAATGCACAATAATAACAAATATAATTCGAAATATTTCCCCAGTAATAACCTTGTTCCTCAATCAATTAACCAAGCATAAGATTATCAACAGCCTAGACAAACATTCAGTCAGCAAAATAATAACCGTAGAGAGAATTTGCATAGTAATTACAACAGAGAGAGTTCAGTAACCACTCATAATAGATCCCAAGATAATCTTAATGACCACCGAAATCCTAGGCATGGTTTCGCTAAAATTTTGCGAAAATTTAGCATAGGAACAGATAACAGAATAACAGATTTACCAAAAGACTTTAGAGAAGAATCACTTATGACCTGGAAACTTTTAGGACAAAACATTTTGGGACCCCTAGAAGCAATTATATATATGAAAAAGGAAGCCTTGATTTTTTAATAACAACGTAATCAAGTTCATTAATACCTGTCCTTTTAAATACATTGAAATTCACTCGCTGCAAGAATCTAAATTAGATGAAAATATTATAGAGAAGTTAGACCGTAAGGATATGAATACAGAAGAACGATATGAATAAAGAAGAACGAGATGAACTTAGGAAACTCGTTAAACATAACAAAGACTTATTTTTTCAAGAAGGCCATAAGCTTACACATACTCATGATATACAACATGAAATAATAACTACTATAGAAAAACCGGTGCATTCCAAAATATACAGATATCCTCAAATACATGGAGAGGAAATAACTAATCAAATCGGAGAAATGTTGGCGCAAGGAATAATTACACAGAGTAACTCCCCATACAACTCACCGTTATGGATCGTTCCTAAGAAGATCGATAACTCCGGTAGAAAAAAATGGAGAATAGTTATCGATTACAGGAAACTAAATGAATTTACTGTGAGCGACAAATTTCCTATCCCTAATATAGAAAATATATTAGAAAAATTAGGAAGAGCACAGTATTTTACAACATTAGACCTGGCCAAGGGATTTCACCAAGTTTTAATAAAGGCATGTGATAGAAAGAGGACGGCATTTTCAACGCCGTTAGGACATTATGGGTTCGTAAGAATGCCGTTTGGGTTAAAGAACGCACCGCAACATTTTAAAGATTAATAAATTCAGTTCTTAGAGAATATATAAATCGAATATGTGTTGTCTACTTAGACGATATTTTAATTTTCAGCATCACATTGAGAGAACATACTGAAAATATACAAACAAATTTCAATAAACTAAGAGAAATCAATCTGAAAATTCAGTTAGATAAATGTAATTTCTTTACCAAAACAAATGAATACCTAAGACATATTTTTACAATAGATGGGATAAAACCCAATATGAATAAAATTGAAAACATTCAAAAGCTAAGAATACCTGAAACACAAAAACAAATAAAGTCATTCTTAATGACAGGCTACTATCGTAAATTTGTGAAGGACTATTCAAAAATTGCGTACGGTATGACTAAATATTTAAAAAAATCTAAAAAATTAAAGGATCCTCAATATGCAGATACATTTCAAAAGCTAAAAAGATTACTAATGGAAGCACCGATATTAAAAAGCTTGTGGCAATGTTAAAATTTTGTCTCGTTCAGACTGTGTTGTACGTACTCGTATATCGATATTCTCCACTTGACGCAGGCGTGACGTGTAGGTCGTAAGTGCCTGATTACATGAGCGGAAGAAGGCAAGATTGAGAGCGATATAATATACGATTTTCACAAGCCAGAGAGAGATGGGTTGGATGCGCCGAAAATCGGCATTCTTCCACCGAAAATCCACTTTCAAAGAGGATTCTCGGGTGAAGCAGGTATATTTTCATTCCTTTTCGTTCCGTTTTCAGCATGTTTTCCTTATTTTCTGGTGATCGCTGATCGAGTAACACCTCACGCATGCTACGTGGCATTTTGGAACATTGATCACAGGGACAATTTAAATGCACTTCTAATGTTTTTTTCACTGCATACATATACACCTGAACAAAAATTGATTTTATTCGTAATTCATGAAAAATACGAATTTAAGAGAGAGCATTACTCAATTCTCGGTAGAACATTACTGGGTGAAAACATGATGCAAATGAACCGATTCGCGTGTTCTACACGCAGAAAATCCTGCCTGCCCAGTCGAATTTCCCAGTCGTTTGTAAACAGCCACTAAGCGAACACTGGAATCTCGATCGTCGGCGTCATTTGGAATAAAGGTCTCATATTTTTCTACGCACATTCGGAATTTATAAAAAAAAAACAATCTTAAAAGGTGAACCGAATGCTTTGTCGTGTTAATTGTTGTATAATGCTTCGCGAAGAAAACTGTCAAATTTATTTCACCTTATTTCCTTGTACCTTTTGGATATTCTTTTAATGCTTGCTTCCTCCACCGTGCTTTATTATTTCTGCATCTTACCTCTGCAGCTCGCTTTTTTGGCACTGGTTTCAGATCTCTTGAACTCATGTTAAACACAAAAAAACACAACCATACGGAGCATGAGCAACGGGCACAGGCATTCTGAGATGCCTACGTGCGAACAAACAGCACGTACAGAGCGACGACGACGAGCCAAAATCCTACGTGCGGCGCGAAGAAGGACCAACAAAAGGGAGACGCGAAAAACAGCGGACCATCCCGTACACAGCAGCGCGACGACCCAGCGGTACCGATCACCGGTACATCCTTTTGGTGGCCTGTGCGCCGACGTTTGGTGTTTAATGGAAAATCAAGTTCCCGCACTCTATTTTTGTCACGCGTGCAGAGCAGAGCTAGTTTACTAATTACTAAATTCATTGTTTTATTCAAATACAGTCCATTATATGTTATTATCGAAATAGGGTTTTAATAAAGAATAATTAAAATACAAATTTTCTTTTATTGATCCTAACACCCTTTTTTGTATGAAAATACCTTTTTACCAAATGTGTGGAATGGGAGTTGGAATTTTACCATAAACTGGCAGCACTGCTCCATAGCACTTCGTATAGCAAATAGACCCGTTACTCTAGAATTTTTCGCTCTCTTTTTGATAAGAGGGATACACAAGTTCTCCCCTAATCTCTCCAAGTACTCCCGTCTCCGATTTTGTTTCACAGCTGCTGTGCCTTGTGGATTATTTGTGGAGTAAATTATGTAACTCGCAAGCGTTGTGGTATTCAACATATTATAAACCAAAGCCAGCGGCCATTTATGTGACTTCCTTTTCGCTGTGTACCGGCTCAACATTTTGTCCATGGTGTCCACTCCACCTTGAGCACGATTGTAGTAGTGGATTATATCCGATTTCTGTTTTGTCTTTCTTTGGGAAATAGAAGCACAAAACAGCATTTCGGCTGAATCCAAGGTAAGTAGGTACAAGTGGCTATGGTGTGCACTTAGACCAGATTTAATCCATTGCGCAGCCACATGGTTTGACTGAGGTCTATCCAATTGAATATTAGCGGGAAACCAATTGGAGCATGTAAGTAGTTAGTTTTGGTATGTTTGGACCAGGAAGTGGTCGCGGCCATGTGTGTCGTGTGTCGATAAGATCGTGGAAAAAAGTAGTGATTGGGTATGTGGTTTTGGTTTTGGGTGTTGAGTTGGTGTGGGGCTTGGAATTGTTCTTATCAGTGCGTTTGGAATGGTTCTTCGAGTGGAGTAGTGTGGTTGTGGGGGTACGCGCGAAATAAGTTATGTTACGTTGAGCCGTTTGAAAAAAAAAAAGAAATAAAACACAAGAATTAAAACGTCTTAAGCGAAACTTCGCTCACCTTCAAATTATTTCTCAATGCAAACTGTGCATTATCGGTAAAATGTTGTTGAACGGAAGTTGCGAAATTGCATATCATACAATATATGAATATTGGAAGTTGAAGTTGAAGTTGAAGTTGAAGGGTGAAAACAGTTTTTATTGGTTATAATATGGCTATCAATTTTTACTGAACAATTATTGAAACTTATGAGAAAAGTGCCATTTAGGATTATTTGCCTCAAATCACAGGTACTAGTAAATTTAACATTTATTTGGTTCTTAAGTAATATTAATCCCTCTCTTAGTTCTAAGATTTCAGATGCATTGTTAAACATTTTTATACAGTTTTGTTTTAATACGCAGTTGTTACAAATTGGTAGGTTTTTTAGTTCAGTGTACTGTACATAATTATAGGTTTTGTTTTCATATTCTATAATTTCTTGAGCATCAAACATAAATTCCCTGTTTTGGTTGTCCCCAATAGGAACAAGTAAAGCCTTATGAAGTTCAATTGCCCTTTTTGGAATTCTAATCACAAATATCATCGCCAACATCGACTCGGACCATTTCCTTGTTGTAGCCAAGGTAAGGACACGGATATCGAGAGAACAACGGAGTCGAGGAAGACAACCACGGCTTGACGTCGAAAAGCTACAATCGCAACAGACCGCCAGGAACTTTGCCGATCGAGTCTCCCTGAATCTCTCCGAAAGTTCGACGTCGCCTGCACTGACAATAGACGAAGGGTAAAACTTTCATCGAATGGATATAAAGTTCGGACAGAAGCTTGCCGGGATGAAAATGGACAGCTAGTAGTAGATTCACAGTCGATACTGAGAATTTGGAAAAATCATTTCTGGAGACTGTTGAACGGCGATGAGGACACAAATACCGCTGTTGCTGTCAGGCAGAATGTTCCACTAAACACAACGGACGATGATAGAAGAGAATACCGTCCCCCCGACCTAGACGAAGTCAAGATAGCGATATCGAGACTGAAGTCTAATAAAGCTGTTGGTGCAGATTGTCTGCCCGCTGAAATGTTTAAAGCAGCTGGAGATGATCTCGTAGGGCGCATGCACCAGCTCATCTGTAAGATATGGTCGGAGGAAAGCATGCCCGATGAGTGGAATCTCAGTATCGTTTGCCCGATCCACAAGAAAGGAGACCCCTTTGACTGCGCCAACTATCGAGGGATAAGTCTCCTTAACATCGCCTACAAAATCTTCTCTGCCGTTTTGTGTGAACGCCTGAAACCATTCGTGAACAAACTGATAGGTCCTTATCAGTGTGGTTTCAGGCCCGGGAAGTCCACCATCGATCAAATCTTCACACTGCGCCAGATCCTGGATAAGACTCAAGAAATGCAAATTGACACACACCATCTATTTGTCGATTTCAAGGCCGCATATGACAGCGTGTATAGAGACGAGCTATACAGCGCCATGTCTAGTTTTGACATGATCTTGATCATCCCAGTCCTGCTGTACGGCGCAGAGGCATGGACAATATCCCAAGCGGATGAACAGTGTCTTGGTCTTTTCGAGAGAAAAGTTCTGCGCGCGATCTTTGGTCCTGTTTGCGTTGATGGCTTTTGGAGGAGAAGGTTCAACCACGAACTGTATGGGCTGTACAGCGACATGAGTCTAGCCAGGCGTCTACGGATCCAACGCCTAAGATGGGTAGGCCATGTAGAGCGTATGGACAGCTTAGCTCCGGCCCGAAGAGTCTTCGACTCTGAGCCTGTGGGACAACGCAACAGAGGACGTCCACGAACAAGGTGGCGCACACAAGTCGAGGGGGACCTCGGCCGGCTTGGTGTGCGAAACTGAAGACAGCTGGCGAAGGATCGTGCTGGCTGGAGAGGCATGTTTAGTGAGTCCCAGGTCCACCTCGGACTGTAGCGCCCTAAGAAGAAGAAGATTAACGAAATCCGATTGTTGTCGAAAAATCGACAATCGGATATGAATTATCCGATCCGATAATTAGCGTAATTATGCTAAGCAACTACAACATATGACTTTGTAATATAACTCTGTTGTATTATACTTTACATTGCATTATTTTTTTCTAAATTACCCAGCAAACCACAATATTTCTAAGCAACATTTTCAATTCTTGTGTTTTGTATTGGCATATATTTGCATTTCAAAGACTTTTGTCATTATTTTGAACGTAATTTATTCAAAAATAAGAAAGACATTTCATGTTCCATTTATTTATAAAACTATAAGTGGTGTTAATAATTAAAGTAAGTTGTCACATCTTATGAACACAGCTCATGACACTTCCAATTCATTCCAGGTCGTGAGCAAACTGACGAACAGCTGGCGAAAGACATCACTTGAGAAAGTGTGCGTGAAATAAATTTGACAAATATAGATCTATGTGTGTTTCGCTAATGGCGAGGGTATTTTCCACTGGAAAGAGACCAATCTCGTTTAACAGCTTTCTGGTTTTGTGTTGAGAATATACATTTGAAATAACGTTCAACTAACGTACGGTTTTTTAAATAAGAGTTGCACTTCACGTCTTTTGTTTGAATGTGTATGGCTATCAGCTGTTCGAAAGAATTCCCATTCACAGATGGTGCTAAAACAATAAGTTGTAAAAAAAAATTAGGGGGCAAAAAAGGGAATAAGTTGAATATCACTATTAGTTGATTTGTGATTTTACCACACTTCGAAACACTTCTTTGAATAAAATCAACTTCAGATGTGTCTACAATGAAGGGAAACGCATTAAATTGACAAAATAAACGGTGCCATGACATAACGCCAAGCGACATAAGGCCAAATTTTAAAAAGATGGTGCGCCATCTGCTAGCGAACATATAACATGTTTTGTCGATTTTGTGACAGCAACTAACTTCATCAATTTTTTGTTATTCTTTGAACTCGCTAAATTCCAGTTATTGAAATTCAAATTCATTCGCAAGTTACATTTAATAATGTTAAGACATATTAAATAAAACGTGCGTTTCATTTCAGGTTATGGGCCCAGAAGCATTACAAATTATTAAAATTAATAATTTCCTGAGGGCATGAGTAACGAAGACAACGAGAACGGGCTAGAAGATACTAATTACAAAACATCGGCTGAAGAAGAATCTGAAAAATACAATTTGGCGAATTCGGCAAGCTGCAACACACACAGCGTCATCTTAGGAATTATTCAGAACACATCGGTGTAATCATCTTTTGAAAAGCTAGAAGGTAGCTCAAATTTTATTGACTGGAAGTATGCTATGAAGATCCATCTCATAAATTGTGAACTGTGATAATTCGTCGATAGTAGCAAAAGCGGCATAAAACAGGAGTCACGCGCGCTGGCTGCAATAGTGTCTGGAGTGAAAACACATATTTTTACCGACATTCGTGAGCTCAAAACTGGAAAGGAGGTATGGGAACGCCTCCAGAACATATATGAGCCAAAAGGTTTCTCCAGGGTAGCTGCACTAATGGATCAGCTTGTAAATGTTCGTTTTTGTAACTGCAAGAATATGGCTGAATATTTGAATAAAAAGGTTATGTTTGCTCAGCAGTTAAAAGCATTCAATAACGAAATCCAGGATGGTGTTCTTGCAGCTTTGATTTTTGTAAGTCTTCCCGATTGTTACAAGCCGTTAATAATGGCTGTTGGCGCCGTGGCGTAGTGGGTAGGTGCGTCGACTCCTACGCTCGAGGTCGTCAGTTCGAATCTCGAAAAAAACATCAAACATTTTTTCACGGCTCCACCTCTTTCGAGTCACTGACAATGCTCAAAGAGTATAACTGACAGACTTGGTTAAGGAAAGTAAAATTATTTCATCTTGTCAAAATGTGGATCTTACCAATGATAGGGACGAAGCAGCTCGAGATGACATTTTAGTTGGAACCGGATGCAATACAAACGAGGCAAGGGAAAGAGACAATTTTGTTTCGGCAGAAGATACTGGTGGAGCAGACATTCGGAATGAATATTTGGATCAAAACCCTGTTGGTGAAGAATGTATTCAGAGCGAATTTTTGGGTGAAAGAGCCAACCAAATGGATGAGACTTTGAATACAGCTGAAGTAGA
Organism: Myathropa florea; assembly: GCA_930367185.1. Lineage (NCBI taxonomy): Eukaryota > Metazoa > Arthropoda > Insecta > Diptera > Syrphidae > Myathropa > Myathropa florea. The sequence continues at coordinate 60,330,982 of OV884003.1, forward strand.
TTCAAGTCGCGAACATTTTAGACGTACTCGTAGATGTGGGTTGCCATCACGATTCAACGACTATGATCTGTCTTCTGCATTAGATATTGTATCTGACGGAGATCCAAAGGATGTAAAAGATGCTCTCTCTCGAAGTGATGCTGATATGTGGAAAAGAGCCATGCATAAAGAGTACGACACACTTGTCAAGAAGACTGGAACTCAAAGACTGGAATATCGACCAAATGGATGCTGTGGCCGCATTCGTTCAACCTGAGATAGACAAAGAAATTTACATGGTACAGCCTAAGTTGTTCGACAATAAAAAAGAATTCAACCCCAGAAAGGTTTGTCGATTGCGCAAAGCACTGTATGGCCTCAAACAATCTGGCTACTTATGGAATGAAAAGTTCGACAAGTATTTACAAAGTCTTGGACTTATTCAAGCAAAGTTTGATACCTGTGTTTATTACAAACTCAGTGAAGAAAAGGTAATTATCATTGCCATATATGTTGACGATTTTCTGACCATTACAGATAATGAAAAATCAAGAATGTGTATCAAAGAAGAGCTTAAGAAGAGATTTGATCTGAAAGACTTAGGTGAGATTCAGCATTGTCTTGGAATACAAGTAATACGAGACAGAAGAATAGGTCAAACGTCACTCGATCAAACAGCCCACGTCGAAGCAGTTCTAAAACGTTTCAACATGAGTGATGCCAAACCCATCTCCACACCGTTAAAAACTGGAAAGAAATTAGGCCGAAATATGGCACCAATCAACGATGTAGAGAAAGAAGCTATGAACCATATTCCTTATCAAACTGTTATCGGAAGTGTTTTATATGCAGCACAAACAAGACCAGACATTTCATTCGCAGTGATGGCTCTAAGCAAATTCAATTCTAATCCCGGTAAAGAGCATTGGTCGTCAGTGAAGCGGGTCTTGCGATATCTAAAAGGAACAGCTGGAGCTAGAATAGTGTTTAAAAGGACGGGAAATAAAAACATTATAGGATACACAGATGCAGACTATGCGGACGATCCTGACGATCGAGTTTCAGTGAGTGGATATGTTTTCAAGTTGGCGGGTGGCATTATAAGTTGGTCCAGCAAGAAACAGCAAACAGTTGCACGTTCAACTACAGAAGCAGAATATATGGCACTTGCTCACGCTACTCAAGAGGCTTTATGGCTAAGGATGATGGCAATCGAGTTGCAGATTTCAACCAATAATGATACAATAATGATCGGATGTGACAACCAAAGTGCTATCGATTTATCAATAAATTCACTTCACCACGCACGTACGAAGCACATTGACGTCCAGCACCACTTTCTCCGAGACGCAGCAAAGAATAAACAGGTGCAATTCTTCAAAGTGGCATCAGAAGAGATGGTTGCGGATTCCTTAACTAAACCAGTCAATCGTTAAAAGCACGAGTGGTGTAGAGCAGCTATGGATATTCAAGTCGATTAGAACCATCATCAACAGCAGTGATGGTGTTGAAGTATTTATTTATTTATTTATTTAAAAAGCCTAACTTATAATAAAAAATTATAAATTAAGGGGAAAGCCATGAGTATCAAGACCTTAGGCTCAAGGGGGTGTTGAAGTAGATATAACATTCTAGTTATGATACTGGTGCGCCATCTGCTAGCGAACATATAACATGTGTTGTCGACTTTGTGACAGCAACTAACTTCATAAATTTTTTGTTATTCCTTGAACTCGCTAAGTTCCAGTTATTGAAATTCAAATTCATTCGCAAGTTACATTTAATAAAGTAAAGACATATTAAATAAAACGTGCGTTTCATTTCACCGGGCCCCAAATAAACAACCCTAACACTTTGATTTTTTTTAGATTTTTGAAAACCTGGCTGCTTCACATAGATAAGTGTATCAAGCTCACCGTTAAGATATGTCGTTGACACGTATAGGTGATATCATTTTAGATATTGTTCTGCCGCAATAGCCAATGTTAATCGTATGGAATGAATATTGGCCACTGAGGAATACGTGTTGAAATAATTAAGACCATGTATCTCATCATAACTCTTCGTAACTAGCCTTGCTTTTCATCTACTTACAAACACATCTACTTTATATTTTATTTGATAAACTTATTTTGAATTGATTTACTTGTCTGTTTGTGGGTCTGTCCAACAATTGCCAAGTCCAGTTCCGTATGAGCGAATCATATTCATCCTGCATTGCTTGATACCATTCTGCACTGTTTTCCATGCTTAAGGTTAACCGAATCGAATCTAACATTGTATGCTTGTTCTTTGTATTCTGGTGACTGCACTAGAGTTTTCTCCGATGTCAAGTTGAAGTCCAAAATGTACTATTTCCACACGATTCCTTATAAACATATCGATATGCCTCTTTATTTAATTTGTCACTTTTCATCATTTGAGAGTTCTTTGGTTCTTTGTTATTGGTTTCGGATCAAATATGTAAAGGTTTTGATGGTCGTCTTTGTTTAAATTTAGTTCCTCGTCTAAAAATCGTAAGTCCCTGCTTCTAATAACTACGCGAGTTCCAGGTCTCTACAGACTATAATTGCCGTGCTCGTCACTGTATCCCACAATGATGTGTTTCACACTCTTGGCATCAAATCATTTCAGGTAAGTCAGCTTCAAATTTTAGACATGTTGCCATTTCAAGTAAAGTCCTGTTAACCCGTTCAGCAACACCATTCTGTTGCGATGTATGAAGCAGAAATCTCATGGGCGATTCCATTCTTCTGTGTGAATTCCTCAAATTGGTTGTTTGTGTATTCAGTGGCATTATCGGTCCTTATTGACTTTATTGACTTTCCCGTTTGTTTATCTACATAGGCCTTGAAATTTAAAATTTGTCTAAGGCTTCGTTTTTCCTTTTCATGAAACACACAAATATACGGCGCGTATAGTCATCAATAAAGGTGATAAAATAAATAGATTTACTTAGAGATTCACAACGCATAGGGTCACATTTATCTGAATGGATCATCTCCAATTGTTGGCTAGTTCCTTTATTATCAGACACCAAATGATTTTGTAGACTGCTTTGCGCAGATTTGAGTGAATTTAAATTTATCTGGCAAGCCAAGTACCATTTCTGCCGATTGCAACTGCCTCAATGAAGCAAACTTCAGCTGTCCCATTCTCCTATGCCACAAGTTAAGTCCTTAGCTTCAATTGCTGCGAGTGTTCGATGGTTTTGGCACAAAAAGTGCAGTCCGTTCCTTTTCTCAGCTGTGACAAACAAAATTTTCCATTCTGATTAGGCAATTTCGCTTTATGTTTTCCGAACATAACTTTCAACCCGTTGTCCGTTTCCTTTCCGACGTAGATCAAATTTTCCTTTAAACGAGGTATGTAGAATGTGTTGGACAGTCTGATACTTGTGTTGGTATGTGTGAGATGAGATGGGATTATTGCCGTTCCTCTGCTAACTACTTTTACACGTTGTTCGTTGGCAAAAGTTGACTGTGTTGAACACATATGAAATGTAACACCTGAGTCGAGGCTCAAATCTTTTTCCCGACTTGCAGCTGTAAATAATGAGCGTTATTAACTCTTCCCTTGAAGCTATATTTTGCTTTGTGCCCTTTTTGACCGCATCTACGGCAATCAAGAAAGGAATGACAGAAAAGGATTTGACAAGAGGAAGGTGCACTGTTGACGAAAATGGCGTTGCCAGTATGGAATCCCAAGGAATGGAAGTCGTCATTTCTAACATCCAGCTCTTTCATTTTCAAAATCCAGCTTCATTCCCACATCCAGCGCTAAGATCGCTTACTTACAACACGTTTGGATTATTATTTGTCACCATAAACTCATACATTTTCTCAAAGTCCGATTCCCATTTATTCCAGTTTAAGTACATTGGTAGGATTATAAGTTTTTGGTTTGCAAAAATTAAGCGTACATTTGTAATCTCATTCATGGCTTCGAAACTGTAAACCACATTCTGAATAGCTTTTTTGATTTCAAAGTAGCAACCCCCTCTCGCACTTCCTCTCGTTCTTCTTCTTACAGCTGGGATCCTTACAAAATTAAAATTCTTAAATTTACTTTTGTAGCAAACACACTATTTATTCATATTTTTTTTCCTATATATATTGTTCTTCTTGTTAATATATTTTGTGCATACACTGTAAAAGCTATATTCTTGTCAAGTTTCTTGTGTTTGTTGTAAAAGCTATTATTCGTTGTGAAGTTCTTCAAAAGCTTTTAAAATTGAATTTGTGTTTGTATTCATGTATTTATTTTGTACCGATTAGTCTATAACGGTATCTATGTGAAGTGATCTCAGCAGATGCCAGTGAAAAGCTCTGCTGTGGTTACTACAAAAGGAGAGATGTAAAATAGAATTTTCGCATTACGAAGAGATAATTGCGTCAGCAAAGAAGAACTTTAAAGCTCTTTCCTAGAAGGCTTCTTTGTTTTACGGAATTGTTAATTTGTAAAAGATTTTGTTTTTATCCATATTCTGTAGCGATTTCCATTTGAATTGGATTGAAGCAGAATAAGTAGAAGTATTACTTTTAGTAGGAATTATAAAGAAAAAAAAAAGCATAAAATAAATAAAAAAAATTGGAACCAGCACAATCGCTCTACATTTGGCACCCAACTTGTGGCTAACATTTTTATTTTTTTATGCAAATTAATAGAGGTGTGACGGATATCCGGCAAGTATTCGGTATCCGGCCTATCCGGCTTCTTTTGTAATATTCGGCCGGAGCCGAATAGTCTTTTGATATCCGGCCGAATACCGGATAGTCGTTTTTTCAGCAAAAACAATAAAATAAAAAAAACAATTTAATATTGGAAGTTTACTAATGCCAAATTATGATGAATGAAAATTAGTTTTCCTGCATTCAGCGGTAATAATTTATTACGTCTCTTACTGTATATATGGAGATGAAAAATAAGTTTTGGCAAATTTGAGCGAAATTGGGTACTGTCTTCCATTTACTGACCACCAAGCTCGAGGGTCATTATTCCGTTCAAAATAAACTGTTTTGAGATATAAGTGAAGCTCGTTGGCGGTACTTTTTTTGGCAGAAAACTCAATCTGTCTTGCCTTCCGCAACCTCTTCAAAAATGTCCCAAAAACTTTGCTGTGTAGAAAAGAATATCTTGAGAAGGAAAAAAACATGTTTAAGTTGGTTTTACGTGTACCGGACTGATTTGAGTATCAGACCATCAGACCATCAAACTATTATACTTTTAATTTGGGCAGATATCCGGCCGCCGAATATCCGGCTAAATCACTATTCGGTACAACTCTACAAATTAATATAATACGTCGCAGCGAAAGACTGAGACTGGCTGTTCTGAGTGCCAATAACACTCGAAGTGGATCGTTCACTACGTGTGCAGCACGATTCCGAGGAGAATAAGATGCCCTAAAATTAGAAGATTTCATTGCAGCTATTACCACCTTCAAGGAATTGGAAAAAATTAGTGAGAACACAATAAAAGCTATGCCAATGCTTCTTGAAGATCATGCAGCGTTATGGTGGCTTGGTGTCAAATCACAAGTAGAAACCTTTGTAGATTTAGTTAATCTACTGTAGCTCAGTATTTTCTCCAGCAAAACCTGCCTGGCGCATATTCTGTGAAATTATGGATGAAAAACAAAAGATAAACGAACCCATTGATAATTTCATTTGCAGGAAACGGGTTCTATTCGCTCAGCTAAACGATGAGGTGAAGGAAGACATGCAAATTAACATGCTCTATGGCCTTCTAAATCCAAGAATTAGAGAACGCGTGCCAAGGGAAAAGGCCGATTCATATACTAAGTTGCTCCAGCTTGGAAGAGAAGTCGAAATGGTAATTGCCGAAACCAAAAATCCAGCTACCTCTAATCAGGACGCAAAGAATGAGAACCCTGGAAAACGTTGCACCTTTTGTCGTAGAAAAGGCCACACCACAGAACAATGTTTTAAGAAAAAGGGTCAGCAAGGAAATACCGCTCCCCAAAATTTACGACCTGCAATTGCTTGCTACGGTTGTGGAGCTCCTGGAGCCTTACGTGCAAATTGCCTTTTTGAATTTACCGGTGAAGCATATCTGGATACCGCAGCACGAACGAGTGTAGCAAGTGTGACACTTAATAAGCTCCTCAGAGAAAATAAGTGTGTTTTCCAAAACGTAAAGGCTGACGTTACACTTACGGATGGGTCAACAACACAACAAATAGTAATGTGAACAATATGCAGAATAATTATTGGTGGAAGAAACTTGAAGATAAGATTTATATCTCTCCCTAATGCAACAAAAAACCGTACTTTGATCGGAGCAGATTTTATGCAACAAGCTGGTATTGTATTAAACATGGGTCAAAAATATTGGTTTTTCGAGGATGATCCCGACCATAAATTTAATTTTGCAAGCCCATTGGATTAAAGCACTATACAACTTGCTTGCGAAAAAACTCCAACGAGAACCGGTAAGAGTATAAAAAAGAGACGGACTGATGCTTCTCCAGAAGTACTAAAGCAAATCCAAAACTCTTCTAGCTGGTTGCAACAATATAAGAAGTTAAGTCCTATTGCTCAAACCCCAACATACCAGTTGATGGAAAATTATGACACCCGTAAAAATTACTATTCTCCGCATTCGATTCAAGCTATTTGAAAAAATTAAAAAGAATACATAGAAGAAGATTTTCTACCTCTATACTCTATTGATGTGCAATTTGTAAAAGATTCAGATGGATCAGATTTGAACACAGGGGAAAAGGAGAAACATCATTTGCTCAAAAATAATGCGAAGGTATTCGAAGCACCTCAGAAAGCTACTCCATATGCAGTTCATCGTATCAACACCGCAGACCATGATCCTATTTTTCAACCAACATACAGATTGCCTCCAGCAAAGAAAGCCCAGCTAAAATCAGAAATCAAGAAGATGCTATATGATCAAATAATAGAGGAATGCGAGTCACCGTGGGCGGCACCAGTGTTAATGGTTCCGAAGAAAGAAGGAGGAATCCGAGTTTGCATTGATTACCGCCAACTTAATGCAATAACTATACCAGACCGATACCCACTCCCCCGAATTGACGATCTACTACACGAGGCAAAGAATAGGAAATTTACATCAACACTTGATCTGCAATCAGGCTACTGGCAAATAGGCATTCATAAAGATGACCAACTTAAAACATCATTCATTACACCTTTTGGGATGTTCAAATTCAACCGCATGCCTTTCGGACTCCGCAACACGCCTGCAACATTTCAAAGGTTGATCGATAAATTTCGCACCGGACTAGGAGATACTTGCATATTTGCTTATTTGGATGATATAATTATCTGCTCCTCAAGCTTTGACCAACATCTAGAAGATCTTCACAAAGTTCTCCAGAGACTCTTAGCCTTTGAGCTTCGGGTTAACAAAAATAAATGCCGCTTTTGCTGTTCAAAAGTCAAATATTTGGGGCACTATCTGAGTTCAAGTGGAATTGCTGTGGACCCTGAAAAAGTTTCAGCTATTAAAGATCGACCAGAACCACGCAACGTAGAACAAGTTTTGTCTTTCCTACAGACATGTTCGTGGTATAGAATATTTATTCCTGGATTTGCTGATAAAGCAAAACCCCTAAGTCAATTAACCAAGAAGAGGACTGCTTGGACGTGGACAGAAGAACATAGAAATGCATTTATAGCTCTTAAAAACCTGTTAACGACCGCTCCAATTCTTAAGCAAGCAGAGCCTAACAAGCTGTTTTACATGAAAACTGATGCCAGTAAATATGCGCTTGGAGCTGTGTTACTCCAGGGGGAGGGACCTGACGAACATCCTATTGAATATGCCAGCCGTTTGATGACTGATGCAGAGAGGAATTATTCTACAACTGAACGTGAAGCCTTGGCAATTGTTTGGGCCACCAAGAAGTTTCGCGGATATATGGAAGGTTCGGAAGTAACTTTACTAACCGACCATCAACCGCTGAAATGACTTATAACATTAAAAACACCAACTTGAAGATTGGCTAGATGGGCCTTACAGCTACAACCATACAACATCCAAATCGAATACAAACCTGGACGAACCAATGTCGTTGCGGATATGCTCTCAAGACCTCCATGTAATGAACACTCCGAAAACTGTGAATTATGTTCGTTTAAAGTTGATTTACCAATTTACCAAACAAAGGAGCAAAAGAATCGCGTGAGTCTCAAATGGAAAATCCAAATCTCAGGAACATAATCAACTCTATTGAAAAATCTGACGATGATTTCATACGATGGACTAAACGCTATGTTCTAAATGATGGAATTTTATACTGCTACAGTGATAGTGAACTAGGATATGACGAAGCGCAGCTTGTTATACCAGAGAAAGAGAGACCATACATTCTAAAAACGTATCACGATGATCCAACTGCCGGTCACTATGGTGTGGAACGTACAACAGGACGATTTGCGCGAAGATACTTTTGGCCAGGAATGCGAAAGGATATAGCTAACCACGTGAAGAACTGTGTGGAATGTCAGCGTTGTAAAGCCACCAATTTAAAACCAGCCGGTTTACTTCAAAAAGTTTCTAGCAGTCAACGCTTTGAAATTATTGCTATTGATTTATTTGGACCATTACCAACAACTGAAGATGGATACCAGTAGATTTTTATCATTGAAGATCTGGCCAGTAGATGGGTTGAGCTGTTCAAACTTAGAGAAGCCACAGCCGAAGCATGTGCAAAATTGTTAATAGACGAAGTATTTCTCCGTTATGGACTGCCCCGACGAATCATTAGCGACAATGGAGTGCAGTTCATATCAGCAGTTATGCAAAAGCTGACATTTTGCCTCGATATTCACCATACATCAACTCCAGTTTATCACCCGGAAGCAAATCCTGTGGAAAGAAAAAATAGACATCTTAAGACGCAGATTGCTATACTTGTTGAGAATATCCATGCAACTCGGGCGCAGAGGCTACCTGCAATCAGATTTTCTATGAACACCTCATTATGCTAAAGCACTGGATATTCCGCCGCTTTCCTAACATTTGGAAGAGAACTTAGAACTCTGGACGATATAAAGCATGATGTTCGTAAAATTACAGAATCCGAAAATTTTGTATTACAAATTACCCCTTACCCTTATTAGACAATGGAGAATGCCAAAGAAGCCGAAATCCGCCAACAAGATCGAAATAAAACGTATGTAGACAAGGGAAGACGACCACAACCCCATTTAGATGTTGGTAATAAAGTAATGGTAACTACCCATATCTTAAGTAACGCCGCTAAAGGAGTAACAGGAAAATTCGTTCCGAAAAGAGATGGTCCATATGTCATCACTAGGAAGATCGGATCCAGCAGTTACGAGGTTGCCAGAGATGATTCACTACACATCCCACTTGGTACCTACCATATTTCAGACATCACCCCTTTTCGAGGCAAACACAATACTAAACCATTAAGGACGATCAAGAGAAGAGGAAGACCCAAGAAGACAGCGTAATTGTTGACACCTCGTCAAGACGATTTTGGATTCAAAGGAGGAGGATGTAGCAAACACACTATTTATTCATATTTTTTTTCATTAATATATTGTTCTTCTTGTTATTTTATTTTGTGCATACACTGTAAAAGCTATATTCTTGTCAAGTTTCTTGTGTGTGTTGTAAAAGCTATTATTCCTTGTGAAGTTCTTCAAAAGCTTTTAAAATTGAATTTGTGTTTGTATTCATGTATTTATTTTGTACCGATTAGTCTATAACGGTATCTATGTGAAGTGATCTCAGCAGATGCCAGTGAAAAGCTCTGCTGTGGTTACTACAAAAGGAGAGATGTAAAATAGAATTTTCGCATTACGAAGAGATAATTGCGTCAGCAAGGAAGAACTTTAAGGCTCTTTCCTAGAAGGCTTTTTTGTTTTACGGAATTGTTAATTTGTAAAAGATTTTGTTTTTATCCATATTCTGTTGCGATTTCCATTTGAATTGGATTGAAGCAGAATAAGTAGAAGTATTACTTTTAGTAGGAATTATAAAGAAAAAAAAGCATAAAATAAATAAAAAAAATTTGAACCAGTACAATCGCTCTACACTTTTAAATTTATCATAATCTGCTTCTTCCAGTCCTCTCATCAGCTCCGCCTTCCACCCATCTTCGCATGCGAACAGCCTCAACTACGTTATTATATGGGCGCTGCTTTATTTTACAGGTTTCTTCGTCGCGAATTACATATCGATAATTTCCCAATATAATAATAATAATAATAATAATGGCGGCGGTACAGTCTGAGGTGGACCTGGGCCTATCTTCTCAGCAACCACTCGTGTTGTGCGTGCTATTGTTCTTTCACGAGTGGAGGGAACCTACAGTTTAATGCCCACTCCGAACGGCGAGATTGAGAAGCTTTTTCTAGACAGTTACACTCTTTGAGCGTTGTCAGTGAACAATTGTAACGTTATCGTTGCAGCGTATAAAAGCCTGCGACAGGGACTGTGCGAGGCAGTCGCGATTACGTGAACCTTAAATAAAGTTATTGAACTCCACCCACCGGTGTTTCATTCAATTCTTCTAATTTCGCTTATCAACTTAGAAGTAATAATAATAATAATAATAATGGCGGCGCTACAGTCAAAAGTGGACCTGGCCCTAGCTTCTCAGCAACCACTCGTGTTGTGCGTGCTATTGTTCTCTCACGAGTGGAGGCGACCTACAGTTTAATGCCGACTCCGAACGACGATTTTGAGAAGCTTTTCTTAGATAGTTATACTCTTTGAGCATTGTCAGTGACTCGAAAGAGGTGGAGCCGTAAAAAAATGTTTGATGATTTTTTTGAGATTCGAACCGACGACCTCGAGCGTAGGAGTCGACGCACCTACCCACTACGCCACGGCGCTCTGAGTGGGATCGAAAAGCCCAACGGGTGAACGTGTGTGTGCCGACAATTCCTCTTGCGTGCCGCGGAGAGTGCGGTACTTTTTCCGAGATCCAAAGAGTAGGCGACGGTCGGTGAGCGGGAGACAACGTCCACAAGAAAAAAAGAAACAAAAGACCAATACGGTACGCGCGGTCTACGACCTCTGGGTTCCTGCATTGCTGTTCGACGTGCTGCATCGCCAGAAATTTTGTTTGCCATCGATCAGCTGTGTGCTGTTGCCATCGATCGGCTGCTGGAAAGGGGACATACCAATACGGTACATGCACGCGGCGAGCTCATCTTCGTTTCTGCATTGCGAAGAGACGTCAACCCAGGAAAAGAGACGTGGGCAGGGAATTCTGAAGAGATTTTTTTTCATTGCGTAAAGCTGATGCATCTCTTGTCACCTATCAACAGCTGCGGTTGTTCTCGATCAGCTGCTAAGTGACAATAGAGTATGGACATGGAAGCAGAGTACGAAGTGCTGACCCGAGACGAGCTGCGAGAGCTGCTCAGGGAGCTGGGGTTGTTAACGTCTGGGACGAAGGAGGAATTACTAGCTAGATTAGTGACCCCTTCGGGCCCAAGGGGAAACGACTCCGTCAGCCAGTCCGGTGAGAAATCAGCGACTCCAACGGGCACTGCTGAGGCCAAAGAATTCCGGCGAATGCGCGCAGAACTGCTGCGCTTACGGGAGAAGGTCGCGAAACTCGAGAGGACCCGGTCTGGGTCAGCTGCGATCGACAAGCGACGCGTCGATGACAGGGCAGGTGCGAGGAAATCGCAAAGGGAAGGTGCTGCCCTCGCAACAATTATTCCATCTGGGACGTCGTGGAGATGATACCGTTGTTTGACCCCAAGGCGTATGCCGGATTGTCTTCCGAAGGGTGGAAGAGAAAGGTTCTCGACACACAGAGAGTCTATGCACTGGACGAGAAGCTGGTGCTTATGGCAGCAACCACCCGACTGGTGAGAGCTGCCAGCCTGTGGAGCCGTAGTGGGACGGCAGAATCGTTGGAAGAGTTCTTCGCAGGGTTATGTCGCAACTTCCCAACGCGGGATGACGAGGCGGATATCCACGATAGACTGCGGAAGCGAAGACAACGACCAGGGGAAGACACGGAGGAGTACGTCTTCGAGATGAAGATGATCGCATCGCGGGGACGCGTGCAGGAGGGCACCCTGGCAAAATACATCATCCAGGGTATCAATGACACCGAATGTCAAGAGGCTTTTATGGCACTTAGGCCGAATTCGGTTGATGATGTGCTGGACAGGGTTCGTTGGGTCGAAAAGAAAGTGCACATTTTTACACACTGATATTGAATTCCTAGGGTACCGAGTGAGCGAAAAGGGACTCCGACCAAGCAAAAGGAAAACGGTCGCCATCCTCGCATTTCCGACCCCTAAGGACATCCATGCGGTACGACAGTTTCTGGGGCTTACGGGGTTCTTCCGCAAGTTCGTGGAGAACTACGCTCGTTGGGCAACACCGCTTACAGACCTGACCAGAGCGAAGCATCACTTCGAGTTGACGGCTCGACAGGAAGAAGCATTCGTGAAGCTAAAAGCGGCACTTGTGAACCCCCCCGTGCTGTCGTTGTTCGACCTGGCATGTGAGCAAGAGGTGCATCGTCGTTAGGCCTAGCCAGGATATTGCTGCAGCGGGGGAAGGGGGACAACTCACTGAGACCAGTGGCCTTCTAGAGCCGAAAGCTATCCGTAACCGAAAGTAAGTACCACTCTTACGAACTCGAGGTTCTAGCCATTGTAGAAAGCTTGGATCGCTTCCGGGTGTACCTTCTGGGGAGGCACTTCAAGGTCGTCACAGATTGCGAGGCCATAGTCGCAACCAGCACGAAGGCCAAGCTAATACCACAGGTGGGACGGTGGTGGCTCAAGCTCCAAGAGTTCGACTACGCGACGGTTCACCAGCCAGGGAAGAGGGCCACTCACGTTGATGCCCTAAGTTGGCAACCAGCGGAGGAGGAACGAGAGGTAGAGGAAGCCTCCGTCCAGATCCTGAATGTGAACATCTCGGACGAGGATTGGGTGGCAACCATGTAGTGGTAGGACCCGAAGCTGCGAAGCATAATCACCACCTTAAATGCAGCGGAGATGACTTCGGCGAAAAAACAATTGGAGAAGGACTATGTCGTGCGAGGTTCTCGCCTGTTCCGCAAGGAGAACGGAGTGGAGAGGTGGGTGGTCCCCAAGGGGATAAGATGGAGGATACTCAAGTTGTGCCACGACGACGCAGGACACTTCGCCGATGAGAAGACCCTGGACCGGGTGAAACAAACCTTTTGGTTTGCAAGGATGAGAGGCTTCACAAAGAGCAAGAGCAAAGAAGAGAGGAAGCAAGTCCGAGGGGGAACTACACACCATGGAACGTATTCCACTGCCCTTCGACACCGTGCACCTGGACCACCTCGGGCCGTTCACCAAGGGGAAGGGGGGACCAGGTACGTTTTGGCGTTGGTGGACAATTTTACCAAGTACACCATACTACGAGCAGTGAAGACCACCAATAGCAGAGGCGTTTTCACAGTCCTGAACGAAGCGGCCGGTTACTTCGGAAGGGTGGTAACAGATCGGGGAACCGCCTTCACGTCGGGGATGTTCAAGCAGTTTTACGAGAAGAACGGTGTGCAGCACGTCAAGACCGCTGTCAGGACACCCAGAGCAAACGGTCAAGTGGAAAGGTGCAACCGCACCATTCTCTCGTACTTCAAGTGCATGCACTCGGGGGAAAGGGGAGACGACTGGGCAACTCACCTCCGGGCAGTCCAATGGGGGCTGAACACCGTCCGAAACTGCATTACTAAGGCGAGCCCACACGAACTACTGTTCGCCTATACACCGAGGAGCATTTCGGGAGACAAGCTGTTGCTAGAGTTGGGAGCAAGGACCCGGATAGAGGCCGACGATCTGGCAAAGCGGCGAAGCGAAGCCTTGACCAACATAGAGGAGATTCAGCGGCAACAGAAAACGAGGTACGACTCCAAGCGTCAACGACCAACATCGTACCAGGCAGAGGACCTTGTTCTCATAGAGAACGAGCCTCCTGCTACCGGAGAATCGAGGAAGATGGAGCCCCGGTATCGCGGGCCCTATATGGTCACCAAGGTGCTGCCGAATGACAGGTACGTGGTGGAAGACATTCCACACATGCCACGTAACCAAAGGAAATTGAATACCGTCATGGCGTCAGACAAACTCAAGCCCTGGTGTGAGCTCCCAGAAGTAGGTTTTGCCGGCGACGATAGCGAGGGGGGCAGCTCCGATCTCGAGGACGAGATCAACGATAGGATGGCCGAGTTGTAACGTTATCGTTGCAGAGTATAAAAGCCTGCGACAGGGACTGTGCGAGGCAGTCGCGATTACGTGAACCTTAAATAAAGTCATTGAACTCCACCCACCGGTATTTCATTCAATTCTTTTAATTTCGCTTATCACAATTTATTTTTTTTTAAATTTTTGGACTGAGATTTGAACCTAGACTTTGAAAGTCTAGTGCGCATGGGTCGAAGCACGAATCCAATCCATCAATTCCCAATACTTTATGATTTATAATTACATCCGGACCGCGATATCTCCGAATTAACTCCTTATTTGTTCCCGGCATTACATCCACATTAAGAATCACAACATACTCCCTCACCGCATACTCCTTCACCGGCGAACTCTTCTTTTCCACAGCGTACCAGCAACTTTGGAGGGTTGGAGCAACGTCTGTGGTCGTGACCCATCTTCCAACATCTAAAGCAGGATCCTGGTGGTCTCGTCTCGAACGGGCATTTACTTTGGTAGTGCCCCATCTTGCAGCAGTTGAAACAGCGGGTCTGTTCGCTCACACCTGTCATTTTTTCCTAGGTCAATGAAGCACCACGATTTGTAGAACCCAATTGAACTCGAAAGCGACTCTCCGTAGATCTGATGTGATCCATGATTCCCTCCAGATGCATCCCCACTGCCTTCAGCTGGTCGATAGTTGATATTCCACTTAGCAGCAAGATTGCGTCCCCCGGTGGTAGGCGCATACCGTCGACAATTATTCCGACGACCTCATGTTCCCGCAAATGACTATGTTTGGCTAGCCCACTCATGATGAGCACGAAACGATACATGTCCTCTGAGTCCCGGTTTCGCTGACGTAGTCTGTTTATGATTTCGATGTAGCTGAGCACGTGGTCAAGTTCCTTGATTAGTGTTGACTTTACCCCATGATAGTCCCGGGCATCGCTTTGGCTTGCGCAATCTGCAGCAGCACCGTCCAACAAACTTATTAGGCAGATATATTTGAATGCGTCATCGCATCGGTACATCTGACAGATATGCTCTAAGTCATTTACGAAATGATTGACGTCATAGCCCGACATGCGGTCTCCTGTATGATATCCTCCACTCGAGCTCGAGTTACTGGTTCGGGTTATACCTGTTCGAATTGGCGTTGGAGTAAAAACAGTTCTTTCGTTTTTAATATACTTATCTGATGCTCCAGAGCGGCAAGTTCACACTGGAGGTGTTCGAAGCAGTGTTCGAAGTGACAACCGGGACAACAGTGGCAGCGGAGATAGTAGCGACGGCAGGAAAAGAAACGGCAGCGGGAGCAGCAGTGGCAGCAGTAGCAGCGGGAGCAACAGTAGCAGCGGGAGCAGCAGTAGCGGCGGATGCAACAGAAGCGGCGGTACCAACAGTAGCAGCAATAGCAGCAGCGGGAGCAGCAGTAGCAGCGGGTGCAGCACTGGCAGCGGAAGCAGGAGTAACAGCGGTGGCAGCGGGAACTGAAGTAGCAGCGGGACCCGCAGTAGCAGCAGTAGCAGCGGGAGTAGCAGTAGCAGCGGGAGCAGCAGTAGCAGCAGTAGCAGCAGTAGCAGCGGAAGCAGGAGTAACAGCGGTGGCAGCGGGAAAAGCAGGCGTCACATTCGTGACAAGTTCAGCAGTTGCGGCAAATGACGCCAAAGGTGGCACCTCATCGTCCTGTGTAGTCTCAACTCGTTAGTTCACAGAAGACTCTGGCGCCTCGGTATCTCCCTGCACTTCACTCAGGAGTGTGTGCAATTGTGCGACAGTGGCTGATGCAGGAAATTCTATTCCCATCTCTTAAAGGGCAGGCACTAGATTCAGTTTTGTATATTTTCTCATGTTTCCACCCTGGGATTACCCCACAGCAGATAGATTTAAAACTCGGAATTTTCAATGACACGACTGGACACTTTTATTTGGCCATATTTTGGCTTTTAGTGGCCATATTTTCTTTATTTTTTCTTACAAAAAGAAATTTTACAATATGGCGTTTATCTTAATATTGCCAACAGAGGGCACACAACTCGCATTAGTTCCTTAAGGTGTTGTTACTTTTATACTCTTACAATTAAAAAAAAATTACCGAAAGTAAAGTAAAGTTGTATTTGCTTTCATTACAAATAAAGGCTGAATATGACCGCGCTAAAGGTTTTTATGGACAAAAACACGGAATTGGATATAGAATATCAATTTCATTATTATATTAACAATTTATTTCTGAATTGTATAATTGCATTTCTAGTATTTTCTAGCAACTAAATGTGCACCAAAACCACTTTAATAAAAAGGTTATTTTTTGCGAGGGTAGGTGAAAATCTTCAAAAGACACTATGGGGACCGTTCCCTCATAGCGAAAGGGATTTTTACCCAGTAAAAACACCTCCCTTCAAATAAAATATTACAATACTACAACTAAGTTAGTCACTTATCCAGCAGTTTACACTTCGTAATTTAGAGACATTAGGCAGGTGACTCTCCACTGAAAGTTCCTGCTTACACGCGGGTTGATTTCACCGTGCTAGATCAAGTGGTCTAGTCCTTTGAAGACGGCGAATAGCATTACTTCCATTAAGAATCGGAAGGACTATAGGGTTAACGTGCTCCTGTAGGCGGCGCTTATGCTTACGAGCAAAAGTCTTAATTTCATCTTGGACTGTTATAATTCCAAGATCTCTGTGGATATCGTCGTTTCTTATATACCAAGGTGCGTTGACGATGGTTCTTAGAACTTTGTTTTGAAAAGTCTGTAGTATGTTCCTATTACTTGGTTTGGTACAACCCCAGAGTTGTACACCGTACGTCCAGACAGGTTTTAGCACTTGCTTATATATAAGCAATTTGTTGTCAATACTTAGCTTTGAATTATATCCAATGAGCCAGTGCATATCTTTATATCACTTCACGTTTCTTTTAAACGTGCTCCTTCCACTTAAGTTTAACGTCGAGGGTCATCCCGAGGTATTTCGCTTCATTCCCGAAGGGTATTTGGACACCATTTACGAAAGCAGGTAGATTATTTATGTTCCTGTATGTAAAGTTTATGTGAACAGATTTCGCTTCATTAAGCGCGATTCGCCAAACTTTTGTCCATTCGTATACCCGATTTAGAGCACATTGTAATTTCATTGTTGACTCTTCAACCGTTTTGGCTGTTACCAAAATGGCAGTATCGTCAACAAATGTGCCTAATACGGCGCCTTCGTCTTCCGGTATATCCCTGGTATAAAGTAGGTAAAGGAGAGGACCAAGTACACTTCCTTGTGGTACTCCAGCCTTTATAGATTTGTATTCGTATTCGTATTCGTTTCCATACTTTACACGGAACATTCTATCGGAGAGATAGTTCGCTATGATTCTAAAAAATTTTCCCGGAAGAGATTGACTTAGTTTATATTTCAAGCCTTCATGCCAAACTTTGTCAAAGGCTTGAGAAACATCGAGAAATGCTGCCGAACAAATATATTTTTGTTCCAGTGCTTTTTCCACTACATCAGTTATGCGATGTACTTGGTCGATAGTAGAATGCTTACTTCTAAAGCCGAATTGATGGTGCGGAATAAGGCGTTTTTCTTCCACGACCAGACTTAAACGTCTAAGTAGAATTCTTTCGAATACTTTAGACATTATCGGAAGAAGTGAGATCAGTCTATATGACTTTTTATCAGTTGGCGGTTTCCCAGGATTCGGTACCATAATCACTTCTGCCACTTTCCATTGACTAGGAACGTGTTCTAGTCTAAGGGCAGCATTGATGAGATACAGAAACCTAAGAACCCCTTACCTTGGCAACGCTTTAAGAACTTCTCCTGTGATTAAATCGTATCCAGAAGCTTTTTTCGGTTTGAGTTTATTTAATTCTTTTTTAAGTTCCGTAAACCTTACGATCCTAATCGCATAATTGCCATCTGCCTCTTCAGTTCTATTAATATTTTCAAGTGGTGTTAATCCATCGAACGGTTGAAAAGTAATTTCTAGATAATTAGCAAAGAGTTCCGCTTTTTCCTTATCGTCTTTCGCCCATTCGTCCTGATTTTTTCTTATTGGTGCTACATGGGCTTGGGGTTTTCTCACGTCTTTAACGGCTTTCCAGAGCGAGTAGTTAGATTCCTTTTTAGCAGACAAGCTAACTAAGTATGAGTTAAGAATATTACTTTTGAATGCCCTAATATTCGCCTTCAACTGGTTGCATAACTGATTAAGACGAGTTTTATGCTGTGGCGCACGAGTTTGTTCCCATTTCTTACGCGCTCTTCTTTTTTCCTTCACCATTTCCTTTATTTCTGGTGGATATTGCAAGATGTGATTTCCTGGCGATTTTCTTATGCGTGGTGTAGTGTTCCACGCAGCGTGCTGTATGGTTTCTATAAAATTGTCAACCTCCATTTTTAGTTCGTATGGGGTCCTTAGCGAGACACTAAGTTCAATGTGGTTATTCACGTAGTTTGTGAATGCTTGCCAATTTGTACGTTGATTAGTCAAGGTAGGCTGTTGTTGTTTCTTTATGAGGGTTTCGCTCATTGTCAAGATAATAGGAGAATGATCTGAACTGAGATCAAAGCTTTCTGCAACTTTTAAATAGTTTCGGGAAATACCTTTCATTACAAAGAAGTCCACGGCATCAGGTACTTTTGTAGTGTCTGTAGGCCAGTAGGTCGGTCTACCGGTTGACTGAAAATCGCATCCGAGTTTCATGGCAGCTTTAAACAGTGTCCTACCCTTTTGCGAAATGCATCTTGAACCCCAAAAGGTGTGCTTTGCGTTAAAGTCGCCACCAATTATGAAATTTGGGCCAAGAATATTTAAGATATTTTCAAACTCGTTTTGATCAATTATACTGCGCGGAGGGCAGTAAATAGATGAGACATTAAATGAGTAATAATAATAATAGGTGACTGTAAAAAGGTGACTGCCATATATGTATGTACATGTTAGTACGAATTTGAATAATGGGTAAATTCGAATGCGATCGAAAAATTAAACTTCCTAATAACTAAATCCGATTGTAGTCGAAAAATTGACAATCGGAAACGAATTATCCTATCCCATAATTAGCGTAATTATGCTAAATAACTGCAACATAAGCCTTTGCAATATAACTCTATTGTATTATATTTTACATTCCGTTATGTATTTCTAAATTACCAGGCCAACCACAATATTTCTGAGCAACATTTTCAATTTTCTTGTGTTTTGTATTGGCATATATTTGCATTTTAAATACTTTTGCCATTATTTTGAAGGTGGTTTATTCAGAAATAAGAAAGACATTATTTGTTTCCTTTATTTATAAAACTATCAGTGGTGTTAATGAATAAAGTAAGTTGTCACATCTTATGAACACAGCTCATGAAATACTTCCAGATCATTCCAGATCGTGGGCAAACTGACGAACAGCTGACGAAAGACATCACTTGAGAAAGTGTGCGTAAAATATATTTGCCAAATATAGATCTATGCGTGCTTCTTTATTATCGAGGGTACTGTCCACTGGAAAGAGACCTATCTCGTTTAACAGATTTCTGGTTTTCGTGTTGAAAATAAAAATTTGAAATAACGTTCAAATAACGAAAGATTTTTTAAATAAGAGTTGTACTGATTGAATGTGAACCTATCAGCTGTGGGAAAGAGCTCCCATGTATTCACAGATGGTGCAAAAACAACAAGCTGTCAAAAAAATTTCAGGGGCAAGGAGGGTATAAACCCTTTTTGTTAAGCTCCTCCTACTTTTCGTGTTGAAAATATAAATTTGATATAACGCTCAAATAACGAACGGTTTTTTAGGTTAGGTTAGGTTTTGGAAGGGGAGTGTGATGGTTAAGGCATGACTTCCACTCGGAGGCCATGGAGCCCATTGTGAATCCCCTAATCCCCTAATCTAATAACCTATCCTGTCACGCGTTGGCTGGAACCACCCCGTGCTCTTTATGAATTTTAGCAGATCCGATATGTCTGCATTCGCTAAGTCCGCAGTCTCTGTGAAGAATCTCTGGCCCAACGAAGCCAGGCGCCGATTCTGGAGAGCTGGGCAGTGGCAAAGCAGATGTTGGATCGTCTCGGTCTCTTCCTCGTCGCCGCAGCTCCTACAGAGGTCGCTGGACTCCGCATTCCATTTCCGGAGCATTGCTCCTATGGGGCAGTGTCCTGTGATCACTCCGACGGATCGAGTTTCTGTCCAATGCCAAAAGCTTCTTTGTTTTGCCGTAATTAAGCTTTGGCCACGTTGATCTTGACGTGTGACAATCATTTCTTGTAAGCCAAGTCGAGTTGGCCTCTTTTTGTATTGTTTCGCTTATGCCTTTCTCCATGAAGATTTTAAGGATTTTGTTAACTGTAAGAAGCCACAGTAGTGGGGAGAGAACTCCCCCCTGTGCCTCTAGTTGTTATCTTCCTTATAGAGCTGTGTCCAATGTCTGCATTGATAATTCTGCTATTTAGCATATTACCAATCCAGTGTATTATGGATTTGTCTACTTTCATATCTTCTAGAGCTGTTATTATGGCTTCTGTGTTTACATTGTTGAAGGCCCCTTCGATATCGAGGAAGGCCGCCATTGTAAATTCTTTTCGTTCCAGTGAGTATTCAATATCTCGAACAACGCTATGAAGTGCACTTTCAACCGATCTGCTTTTAAGATAGGCATGTTGAGTGTTGCATAAGTTGTGGGAGTTGATGAGCCCTCTAATGTATAGATCTAAAAGCCTCTCTAAGGTTTTTAATAGAAACGACGAGAGACTGATTGGCCTATAGTCTTTTGCAGTAGTGTGGTTTTGTTTACCTGCTTTAGGTATGTAAACTACTCTTACCTCTCTCCATTGTGATGGGATGTACCCTGCACGTGAGCAATTGAAGAAAATGCTTACGAGGTGGGGTACAATAAAGGTTTCTGATTTCTGAACCATCGCTGGCATAATATCGTCCGGTCCTGGGGATTTAAAAGGTTTGAACGAGTTTATTGCCCATGACACCTTATCTTTAGTTATAATTTCTTTAATCAATTCTTCGTTTGTGTCAACCGTGGGAACCGTCGTCCCTTGGGGGACAGTGGTTTCAGGTTTCTTACAACCTGGGAAGTTAGTTTCAGTCAGCAGTTCTAGTGATTCCTGACTGGATTCTGTCCATGAGCCATTCTCTTTAAGAATGTATCTTGGAATACATGGGTCCTTGGATAAGATCTTCCTGAGCCTTGCAGCTTCGTTAAGATCTTCTATGGATTCGCAGAACTCACGCCAGGATTTAGACTTTGCTGCTCTTGTTTTACTCTTGTATTCGTTGAAGCTGGATTTGTAGTTGTCCCAGTCTTCAGCTCTTTTGCTAATCTTTGCTCTGTTGAATAGAGTTCGGGTCCTAGTCCTGAGTTGCTTTAGCTCTGTGGTCCACCAGACTGCGCTGGGTTTCTTGCGAGCACGTTGCAAGGGGCAGGATCTGTTAAAGGCAGCTTTCAGAACTTTCACAAGGTTTCCGACTGAATTCTCAATGTGAGTTGGGTCGGGGTTAGTAGTGGCTAGTGGCGGTACTAACCTGTTAGCAACTAGGTTTGAGAAGAGCGTCCAGTCGGTCTTCTGAGGGTTTCTGAAAGGTTTTGGTTTCTCTTTATTGACGTTAAGATTGACGAGTATTCGGCTGTGGTCCGAGAAGGAACAGCTAGCCGATACTCTCCAATTTTCCACTTGAACAGAGTTAGACTCGCTAAGTAGAGTAAGGTCAATTACCTCTTCCCTAACCCGGTTACGAAATGTTGGTATGTTACCTTTATTACATATGTTAAGGTTAGTGGAAATAATGAAATCAAAAATGGACTCACCCCTTTTATTGATGTTGCTGCTTCCCCATTGAGTGTGATGACCGTTGGCGTCGCAGCCTATCAGTAGACACAATCCGCGTGACTTGGCGTGTTGCACAAGTGCTCGGACTGCGTCTGGTGGTGGGTCCGGTTTTTTAAATAAGAGTTCTTTTGTTTGAATGTGTATGGCTGTCAGCTGTTCGAAAGAGTTCCCATCTTACAGATGGTGCGAAAACAACAAGCTGTCAAAAAAATTTCAGGGGCAAAGAGGGTATAAGTTGAGCGTTGGAAGTCATTGAGCGAGGTCACCATAAACCCTTTTTGTTAAGCTCTTCCTACTTTTCGTGTTGAGAATATAAATTTGAAAAAAAAGTTCAAATAACGAAAGATTTTTTAAATAAGAGTTGTACTTCACCTCTTTTGTTTGAATGTGTATGGCTGTCAGCTGTTCGAAAGAATTCCCATTCACAGATGGTACAAAAACAATAAGCTGTCAAAAAAAAATTCAGGGGCAAAAAAGGGAATAAGTTGAATATCACTATTTTTTTTTTCCTCTTGTATAACCTTGCCGTAAAGGCAGCGACACTGCGACCTAAAAAGGTATATTGTATCGACGGGTTGGAATTAATCCAAAAGACTAACCACTTTCCTTATGAAAGATAGTATAACTTTTGTAGTTTAGTTTTTCAATTCCACTGAAGTCAGTATTTCCCTATGGAGAATACGTTTCCTTAACCAATGTAGTGACGGACATTCACATAGAATGTGCTGGGATGTTTCGTCTTCTTCTACACAAAACCTACATTCCGTGTTTTGACACAAGTTTATTTTGTTAAGGTGGTAATACAAGCCGCAGTGGCCAGTAAGAAAGCCCGTTAGCTTTCTTATGCTCACCTTATCTAAGCTAAGGATTTCCTTGTAGGAATAGGGTCTGATTAATCGCTTGGATTGCCTGAGACCTGACCCATTGGTCCAATGGTCTAGGCGAAGTTTGTTTTCCCATTCGTTAATCAGCGCTGCAGCCGTCGTCCAATAGACACTGCAGTACGGTTCAGGACCTATGAACGCAGTACTTGAACCCGCTCTAGCGAGTTCGTCTGCGGATTTGTTACCTGCAATCCCTTTGTGTCCAGGGACCCAGCCAAGTTTCACTTTGTTGTGTTTGGCTAGGGATTGCAGAGCATTGTGGCAACATTTGACGGCTTTTCAGTCTATTTGACTGGACGATAAGGCCTTAAGTGCTGCCTGGCTATCTGAAAAGATTTGTATAATTGCGCCCATGATACCTTTACCAAGATTTTGTCTAGCGCAGATCTTAATGGCATGGATTTCGGCTTGAAACATACTAGATATAGATAGACTAGACCCCATCGGTACAGAGATCCCAGTGTTGGGTCCACAGACACCAGCTCCGACTCCAGAATCCATTTTTTATACATCTGTGTACCAAACTAGACTTCAGGGGTCTAGTGTTGGAACACCATTGGACCAGTCTTCCCGGTCCAATATTTCAACTTCAAATAACCTGCCGAAACAGTGTCCGGCATTGTACAAAACATGTCTCTATTAGGGATTGAGTTGAGTATCCTAAGGTGACCCACTAGGTCACCTGGTTTGAATTGATATTCTAGCTGCAGTTTAATGGCATAAGTGGCAGCTATCTTCCTAACGAATATGGGTAAAGGTGTCAGCCCAATAATAGCTTCGAGAGCTGTTGTGGGGCAGGTGCGCATGGCACCTGTTATGTCAAGACAGGCAACCCTTTGCAGTTTTTGCAGTTTGTTTGCCGATGACTGTTGAAGGGTTTTTGGCCACCACACGATGGCCGCATATGTGATAATGGGTCTCGCCATCATTGTGTACAAACAAAGTATAATTTGGGTGAGAGACCCCAAGCCCTATGACGGACTTAATATGTGAATTCCAGTTAAGTCGTCTGTCCAGGATTACTCCAAGATATTTTACCTCGCTGGAATAAACTATTGTGGTGTTGCCGATTATTATGGGTTCAAGGTTGACACGAGTCCTCCTTGAGAAGGGCACTAGAACGGTCTTGCAGGGATTGATCGATAAACCCTCTGCGTTGCATCATTCAACGACTTGCAGTAGCGCACTTTGCGTTATATTGCAAATAGTCGTGTCGTGCTTACCCCTTATAACAATCGCCAGGTCATCAGCATAACCAATTGTGGTTTAGCCTGATCCTTGAAGAGCTACTAACAGTTTGTCGATAACTAGTGACCATGATAAGGGGGAAAGAACCCCCCTTGTGGGCAACCCTTTGCCGCGGTTACAGAAACCGACACTCCTCCGGAGGAAGAAGTAATCGAACGACTTTCCAACATGGCTCTGATCCATTTGTTAGTCGATTCTTCGATACCTCTGCTACTGATCGCTCTTACGATCGAGTCGTAGCCAGTGTTATCGAAAGCGCCCTCGATGTCGAGGAATGCACATAGGGCTATTTCTTTGGAAGCAAGTGCGCCTTCTATCTTTTTGACGAGATAATGAAGGGCACCTATGGTGGATCTACCTTTCCTATATGCATACTGGTTCGAGTTTAGAGGGTTAGACAACTCTAATCGTTCTCTAATGTAAACATCAATTAGTCTCTCCATCGTTTTGAGTACAAATGATGTTAGACTTATAGGTCTATATGATTTAGGCAGCTCACTGGGTCTGTTACCCGGTTTGGTAATGAATATTACGTTGACCTTTCTCCAGGAGATTGGTATGAAACCCCAGTTGTAGCTAGCTCTAAATAAAGCTGTCAGTTCCGGTAGGATGAGGTCTATTGATCTTTGCAATAGTGCAGGGAATATACCGTCACCACCGGGAGCTTTGAAAGGTTCGAAAGTGCCAACAGCCCATTCAACCTTATCTGTACTGAAAATTTTTTCAGATAAACTTTTAACTCTTCTATTATCAAAAACCCTATTGTATGTAGCTCTAAATAAAGCTGTCAGTTCCGGTAGGATGAGGTCTATTGATCTTTGCAATAGTGCACGGAATATACCGTCACCACCGGGAGCTTTGAAAGGTTCGAAAGTGCCAACAGCCCATTCAACGTTATCTGTACTGAAAATTTTTTCAGATAAACTTTTAACTCTTCTGTTATCAAAAACCCTATTGTATGTTGCGTTTGAGTGCACTTGAGAGGTGCTATAAGACGAGCCTCGGAAGTGCACCTGAAGTAACGTTTAAAGTGTGTCTTCTCTGCCCGTCGTCGTGTAGGTACCGTCGCTTTTCTTTAAAAACCCTACACAGTTTCCTGATCGTTTGCGAGCGATTTGTGGATGCGTGCTGCTACTGGCATGTTCGCAATGTTTTCGCAGCATTTTCTCCAAGTGGCCCGCTTGGATCGTCTTAACTCGGAATTATATTCTGTGAGAACGGACCTATATTCGTTCCACCTCTTCGTTTTCTTTCCTCTCTACTCCTAAGTTTTGTCAGATGATCATTCCACCAAAGCACTTTACGATTGTTTGAGGTGGTCTTGGGGACAAAACTGTCGTGATAGAAATTTATCATTACATTGTTTAATTGGAAGGCTGCTTCATCTAGGTCCCCTATGGACTCAATAGACGTAAGAAGCATCCCTTTTTGTGAGATAACTAGTTCTCGATAGCGACCCCAGTCGGTGCGTTTGGGATCGTATCTGTTAGAGACATGTGAGAGTAGACCATGTCAAACCTATATGTTGGTGGTCTGACAAAGATGGTTCATCTGACACATGCCAATTTTCAATAAAATTCGAAATAATTGGACTTGCGAGTGTGAGATCAAGTACCTCTTCGCTAATCGCATTTATGAAGGTAGGCTTTGAGCCTCTATTTAGTATATCTATTTCACTACTAATAAGATATTCTAAAAGACACTCACCTCTTCTGTTGGTGTCACTACCACCCCAGACCTCATGATGCGCGGTTAGTTGATTTGTGATTTTACCACACTTCAAAATACTTCTTTGAATAAAATCAACTTAAGATGTGTCCACAATGAAGGGAGACACATTAAATTAACAAAATAAAAAAACCTAACACTTTAATTTTTTAGATTTTTGAAAACCTTCTGGCTGCTTCATGTAGATAAGTGTATCAAGCTCACCGTTAAGATATGTCGTTGACACATCTAGGTGATATACTTTTAGATCGTGTTATGCCGCAATAGTCAATGTTAATCGTATGGAATGAATATTCGCCACTGAGGAATACGTGTCGAAATAATTAAGACCATGTATCTCATCATAACTCTTCACAACTATCCTTGCTTTTCTTCCACTTACAGACCCATCTACATTAAATTTTATTTGATAAACTCATTTTGAATTAATTTACTTGTCTGTTTGTGGGTCTGTCCAACAATTGCCAAGTCCCGTTCCGTATGAGCGAATCATATTCATCCTGCATTGCTTGATACCATTCTGCACTGTTTTCCATGCTTAAAATTAACCGAATCGAATCTGACATTGTATGCTTGTTCTTTGTATTCTGGTGACTGCACTAGAGTTTTCTCCGATGTTAAGTTGAAGTCCAAAATGGATGAATCCTCATCTGTACTATTTCCACACGATTCCTTATCAACATATCGATATGCCTCTTTATTTAATTTGTCACTTTTCATCATTTGAGAGTTCTTTGGTTCTTTGTTATTGGTTTCGGATCAAATATGTAAACGTTTTGATGGTCGTCTTTGTTTAAATTTAGTTCCTCGTCTAAAAATCGTACGTCCCTGCTTCTAATAACTACGCGAGTTCCGGGTCTCCACAGACTATAATTGCCGTGCTCGTCACTGTATCCCACAATGATGTGTTTCACACTCTTGGCATCAAATCATTTCAGGTAAGTCAGCTTCAAATTTTAGACATGTTGCCATTTCAAGTAAAGTCCTGTTAACCCGTTCAGCAACACCATTCTGTTGCGATGTATGAAGCAGAAATCTCATGGGCGATTCCATTCTTCTGTGTGAATTCCTCAAATTGGTTGTTGTATGTATTCAGTGTCATTATCGGTCCTTATTGACTTTATTGATTTGCCCGTTTGTTTATCTACATAGGCCTTGAAATTTAAAATTTGTCTAAGGCTTCGTTTTTCCTTTTCTTGAAACACACAAATATACGGCGCGTATAGTCATCAATAAAGGTGATAAAATAAATAGATTTACTTAGAGATTCACAACGCATAGGGTCACATTTATCTGAATGGATCATCTCCAATTGTTGGCTAGTTCCTTTATTATCAGACACCAAATGATTTTGTAGACTGCTTTGCGCAGATTTGAGTGAATTTAAATTTATCTGGCAAGCCAAGTACCATTTCTGCCGATTGCAACTGCCTCAATGAAGCAAACTTCAGCTGTCCCATTCTCCTATGCCACAAGTTAAGTCCTTAGCTTCAATTGCTGCGAGTGTTCGATGGTTTTGGCACAAAAAGTGCAGTCCGTTCCTTTTCTCAGCTGTGACAAACTATTTTCCATTCTGATTAGGCAATTTCGCTTTATGTTTTCCGAACATAACTTTCAACCCGTTGTCCGTTTCCTTTCCGACGTAGATCAAATTTTCCTTTAAACGAGGTATGTAGAATGTGTTGGACAGTCTGATACTTGTGTTGGTATGTGTGAGATGAGATGGGATTATTGCCGTTCCTCTGCTAACTACTTTTACACGTTGTTCGTTGGCAAAAGTTGACTGTGTTGAACACATATGAAATGTAACACCTGAGTCGAGGCTCAAATCTTTTTCCCGACTTGCAGCTGTAAATAATGAGCGTTATTAACTCTTCCCTTGAAGCTATATTTTGCTTTGTGCCCTTTTTGACCGCATCTACGGCAATCAAGAAAGGAATGACAGAAAAGGATTTGACAAGAGGAAGGTGCACTGTTGACGAAAATGGCGTTGCCAGTATGGAATCCTAAGGAATGGAAGTCGTCATTTCCAACATCCAGCTCTTTCATTTTCAAAATCCAGCTTCATTCCAGCGCTAAGATCTCTTACTAAGAACACGTTTGGATTATTATTTGTGTCACCATAAACTCATATATTTTCTCAAAGTCCGATTCCCATTTATTCCAGTTAAAGTACATTGGTAGGATTATAAGTTTTTGGTTTGCAAAAATTAAGCGTACATTTGTAATCTCATTCATGGCTTCGAAATTGTAAACCACATTCTGAATAGCTTTTTTGATTCCAAAATAGCAACCCCCTCTCGCTCATCCTCTCGTTCGTCTTCTTACAGCTGGGATCCTTACAAAATTTAAATTCTTAAATTTACTTTTAAATTTATCATAATCTGCTACTTCCAGTCCTCTCATCAGCTCCGCCTTCCACCCATCTTCGCATGCGAGCAGCTTCAACTACGTTATTATATGGGCGCTGCTTTATTTTACAGGTTTCTTCGTCGCGAATTACATATCGATCATTTCCCAATATAATAATAATAATAATAATAATGGCGGCGGTACAGTCTGAGGTGGACCTGGGTCTATCTTCTCAGCAACCGCTCGTTTTGTGCGTGCTATTGTTCTTTCACGAGTCGAGGGAACCTACAGTTTAATGCCGACTCCGAAAGGCGAGATCGAGGAGCTTTTTCTAGACAGTTACACTCTTTGAGCGTTGTCAGTGAACAATTTATTTTTTTTTACATTTCTGGTTTGGACTGAGACTCGAACCTAGACTGTGAAACTCTAGTGCGCATGGGTCGACGCACGAATCCAATCCATCGTTTCTCAATACTTTCTGACAGATATGCTCTAAGTCATTTACGAAATGATTGACGTCATAGCCCGACATGCGGTCCCCTGTACGATATCCTCCACTCGAGCTCGAGTTACTGGTTCGGGTTATACCTGTTCGAATTGGCGTTGGAGTAAAAACAGTTCTTTCGTTTTTAATATACTTATCTGATGCTCCAGAGCGGCAAGTTCACACTGGAGGTGTTCGAAGCAGTGTTCGAAGTGACAACCGGGACAACAGTGGCAGCAAGATAGTAGCGACGGCAGGAAAAGAAACGGCAGCAGTGGCAGCAGTAGCAGCGGGGGTTGCAGTAGCAGCGGGAGCAACAGTAGCAGCGGGAGCAGCAGTAGCGGCGGATGAAACAGAAGCGGCGGTACCAACAGTAGCAGCAATAGCAGCAGCGGGAGCAGCAGTAGCAGCGGGAGCAGCAGTAGCAGCAGTAGCAGCGGGAGCAGCAGTAGCAGCAGTAGCAGCGGGTGCAGCAGTAGCAGCAGTAGCAGCAGTAGCAGCGGGAGTAGCAGTAGCAGCGGGAGCAGCAGTAGCAGCAGTAGCAGCGGGAGCAGCAGTAGCAGCAGTAGCAGCGGGTGCAGCAGTAGCAGCAGTAGCAGCAGTAGCAGCGGAAGCAGGAGTAACAGCGGTGGCAGCGGGAAAAGCAGGCGTCACATTCGTGACAAGTTCAGCAGTTGCGGCAAATGACGCCAAAGGTGTCACCTCATCGTCCTGTGTAGCCTCAACTCGTTCGTTCACAGAAGACTCTGGCGCCTCGGTATCTCCCTGCACTTCACTCAGGAGTGTGTGCAATTGTGCGACAGTGGCTGATGCAGGGATTTCTATTCCCATCTCTTGAAGGCCAGGTACTAGATTCAGTTTTGTATATTTTCTCCACCCTGGGATTACCCCACAGCAGATAGATTTAAAACTCGGAATTTTCAATGACACGACTGGACACTTTTATTTGGCCATATTTTGGCTTTTAATGGCCATATTTTCTTTATTTTTTCTTACAAAAAGAAATTTTGATTTAATATTTTAATATTGCCGACAGAGGGCATACAACTCGCATAAGTTCCTTAAGGTGTTGCTACTTTTATACTCTTACAATTAAAAAAAAAATTACCGGAAGTAAAGTAAAGTTGTATTTGCTTTCATTACAAATAAAGGCTGAATATGACCGCGCTAAAGGTTTTTATGGACAAAAACACGGAATTGGATATGGAATATCAATTTCATTATTATATTAACAATTTATTTCTGAATTGTATAATTGCATTTCTAGTATTTTCTAGCAACTAAATGTGCACCAAAACCACTTTAATAAAAAGGTTATTTTTTGCGAGGGTAGGTGAAAATCTTCAAAAGACACTATGGGGACCGTTCCCTCATAGCGAAAGGGATTTTTACCCAGTAAAAACACCTCCCTTCAAATAAAATATTACAATACTACAACTAAGTTAGTCACTTATCCAGCAGTTTACACTTCGTAATTTAGAGACATTAGGCAGGTGACTCTCCACTGAAAGTTCCTGCTTACACCGCAAATACACGCGGGTTGATTTCACCGTGCTAGATCAAGTGGTCTAGTCCTTTGAAGACGGCGAATAGCATTACTTCCATTAAGAATCGGAAGGACTATAGGGTTAACGTGCTCCTGTAGGCGGCGCTTATGCTTACGAGCAAAAGTCTTAATTTCATCTTGGACTGTTATAATTCCAAGATCTCTGTAGATATCGTCGTTTCTTATATACCAAGGTGCGTTGACGATGGTTCTTAGAACTTTGTTTTGAAAAGTCTGTAGTATGTTCCTATTACTTGGTTTGGTACAACCCCAGAGTTGTACACCGCACGTCCAGACAGGTTTTAGCACTTATATATAAGCAATTTGTTGTCAATACTTAGCTTTGAATTATATCCAATGAGCCAGTGCATATCTCTATATCACTTCAAGTTTCTTTTAAACGTGCTCCTTCCACTTAAGTTTAACGTCGAGGGTCATCCCGAGGTATTTCGCTTCATTCCCGAAGGGTATTTGGACACCATTTACGAAAGCAGGTAGATTATTTATGTTCTTGTATGTAAAGTTTATGTGAACAGATTTCGCTTCATTAAGCGCGATTCGCCAAACTTTTGTCCACTTTTATATAGCCGATTTAGAGCACATTGTAATTTCATTGTTGACTCTTCAACCGTTTTGGCTGTTACCAAAATGGCAGTATCGTCAACAAATGTGCCTAATACGGCGCCTTCGTCTTCCGGTATATCCCTGGTATAAAGTAGGTAAAGGAGAGGACCAAGTACACTTCCTTGTGGTACTCCAGCCTTTATAGATTTGTATTCGTATTCGTATTCGTTTCCATACTTTACACGGAACATTCTATCGGAGAGATAGTTCACTATGATTCTAAAAAATTTTCCCGGAAGAGATTGACTTAGTTTATATTTCAAGCCTTCATGCCAAACTTTGTCAAAGGCTTGAGAAACATCGAGAAATGCTGCCGAACAAATATATTTTTGTTCCAGTGCTTTTTCCACTATATCAGTTATGCGATGTACTTGGTCGATAGTAGAATGCTTACTTCTAAAGCCGAATTGATGGTGCGGAATAAGGCGTTTTTCTTCCACGACCGGACTTAAACGTCTAAGTAGAATTCTTTCGAATACTTTAGACATTATCGGAAGAAGTGAGATCAGTCTATATGACTTTTTATCAGTTGGCGGTTTCCCAGGTTTTGGTACCATAATCACTTCTGCCACTTTCCATTGACTAGGAACGTGTTCTAGTCTAAGGGCAGCATTGATGAGATACAGAAACTTAAGAACCCCTTACCTGGGCAACGCTTTAAGAACTTCTCCTGTGATTAAATCGTATCCAGAAGCTTTTTTCGGTTTGAGTTTATTTAATTCTTTTTTAAGTTCCGTAAACCTTACGATCCTAATCGCATAATTGCCATCTGCCTCTTCAGTTCTATTAATATTTTCAAGTGGTGTTAATCCATCGAACGGTTGAAAAGTAATTTCTAGATAATTAGCAAAGAGTTCCGCTTTTTCCTTATCGTCTTTCGCCCATTTGGGCCAAGAATACTTAAGATATTTTCAAACTCGTTTTGATCAATTATACTGCACGAAGGGCAGTAAATAGATGAGACAATAAATGAGTAATAATAATAATAGGTGACTGTAAAAAGGTGACTGCCATATATGTACGTACATGTTAGTACGAATTTGAATAGTGGGTAAATTCGAATGCGATCGAAAAATTAAACTTCCTAATAACTAAATCCGATTGTAGTCGAAAAATTGACAATCGGAAACGAATTATCCTATCCCATAATTAGCGTAATTGTGCTAAATAACTGCAACATAAGCCTTTGCAATATAACTCTATTGTATTATATTTTACATTCCGTTATGTATTTCTAAATTACCAGGCCAACCACAATATTTCTGAGCAACATTTTCAATTTTCTTGTGTTTTGTATTGGCATATATTTGCATTTTAAATACTCTTGCCATTATTTTGAAGGTGGTTTATTCAGAAATAAGAAAGACATTATTTGTTTCCTTTATTTATAAAACTATCAGTGGTGTTAATGAATAAAGTAAGTTGTCACATCTTATGAACACAGCTCATGAAATACTTCCAGATCATTCCAGATCGTGGGCAAACTGACGAACAGCTGACGAAAGACATCACTTGAGAAAGTGTGCGTAAAATATATTTGCCAAATATAGATCTATGCGTGCTTCTTTATTATCGAGGGTACTGTCCACTGGAAAGAGACCTATCTCGTTTAACAGATTTCTGGTTTTCGTGTTGAAAATAAAAATTTGAAATAACGTTCAAATAACGAAAGATTTTTAAATAAGAGTTGTACTGATTGAATGTGAACCTATCAACTGTTCGAAAGAGTTCCCATGTATTCACAGAGGGTGCAAAAACAACAAGCTGTCAAAAAAATTTCAGGGGCAAGGAGGGTATAAACCCTTTTTTTTAAGCTCCTCCTACTTTTCGTGTTGAAAATATAAATTTGAAATAACGCTCAAATAACGAACGGTTTTTTAAATAAGAGTTCTTTTGTTTTAATGTGTGTGGCTGTCAGCTGTTCGAAAGAGTTCCCATCTTACAGATGGTGCGAAAACAACAAGCTGTCAAAAAAATTTCAGGGGCAAAGAGGGTATAAGTTGAGCGTTGGAAGTCATTGAGCGAGGTCACCATAAACCCTTTTTGTTAAGCTCTTCCTACTTTTCGTGTTGAGAATATAAATTTGAAAAAAAAGTTCAAATAACGAACGATTTTTTAAATAAGAATTGTACTTCACCTCTTTTGTTTGAATGTGTATGGCTGTCAGCTGTTCGAAAGAATTCCCATTCACAGATGGTACAAAAACAATAAGCTGTCAAAAAAATTCAGGGGCAAAAAAGGGAATAAGTTGAATATCACTAATTTTTTTTCCTCTTGTATAACCCTGCCGTAAAGGCAGCGACATTGCGACCTAAAAAGGTATATTGTATCGACGGGTTGGAATTAATCCAAAAGACTAACCACTTTCCTTATGAAAGATAGTATAACTTTTGTAGTGGAGTTTTTCAATTCCACTGAAGTCAGTATTTCCCTATGGAGAATACGTTTCCTTAACCAATGTAGTGACGGACATTCACATAGAATGTGCTGGGATGTTTCGTCTTCTTCTACACAAAACCTACATTCCGTGTTTTGACACAAGTTTATTTTGTTAAGGTTGTAATACAAGCCGCAGTGGCCAGTAAGAAAGCCCGTTAGCTTTCTTATGCTCACCTTATCTAAGCTAAGGATTTCCTTGTATGAATAGGGTCTGATTAATCGCTTGGATTGCCTGAGACCTGATCCATTGGTCCAATGGTCTAGGCGAAGTTTGTTTTCCCATTCGTTAATCAGCGCTGCAGCCGTCGTCCAATAGACACTGCAGTACGGTTCAGGACCTATGAACGCAGTACTTGAACCCGCTCTAGCGAGTTCGTCTGCGGATTCGTTACCTGCAATCCCTTTGTGTCCAGGGACCCAGCCAAGTTTCACTTTGTTGTGTTTGGCAAGGGATTGCAGAGCATCGTGGCAACATTTGACGGCTTTGGAGTCTATTTGACTGGACGATAAGGCCTTAAGTGCTGCCTGGCTATCTGAAAAGATTTGTATAATTGCGCCCTTGATACCTTTACCAAGATTAAGTCAAGCGCAGATTTTAATGGCATGGATTTCGGCTTGAAACATACTAGATATAGATAGACTAGACCCCATCGGTACAGAGATCCCAGTGTTGGGATCCATCTGTGTACCAAACTAGACTTCAGGGGTCTAGTGTTGGAACACCATTGGACCAGTCTACCCGGTCCAATATTTCAACTTCAAATAACCTGCCGAAACAGTGTCCGGCATTGTACAAAACATGTCTCTATTAGGGATTGAGTTGAGTATCCTAAGGTGACCCACTAGGTCACCTGGTTTGAATTGATATTCTAGCTGCAGTTTAATGGCATAAGTGGCAGCTATGTTCCTAACGAATATGGGTAAAGGTGTCAGCCCAATAATAGCTTCGAGAGCTGTTGTGGGGCAGGTGCGCATGGCACCTGTTATGCCAAGACAGGCAACCCTTTGCAGTTTTTGCAGTTTGTTTGCCGATGACTGTTGAAGGGTTTTTGGCCACCATACGATGGCCGCATATGTGATAATGGGTCTCGCCATCATTGTGTACAACCAATGAATAATTTTGGGAGAGAGACCCCAAGTCCTACCGTAAAGACGTCTACTAGCCCACAGTGCTCTGGTAGCTCACTCTATGGCGGACTTAATATGTGAATTCCAGTTAAGTCGTCTGTCCAGGATTACTCCAAGATATTTTACCTCGCTGGAATAAACTATTGTGGTGTTGCCGATTATTATGGGTTCAAGGTTGAGGGCGCTAGAACGGTCTTGCAGGGATTGATCGATAAACCCTCTGCGTTGCACCATTCAACGACTTGCAGTAGCGCACTTTGCGTTATATTGCAAATAGTCGTGTCGTGCTTACCCCTTATAACAATCGCCAGGTCATCAGCATAACCAATAACTAGTGACCATGATAAGGGGGAAAGAACCCCCCTTGTGGGCAACCCTTTGCCGCGGTTACAGAAACCGACACTCCTCCGGAGGAAGAAGTAATCGAACGACTTTCCAACATGGCTCTGATCCATTTGTTAGTCGATTCTTCGATACCTCTGCTACTGATCGCTCTTCCGATCGAGTCGTAGCCAGTGTTATCGAAAGCGCCCTCGATGTCGAGGAATGCACATAGGGCTTGTTGGCAATGCTGCCAGCATACATCAAATTTCCCAGCCTTGCAAGAAACGCGAACGTGTCCCAATTGACAATACCAAATATGTTCGAGAAGCTGGGGATTTTTTGAGAGGGAAACTAAAAAGACGGTATCTTCGTATATTTGAACCACTTTTGAAGGAAGAACGAAAGAAGAAACTTAAGAAATTTTTAATTTCTTCAACTAACATTTTGTTTTGCCAGTTTTTTTAATAAATTGTTCTTTGAAAATTAAAGATAGTTTATCTGCTTCTTTCAAGAAGTTATTTGCGTAATTGCCGCAACAAAGCGCTTGTTTTTATCCGCTAGAGGAAGTGGTTTGCGTTATTGTCGCAACATTTTTAAAAATTTCTTAATTAATCCACTAAATCTCTCTCCCAAATCATAGCATTAATGATGGAGAATGCAGCACACAAGATTTCAGACTACAATTGCCAATTGTGTAGTGCTCCAGACGCAGCAGATAATATGGTGGCTTGTGATAACTGCGACTTATGGTTTCACTATAAATGCGCCGGAGTCGACAATTCCGTAAAATCCCAAGAATACGTCTGCGCAAAGTGTATAGATACAACAATTTCCCTTGAGTCTTCGACATCTACAACAATCCGAAACACACCAGATGCTGTTCCTGATCAACTTGCACGCTCATCATTAAGACGCACATCCATCACCAGCCATGTACCAATATCTGCAACTCATTTGGCTAGCGGTTTACGAGAAACATTGCAAGCGGAAACCTTTCTATCACGCCAGCCACCAACTAATTCTACATTCGGAAGACAACATACCAACAAAGTCTCCCGACGCTTAGAACGAGAGCTGCAACAGTTGGAGGAAGAAAGGGCACTAGATAGGGAATATATCATCCGGAAACACAAGCTTCTGAACCTATTAGAAGACGAAGCTTCCAGTGTGGAAGAAGATGCGCCAACAAACGATGTTCTTTGTGCGGGCTCTTAGGGTAAAGTCTATGGACGATCCTTATTGAGAAACCGTTTCAAGAAGACATACTGCCTCCACGGGGCGGCCACCGGGCAACGAATGCTGCAACGAGACTATAGGTCTGGTATCTCAGGCTCGCACAATGAACAAATGGTTCTTGGCGCCAACCTGCGATGCACGACCTTAATTTCTCAACTGTATACATCCGGCCAAAGTATGCGACGGGAGGAGTAAACCTCCTAAAATAATCTCTAATCCAATGGTGGAACAGCATACGCCGAGGGATGCGTGGCTAAGAGAGAGCTTAGTCTCTAGTATGCGAACTCCGAATACCTGGCGACCTTCGGTTTTAATCTAGCCTTCCCTAGGCATATCGGGCGCTACCTAGGGTGACATATATTTCCCGAATACTCGTGGGATCATAATTTCCAAATTAATTTCAAAAAAAGATGATGGAGCATGCAGACGGCAATTTTCGGGACGCTACTGAGCCTCCGACGGCCGCTCCACCTTCGGCCATAGTCAACCAGCTCGAAAGCGAGCCAGCTACAGTCTTAGCTGACAAGGAGATTGGGGCCAAATGGGCACAATCCCTGACAGCTACCAGCGCTAGTGTCAGTTCAGAGGAGTCTGACACATCCACGGTCATAGACACTTGCAGTGTAGTCACGGAGAAATCCGGATGTTCTTCCATTGGGAAGAAACTTGACAAGCTGCGTCTAGGACCAGGTGGATTTGTCAAGCTGAACTCAGCTGAAAAGAGAAGATACAACCAAGCTATTCGCAAGGGCGAAACTAGGGAAAATGCCCTAGTATATGCGAAATCTCCTCTTGGAAATGAGTTCAAAAGGGTGAGATCAAAGGATCGCACCCCCTCTGAACCGGCAGCCAAAAAGGCAAAAGCCAGACATGCGCCTGACGCGCCCACCTTCAGTCAGGTTGCTAGTACTGTCAGACTAGGAATCGTCCCAGCTGACATAGATAAATAGCCTCTGTCAACAGAGCAAATGGCTCTAATCCAGGAGGCAGTCATCGACGTGTCGATTGACCTGAGAAACAGGGGCGTGTGGCCACATTTCTCAGGCTCTCAACACAAGTCGGGATGGCTAATTTTCATCTGCTCTGACAGTGCTACTGCTGAGTGGATGAAAAGCAATTTCGATGCTTTCAAGGCCAAAAGTGGTCTTGATATTGTACTTGTGGAGGAGGGATCTTTTCCCAAATCTCACATAGTCCGTGGTTTCTTTCCACAGACCACCGAATTGCCAACGACCAAAGTCCTAGCGACGCTTGAAGCACAAAATGAGGGCCTTCAAGCTTCTTCATGGAAGGCAATGCAAAGGATGAAAGAAGGTTCGCTCCTTCATCTCGTCTTTGCCGTTGACGATGCGTCCATGAAGACCCTGAGCAAACTAAACAACAAGGTTTGCTATAGATTTGGTCAGGTCAAGTTGATCGTCTCCCACAAGAAGGTCAACGCAGATGATTCTCCATCTGCTTCTGCAACAACAACCTCATCTGCAGTTCCCACTTGCAGCGCTGCAGGGCATGTAAGTGAGGACAGTACTGCCTCAGCAACTAGGACCGCTGACAGCGAGCCCATTGCTAGCACCAGCGGCCTTAGTGCAGTAGGAAAGAAGGTGACCCGTGTTGTTGCACATAACAAGCAAAAAGCCGGTTCAACAACAACGTCATCTGCAGTCCCCTCTTGCAGCGCTGTCGGGCATGCAAGAGAGGTCAGTACTGCCTCAGCAACCAAGACCGTTGACAGCGAGCCAATTGCTAGCACCAGCGGCCTTGGTGCAGCAGGAAAGACGGTGACTCGTGTTGTTGAACCGAAAAACCGTAATACCGGCATAAAGCCCGGAGTTCCGAGGAAAACAACCGGCGCCGCAGGGCACGTTACTCAGAAGGAAGAGTCGGGGGGGAATTCCAAAAAAGGTCATCCCTCAACGGCTGCTTGTCGCAAGGAGAAAGGCCCTAAAAAGGCCCAACTGATGCGGCAGGCCAGATCCTCGATGGAGGATCAATGAGCTCCATCAAGCTACAGGCGAACCTGCATCACGCGAAGGGCCCGTCCGCTACCCTTAGCAAGCGGTTCGCCGAAGAAAATATAACCCTTGGACTTATCCAGGAGCCTTGGGTTAGAAGCGGACATGTTAAAGGTCTCCGGAATGGCAACAGTAAGTTAATCTCTAAATGTGGAGACCCTGCGCCAAGAGCGGCCTGTCTCATCAGCAATGATATTAACTTTCTTCCCATTCCCAATTTCATTAACAGAGACCTGGTGGCCCTACTACTGGAAGTTCCGACGGAGAGGGGAACACATAACATCGTGTGCGCCTCGGCGTATTTCCCGGATGACAACAGCGTCATACCACCTAAGGACGTCCAGGACCTCATCAGTTACTGCAAATCAGGCAACCTGCACTACATTATCGGTTGCGATGCTAACGCGCATCATGAGGTCTGGGGTAGTAGTGACACCAACAGAAGAGGTGAGTGTCTTTTAGAATATCTTATTAGTAGTGAAATAGATATACTAAATAGAGGCTCAAAGCCTACCTTCATAAATGCGATTCGCGAAGAGATACTTGATCTCACACTTGCAAGTCCATTTATTTCGAATTTTATTGAAAATTGGCATGTGTCAGATGAACCATCTTTGTCAGACCACTAACATATCAGGTTTGACATCCCTGGTCAACTCTCATATGTCTCTAACAGATACGATCCCAAACGCACCGACTGGGATCGCTATCGAGAACTAGTTCTCTCACAAGGGATGCTTCTTACGTCTATTGAGTCCATAGGGGACCTGGATGAAGCAGCCTTCCAATTAAACAATGTAATGATCAATTCCTATCACGACAGTTGTGTCCCCAAGACCACTTCAAATAATCGCAAAGTGCCTTGGTGGAATGATCATCTGACAAAACTCAGGAGTAAAGTCAGAAAACTCTTCAATTCTGCCAAGAAAACGAAGAGGTGGAACGAATATAGGTCCGTTCTCACAGAATACAATTCTGAACTTAGACGATCCAAGCGGGCCACTTGGAGGAAATGCTGTGAAAACATTGCGAACATGCCAGTAGCAGCACGCATCCACAAATCGCTCGCAAAAGATCAGGCAAACTGTGTAGGGTTTTTAAAGAAAAGCGACGGTACCTACACGACGGGCAGAGAAGAAACACTTAAAACGTTGCTTCAGGTGCACTTCCCAGGCTCGTCTTATAGCACCTCTCAAGTGCACTCTAACACAACAGACCATAGGGTCTTTGTTAATAGAAGAGTTAAAAGTTTATCTGGAAAAATTTTCAGTACAGATAAGGTTGAATGGGCTGTTGGCACTTTCGATCCCTTCAAAGCTCCCGGTGGTGACGGTATATTCCCTGCACTATTGCAAAGATCAATAGACCTCATCCTACCGGAACTGACTGCTTTATTTAGAGCCAGCTATAACTGGGGTTACATACCAATCTCCTGGAGAAAGGTCAACGTAATATTCATTCCCAAACCGGGTAATAGACCTAGTGAGCTGCCTAAATCATACAGACCTATAAGTCTAACATCATTTGTACTCAAAAAGATGGAGAGACTAATTGATGTTTACATTAGAGAACGATTAGAGTTGTCTAACCCTCTAAACTCGAACCAGTATGCATATAGGAAAGGTAAATCCACCATAGGTGCCCTTCATTATCTCGTCAAAAAGATAGAAGGCGCACTTGCTTCCAAAGAAATAGCCCTATGTGCATTCCTCGACATCGAGGGCGCTTTCGATAACACTGGCTACGACTCGATCGCAAGAGCGATCAGTAGCAGAGGTATCGAAGAATCGACTAACAAATGGATCAGAGCCATGTTGGAAAGTCGTTCGATTACATCTTCTTCCGGAGGAGTGTCGGTTTCTGTAACCGCGGCAAAGGGTTGCCCACAAGGGGGGGTTCTTTCCCCCTTACTATGGTCACTAGTTATCGACAAACTGTTAGTAGATCTTCAAGGATCAGGCTACACCACAATTGGTTATGC
The DNA here is from genome assembly GCA_930367185.1 of Myathropa florea. Taxonomy (NCBI): domain Eukaryota; kingdom Metazoa; phylum Arthropoda; class Insecta; order Diptera; family Syrphidae; genus Myathropa; species Myathropa florea. The sequence goes on from OV884003.1 coordinate 60,370,969, forward strand.
TGATGACCTGGCGATTGTTATAAGGGGTAAGCACGACACGACTATTTGCAATATGATGCAAAGTGCGCTACTACAAGTCGTGGAATGGTGCAACGCAGAGGGTTTATCGATCAATCCCTGCAGGACCGTTCTAGTGCCCTTCTCAAGGAGGACTCGTATCAACCTTGAACCCATAATAATCGGCAACACCACACTAGTTTATTCCAGCGAGGTAAAATATCTCGGAGTAATCCTGGACAGACGACTTAACTGGAATTCACATATTAAGTCCGCCATAGAGCGAGCTACCAGAGCACTGTGGGCCAGTAGACGTCTTTACGGTAGGACTTGGGGTCTCTCTCCCAAAATTATTCATTGGTTGTACACAATGATGTCGAGACCCATTATCACATATGCGGCCATCGTATGGTGGCCAAAAACCCTTCAACAGTCATCGGCAAACAAACTGCAAAAACTGCAAAGGGTTGCCTGTCTTGGCATAACAGGTGCCATGCGCACCTGCCCCACAACAGCTCTCGAAGCTATTATCGGACTGACACCTTTACCCATCTTCGTTAGGAAGATAGCTGCCACTTATGCCATTAAACTGCAGCTAGAATATCAATTCAAACCAGGTGACCTAGTGGGTCACCTTAGGATACTCAACTCAATCCCTAATAGAGACATGTTTTGTACAATGCCGGACACTATGGTCAGGCAGAACTGTTTCGGCAGGTTATTTGAAGTTGAAATATTGGACCGGGTAGACTGGTCCAATGGTGTCCCAACACTAGACCCCAGAAGTCTAGTTTGGTACACAGATGGATCGAAAATGGATTCTGGAGTCGGAGCTGGTGTCTGTGGACCCAACACTGGGATCTCTGTACCGATGGGGTCTAGTCCCACTGTGTTCCAAGCCGAAATCCATGCCATTGAGATCTGCGCGAGACATAATCTTGGTAAAGGTATCAAGGGCGCAATTATACAAATCTTTTCTGATAGCCAGGCAGCACTTAAGGCCTTATCGTCCAGTCAAATAGACTCCAAAGCCGTCAAATGTTGCCACGATGCTCTGCAATCCCTAGCCAAACACAACAAAGTGAAACTTGGTTGGGTCCCTGGGCACAAAGGGATTGCAGGTAACGAATCAGCAGATGAACTCGCTAGAGCGGGTTCAAGTACTGCGTTCATAGGCCCTGAACCATACTGCAGTGTCAATTGGTCGACGGCTGCAGCGCTGATTAATGAATGGGAAAACAAACTTCGCCTAGATCATTGGACCAATGGGTCAGGTCTCAGGCAATCCAAGCGATTAATCAGACCCTATTCATACAAGGAAATCCTTAGCTTAGATAAGGTGAGCATAAGAAAGCTAACGGGCTTTCTTACTGGCCACTGCGGCTTGTATTACAACCTTAACAAAATAAACTTGTGTCAAAACACGGAATGTAGGTTCTGTCTTGAAGAAGACGAAACATCTCAGCACATCTTATGTGAATGTCCGGCACTACATTGGTTAAGGAAACGTATTCTCCACAGGGAAATACTGACTTCAGTGGAATTGAAAAACTCCACTACAAAAGATATACTATCTTTCATAAGGAAAGTGGTAAATCTTTTGGATTAACTCCAGCCCGTCGATACAATAGATCTTTTTAGGTCGCAGTGTCGCAGCCTTTACGGCAGGGTTGTACAAGAGGAAAAAAAAAAAAAAAAAAAACGATGTTCTTAGTGTGCAGGAATGGTTGAATGACGATAATCAAACAGTTTCAGAGTTGTTAAACCCTAAAGGCCAAGCTAGATTGAATGCCATATGGTCGGGTACAAGTGCACAACAGCAACAGCAACAACACGAACTGCAAATTGCACAAAGTATTCACAATCAGCCATTCTCAAATGTACAACGAGAGTTTGTAGCTTCATCGTGCAGATGTTCATAAAACTTCGACGTAGGATAAGCAGCAGTATGTTGGGAATTGCCAAGAAATCCAAACCGCATTTAGGCAGCCATTGGTAAAGCGAAATTCGTCATTTACGCAGTCGACTATCATCAGAAGTGCAGAGTCTCCAGGAATGTCTGGGAATCAACAGCGAGGGAAAGAAATATATTATTTTCCACCAACAGCATCGTCAAATGAAGAAATAAATAACTTCCAGAAGGCCAAAATATACATTCCACAACCCCAAATTGTAACTGCTCCAACTCAGCAACATCAAAAAAGCATAACTGCAAACCATCTGGCAGCAAGACAGTCGATCGTCAAAGACTTGCGTACCTTTAGCGGTGACCCAGAATAATGGCCGCTTTTTATCTCGAGTTATGAGAGAACTACCAGACTCTGTGGTTTCACAGACGAAGAGAATTTGGAACGACTGCTAAAAGTACTAAAGGGTAAAGCACTACAAGCAGTACAAAGCCTTCTATTTCATCCGAACTGTGTTCCTCGCATTATCAGCAGACTCCGAATGATGTTTGGCCGGTCAGAACTTATCGTCGACACTCTAATTCAAAAGGTTCACACTATGCCACCACCTGAAATAGACAGACTCGAGACAATAATCGACTTTTCTAACTCTGTAGAGAACTTATGTGCTACGTTGGAGGCGTTTGAACTTACATCACATTTTAATTATCCAATGTTGCTGCACCAGCTGGTTCGCAAACTACCATCTCCCATTAGGTTAAATTGGTCTATGTATGCACAAACTTTGGAAAACTGCACTTTATCTGAATTCTGCAACTGGTTGAATGAAATTGCAGTGGCAGCAAGCCGTGTTAGCTACCCGGGACCATCACATACAACGGTACAAAGCAAACCTACCAGACCAACGAAGAAAGAAGGATTTCTCCATGCACACTCTGAGATGTCAGCAAATAATTCTGAGCCAGTACCGAAACGCCAATCTTTTATGTGCCAGTGCGTAGTATGCCATGGAAACTGTACTACCAACCCAACAATGCACACATTCAGGACAATCAACCAGTAGTGTACCGCATAGTTCCTGTCATCGTATACGGCAACAACATTCAGTTAAAAACATATGCGTTTTTAGATGATGGTTCATCGCTTACACTAATGGATGAAGAAATAACGGCTCAACTGAACATCAAGGGTAAACCGGAGCCTCATGCATAAAGTGGACGGCCAATACTTACAGGTACGAGAACGAGTCGGAAAACATGAGCCTTTACATATCCGGATCCAAAGACAAAGCCAAACGCTACCCTCTGTCAAACGTGCACACGGTAAAAGGTCTTCAACTTCCGCTTCAGTCACTGGATACTAACCAGTTGCAGAAGCGGTATGAGTATCTAAGAGGCTTGCCAATCGAGTCTTATTCTAATGCAGTCCCGCGTTTGCTCATTGGCCTTAATAATTGGAAACTTGGCCTACCAATTAAGTGCAAAGAGGGTCATATGAATGAATTGGTTGCAGCCAAAACTCGCCTGGGTTGGACAGTACACGGATGTGGTCCTCACACAGCACTGTCACACAATTCAAAGGAGGATATATCGTACACTAATGTCCACTTATGTGAATGCAATCATACAGATGATACAAAGATAAATCGGTTTATGGACGAGTTCCTGAATAACGAAAACTTTGGAGCATCAAATACCACCAAAATCTTACAATCAGCTGATGACCAACGCGCCGTTGAACTGTTGCATAAACATACTCAACGAAAGGATGGACGTTTCCAAGTAGGATTGCTCTGGAAATATGAAAATATTCAGCTTCCAGATAGTTTTGCAATGGCAAAAAGACGTCTACAGTACCTTGGAAAGAAAATGCAAAGAGATCCAGAGCTTGCCGAAGTGCTACATCAGATGATTGATAAGTACGTCTCCAAAGGATACGCTAGAAAACTCTCATCAGACGAGATTGCCGAAGGACGTTCAGCCTCCTGGTACTTGCCCATATTTCCGGTAAGGAATCCCAACAAACCAGGCAAGTTGAGGTTAGTATGGGACGCAGCGGCAGTAGTTGGAGGCGTATCTCTCAATTCTGTGCTGCTAAAGGGACCGGATCTCTTAGTACCCTTAATATCAGTCCTGTTCAAATTTCGTGAGAGGCGTATCGCAGTCTGTGCTGACATCGAGGAAATGTTCCACCAAATCAAGATCCGAGAAGAAGATCAGAATTTCCAGAGGTTTTTGTGGTTTAGTCGAGATGGCAAAATTGAGCAATACGTCATGATGGTTATGACCTTTGGCGCTACATGTTCCCCTTCCTGTGCGCAGTATGTGAAGAATAAAAACGCAAGGGACTTTGAAACTGATTACCCCCAAGCTGTAAAGTCTATTTGTGAGAACCACTATGTTGACGACCTGATGGAAAGTGTAGACTCCGAAGTGGAAGCGGTAAGACTTGCCAAAGAAATAATTTATATTCATCAACAGGGTGGATTTCGAATTAGAAATTGGATTTCGAACTTCAAGGCAGTCTTAGAGGAATTAAACGCCAAGCCCAAAGAGGAAGTCAACATAAATACACACTCCGAGCTGCCCACCGAAAAGGTACTTGGTATGTGGTGGTGCACATCTGCAGATTGCTTCACCTTTAAGTTTGCGCCCAATTTCAAGAACTTGCAAATACTTACCGGCGAAAAGGTCCCAACCAAACGCGAAGTGCTACGTACACTTATGAGGATTTTCGATCCCTTAGGACTCTTGGGCAATTTTCTTATGTACGTGAAGGTGCTTATGCAGGAAATCTGGCGAACTGGAATCGGGTGGGACGAGCAAATATTGGAAGAGCAACACAAAAAATGGCTTTATTGGACCTCGTTCCTGCCTCAGCTGGAAGAAGTGCGCGTTCCACGATGCTACATCGAAAATCATGGCAGCGATCCAGAAATGCAACTACATGTCTTTGTGGATGCCAGCGAGGATGGATTCGCAGCCGTAGCATACATCAGATGCAGCTGGAATGAGAGTACCAACTGTTCATTTATCGCCGCTAAAACCAAGGTCGCTCCGCTCAAACATCATTCAATTCCACGCCTAGAACTACAGGCTGCTCTCCTAGGATCTCGTCTAGCTAAGGTCATCGTAGAATCCCACACCATTGCTTTGAAAAGACGATTTTTCTGGTCGGATTCAGAGACTGTACTCAGCTGGCTGCGTTCCGATCACCGTCGATATCGACAATTCGTCGCTGTTCGTGTCAGCGAAATTCTTGACATCACAAAAATTGATGAATGGAACTGGATTTCCACTAAAAACAACGTAGCTGACGAAGGAACAAAATGGCAAAAAATACCCAATTTCAACACGACGAATGCATGGTTTAGTGGACCGGCGTTTCTTAAATCTCATCAGGATACCTGGCTACAAGAAAAAACACCAAAAGAAACAACGACCGAGGAATTGAAAACTCAGTATGTTGGAGTTCATCAATTACTTAAAACGGGAGTGTTTCAACCGAAGCGGTTTTCCGACTGGTCGCGTCTGCTGCGATGTGCCGCATTAGTCCTGCGGTACATAAACAATCTGCGATCAACGCTGAAGAAGAAACAAAGGAACATCGGTCCACTGATCCAGGCCGAACTCCAGCAGGCTGAATTGTGTATTCTAAGACAAACACAATGGGACTGTTTTCCAGAGGAGATTGCCGATCTATCTTCGAATCGACTTGTAAATAAATCAAACCCTCTAATTTCTCTTTGTCCACATATTGACCAGCATGGCATTATGCGCGTGACCACCCGGATCGAGATGTATCGCCACAAATTTGGAGAACTGCGACGACCTGTCATTCTACCGAAGGAACATGCAACAACATCACTTATAGTACGGCACTACCATAATATATACCATCACAGCAACCATGAGACAGTAATAAATGAACTGCGCCAGAAATATTATATAACGCGAATGAGAGCTGTTCTTCGAAAAGTACGCAAGGAATGCCAAAAATGCAAAAACGCCGTCGCAAAACCACACCATCCAATGATGGCACAACTTCCACCTGCAAGAGTGAAGACATTTATGCGTCCGCTTTCCTATGTCGGCATAGACTATTTCGGGCCGATGCTTGTAGTGAATGCAAGAAGAACAGAGAAACGATATGGAGTTATAATAACATGTCTCACAACAAGAACGATTCATATAGAGATCGCTCATTCATTAACTACGGACTCGTGTATTATTGCACTCCGAAATTTCATTGCACGTAGAGGAACACCGCTTGAAATATTCAGTGATAACGGCACGAATCTTAAAGGCGCCAACAGGGAACTAAAGGAAGCATACAAGAATATAGATTCCTGCAAACTCGTGAGAGCATTCACCACCGTTAACACCAAACGGACATTCATTCCGCCGGGATCCCCTCACATGGGTGGTAGCTGGGAGAGGTTGGTGCGTTCAGTCAAAACGGTACTGAGGCAAGTAACACCAGATCGACATCCTTCAGATGAGTTGCTGAGAAGTATGCTGCTTGAAATAGAAAACATCATTAACTCGCGACCGCTCACATACATACCTATCGACCATGAGAATGAGGAAGCATTAACACCGAATCACTTCCTCTTGGGATCCTCGAATGGGTCTAAGCCTTGGAGTGCATTAGATGAAGACAAACATGTTCTCAGAAGAAATTGGCTGTTGTCACAAAGATATGCACAACGTTTCTGGCGTCGCTGGGTAAGCGAATACCTTCCGACTACTACGCGGCGAACCAAGTGGTTTCAACCGGTGGAACCAATAAAAAAGGATGACATTGTCTTGATTGCAGATCCAGATAGTCCTCGAAATTGCTGGCCGAAAGGACGTGTTTTGGAAGTAAAGTTGGCAAAAGACGGGCAAGTGAGAAGCGCAACAGTACAAACAAAATCTGGGATTTTTGACAGACCGGCTGTGAAATTAGCTGTCTTAGATGTCAAAGTAAACTCACCACGACAGTGAGATTACCAGGGGGAGTGTTGGCAATGCTGCCAGCATACATCAAATTTCCCAGCCTTGCAGGAAACCCGAACGTGTCCCAATTGACAAGACCAAATATGTTCGAGAAGCTGGGGATTTTTTGAGAGGGAAATTAAAAAGACGGTATCTTCGTATATTTGAACCACTTTTGAAGGAAGAACGAAAGAAGAAACTTAAGAAATTTTTAATTTCTTCAACTAACATTTTGTTTTGCCAGTTTTTTTAATAAATTGTTCTTTGAAAATTAAAGATAGTTTATCTGCTTCTTTCAAGAAGTTATTTGCGTAATTGCCGCAACAAAACGCTAGTTTTTATCCGCTAGAGGAAGTGGTTTGCGTTATTGTCGCAACAGGGTTATTTCTTTGGAAGCAAGTGCGCCTTCTATCTTTTTGACGAGATAATGAAGGGCACCTATGGTGGATCTACCTTTCCTATATGCATACTGGTTCGAGTTTAGAGTTTTAGACAACTCTAATCGTTCTCTAATGTAAACATCAATTATTAATCAATAATCATTCATTAATCAAGAACGAAAGTTAGAGGTTCGAAGGCGATCAGATACCGCCCTAGTTCTAACCATAAACGATGCCAGCTAGCAATTGGGTGTAGCTACTTCTATGGCTCTCTCAGTCGCTTCCCGGGAAACCAAAGCTTTTGGGCTCCGGGGGAAGTATGGTTGCAAAGCTGAAACTTAAAGGAATTGACGGAAGGGCACCACCAGGAGTGGAGCCTGCGGCTTAATTTGACTCAACACGGGAAAACTTACCAGGTCCGAACATAAGTGTGTAAGACAGATTGATAGCTCTTTCTCGAATCTATGGGTGGTGGTGCATGGCCGTTCTTAGTTCGTGGAGTGATTTGTCTGGTTAATTCCGATAACGAACGAGACTCAAATATATTAAATAGATGCTTTCAGGATTATGGCATTGAAGCTTGCATAGCCTTCATTCATGAATACAGTAAAATGTAGGAGTGTTTGAATGTGTTTATGTAAGTGGAGTAGTACCTGTTTGTTTGTCCCATTATAAGGACACTACCTTCTTAAATGGACAAATTGCGTCTAGCAATAATGAGATTGAGCAATAACAGGTCTGTGATGCCCTTAGATGTCCTGGGCTGCACGCGCGCTACAATGAAAGTATCAACGTGTATTTCCTAGACCGAGAGGTCCGGGTAAACCGCTGAACCACTTTCATGCTTGGGATTGTGAACTGAAACTGTTCACATGAACTTGGAATTCCCAGTAAGTGTGAGTCATTAACTCGTATTGATTACGTCCCTGCCCTTTGTACACACCGCCCGTCGCTACTACCGATTGAATTATTTAGTGAGGTCTCCGGACGTGATCACTGTGACGCTAACGTGTTACGGTTGTTTCGCAGAAGTTGACCGAACTTGATTATTTAGAGGAAGTAAAAGTCGTAACAAGGTTTCCGTAGGTGAACCTGCGGAAGGATCATTAACGCGTTCCTTCAAAAAGAAAAAACAAAAAAAGTCAGAAAAAAGATGAATGAATAAATTATGAATATGAATAAAATATAAAAGAAAAATTTCTTATTTTTGAGTGATTAGCAAAATGTATTCAGTATATCATGCAAGAAAAATGTATATTGTAATACGATATAATAAAAATATATATGAAATATATATTATTTATAATGGAAAGCAAACGAAAGGAGATTTAATAAAATCTCATAAAGATCAAGAATATTTTGAATATATTTTCTTTTATTTATGAATTATTTCATTTCATCTATTATTTGAATGCATGTTTATTTTCATATTATATAATATGATATTTAAACAAAAATTTTGAAATACTTTTGTAATATATATATATAATATATGTTTTACAAGTATGGTTAATTTATGTTTCAATATAATTAAAGTATATAAACCAAATATATATCTCAGCCAAAACAAATTATGATACTAATTTTTTTCAATATTAATTATAAACATATTTACACAATACATATGAGAAGCACATATATTCATACCTACAATGAAACAAGAAAATATTGTAATACAATATTTGCCAATAATAATATTAAGAAAGAAAATTAGCTATCAAACAATTTGTTTTAATAACATGTTATTAAAATACAGCCAAAGTTTATATTTATCTTTATTATACGAAATGTTTATTAATCATCTTAGATATATATATATATAATAATATAACAAAAGTTTGTATATTTGGGTGTGTGTTTAAAAATGTACACAATAGTAAATAATATGATGGATTGAAAACAGTTACTATGTGTACATTTCTTCTGTGTTTAATTGGGTTCGTAAATGCAGAAGCATCGCACAAATATACTTAACAGCCATATGTTGTACTTATAATAAGTAACGGTTCCAAAAGAACTGGACATTCGCAACAATAGACTGTTTTGTTTTGTTTATTATTTTTATAATTAAAAATATAAATGAAACATATATACATATTTAAGAGAAATAACTATAAAAAAGATTGATTTCTTTGTTATTTCTTTTAAAAGTAATTGACTAATTTAAACAAAAAAAAACTTTATTACTCTAAGCGGTGGATCACTTGGCTCATGGGTCGATGAAGAACGCAGCAAACTGTGCGTCATCGTGTGAACTGCAGGACACATGAACATCGACATTTTGAACGCATATCGCAGTCCATGCTGTTATGTACTTTAATTAATTTTAAAGTGCTGCTTGGACTACATATGGTTGAGGGTTGTGAGACTATGCTAAATAAGTTGCTAAAAGTATAAATTTATATATAAATATTTATTTATAGAACTATACCAAAAAGACCAAAGCACATGTTATATTATTGAATAAAATTCTAAATGGTTCATATTCATAATAATAACATACAATATATACCTCAAAATCTTAGTATTCTATATTGTCTATTTGTTGGAGGAATATCTAGCCTAAAATCAAATAAACACAAATAACGAAAAAATTTTTTTTTTCATATTTAAAAAAGAATTGCCTTTAACTTAGATAATATATATAGAAAAGATTTTTTATTATTATTAAAA